>JABANP010000128.1:0-121765 GCA_013115135.1 Perkinsus olseni | reverse complement strand
CGGTATGCTTCGTTCGGTTACGTATTGCTAGCAAACAGGTGGACACAGACACGGTCGTTCCTCGGTCCTTCGAAGCCTCCCTCAGATCCTACCGTATTCTCGTAACCTTAGACAGGGAGTCGTTCAGAAGAGGGACAGCAGCAGGGGAATCCTGGGTCCAGGCCCTCCCGGACGGTAGTACTCGGGGCAGTGAGGGATCCTCTACTGGGATGAGCACATAATGGTGACACGCACACGTCACCCTGAAAGTTTCACGCCCACTCACCGGCCACTGCCCATCGTCGTAATGCGTTATGACCCCGTCTGGTGTCTACTAGGGTGGTCGATCTAGCCGCATGTGCTTCCTTTCAGCGTCAACGGCCGCTCATTCGCCCCGTTCCCAGTCCCAGGTAGTAGTAATAGCATCAGCATGACCTTCGAGGTCCCCTGTATCGGATTCTCTCAGCAATCTCCTCGAGCATCGATGGTTATGTCATCGCAGATCAGTGGTGGGCGAATTGGACGGGATAACCAGCAGGCCGTTGGGTTTATAAGGTGATGCTGGGAAAGGACCTGACCGTCACTGACGGTCCGTCAGCCTCGCCGTAGAAAATAATCATTTCATGCGAGAATTTTTCGCAGCGTAATCTCAACCCAGTTACTATTCAATGAATCGGGTTTGGTTCTCAGGACACATTGCGCCAGTCTGTTGCGGATAGTATGCCAATGTTTTGAGGACCCCAGTGGAGCATCATCCCCAACATCGTCCCCTCCCAAGAAGGAAGTCAAGGTTGATAAGGTCTCATCGGAGGCAATGGACAAGCTGGGGTGCGATCCGAGGTCCTCTCGCTCAGTGCGTCGAGCTGGTGGCTACCCTCCTTCAGGATCCTTATTGCTGGTGGCCCATCATTTGGGTCGCCCTGCAAGACCCTTCACGAGGCCGTGTTCGCGCTGAGCGGCGCTTCATCACTGCGGAGTCGTATCTCCAGTAGCCCTAGTATTGCCTTTGAGAAACTACAGGTAGGGCAGGGTCGTGCTAACTGATGGCTGTTGTGACGTCCTCGTTAGGGTCTCATCGAATCCAACTTGGTTTGGAATGAGGTCGTCTACACCCCCACGCTGGGCACCAACAAGTCTGGCCCAATAAACACTGAGAGCCCATCTAGTTGTGCAATCGGGTAACCTAATCGTCATTGACATCCTCAGGGTTGGAAGATCCTTAGCAGGTATCGGTCGTTAACCCTCTCTGGTTTGTCCAAAACCACTATTCTCCGAGATGTTGCCCGTGGTAGCTCAGCGACGGATCTGTTGTATATCTCCAATTGTAGCGAGACCGTCATCTACCTCACTGGTGAGTACGCTGTGGATATCATCGTTCTCTGCTTACCGTTCGTGGCAGGTCCGATCAGATTTGCGGCGGTGGTCGGGTGCGTTGATTGCGATATAGTGGTGTTGTGCTGTACCTGTCAAGTCTCTGTGGCGAACTGCGAGCGGTGCAACATCCATACCATCACAACGGCGATAAGGTGAGATTTTCTCTCCACTATGACGGTCTTAGTCATTTCTTCTTCTATCAGGCTTGAAAGCGGAGTTGATGTGAACCTGTACACACTTACTCGGGTAGGTCCCATCACTGCGCCGACTCTGTTGCTACCGGTGCGCTCTCAGAATCCACCTGTGATCACTGGCGACTGCCGGGGCATCAAGTTAGCGCCCTTCAACGTTTTTGTATAGTGGAAGTGCTGCGTTACTTAAGACGGCGGGGATGCTCGATCTCATAGGCACCGAGACGGAGCTGCCAAATCGACACGCAGTAAGGCAAGCGTGCGGACGGCTCGTTCTTGTCAATCCTATTCCTGAGCAGGCCGGTATCTGGGCGCATCCGACATGGTGTCCATTGATGCCAGACGCAGGAGGGGATCGTGCGTCGTCGGCTAGTGCCACCTCGAACAGGAGTTCGACCGGTTCTGCTGGATCCGACAAGCAGGCCACACAGGGATACTATCTCGTAAGGAGCTGCCGAAGGGTAATCGATCTCAAATTGGATGGTATCATCAGATGGCACCGGAGAGCTTCAATACGGTCAGTTTTCCCGAGCCTCGAAGTGCTTCGCGTGAGGGGGGCCTTGACGGAGGCGAAACCGTACCCAAATTAGCATTGCCTGAAGTGTACTATGACGCGCTGGTAAGTTAAGGATACGAAATGGGAAGTTCTTTCATGCGGGCGTTTGTCAGGAGGAGCGGCGAGAAACCCATGCGAAATTATGCGGCCAGCTAGATGAGATTGCCGATAGTGCTCGGCGGCAGCAAGTATCGGAGCTGATGGAGGGCTACTTCCGAGAATGGATTGCTAACACTAATCGGACGCGGCAGCTGGTAGACTTGGTCAGGATATCTCAAGAGCAGCGGGAAGGTCGAGACAGAGCGAGTAGTGGCCGCGACCATTAGCGGAGCATTATATTCCTTGGATATCATTCGGAAGACCTTCCTCTCGGCCCTTCATCGCCACCCATATCATTTATGAGCTGTCTCCATTTATGCGCTTGAATGCATGGTGTTTCAAGTCACAATCACAGTCAGTCAGATGAGATAATCCGCTCCGTCCAGCTGCGGCGTGACAAATTAAGGGCGGATGATTTGCCGAGCCAGTATAGGAACTATCCGAATCGGATAATCCGATCCTAGGTAATACCATCACGATATGGCATCTCGTTCGGCATATTAGGCAACGTCGTCGCCTAATCGCAGCGACGAGCAAATCTCGTGATGTCCTCGTCCTGCGGTGCTTCCCCTGGTGATGCAGCTGCCGAACGACAACAGCGTCATACTCTTAGTGGTACACCACAACCCGCTGGACTGACAACCGGTCCTAGGCCACAACAGGTGACAATACGACTATCTATATTATCACCCTTTTTGTTATCATCTATGATTAACTTGGAACATCTTATACAAGCACTCCAACAGCATAGGCTACAGGCTGCAGGTCGGCAGGTTGCAACTTGCAGCGATTGTTGGTCTCAAATTGATTCTAGTCTTACATTTTTGTTGAGCATTGCTAAATGCCTCTGCCGCATCTGCAACGAGTAAGGTTGTTAGTGAGTAAGACCAAAGAGTAAGGACCACACGGGCCATGGAGCGGAATATCGCTCCTACAGCCTATTGAGTTTCTTTACTCGTTAATGCAGAAGCTATAGGTCTGCAGTGACCCGTCTAATCGAGGCCACTCATGAGCAGTAGGGCGTACCCAATCAGATCAGGTCCGACGTATAACCAACAGCACGGCTCAACGCTTCATAAGAAAGTCACTCACCTCTTGTCGATTAGGCGACGAGCAAATCTCATGATATCCTCGTCTTGCGGAGCCAATCCGGTATGCTGAGCATCCAACTCTGAGCCGTCAGAGGCAATAGTGCTGCGGTTTGTGGAGGTTAATGTGGGCCGCGATCCGTCCGCGAACCCCATGTCATGGTCTCTCAGAGTCGAGAGTCACGAGAACTATTGGTCCAATAGTATCAAATTGATAGAACCGAAGAAAATAGTATTGGAGTCACGTCTCTCAGAGAGTCTCCGAGCACAGAAAGTTTCTTCGCAAAACCAGCATCGCGTAAACGCGATCAGGTGTTGATTCTGGATAAAGCAACAAGAAGGGCGATTTCGTCGAGGTCGCTTCGACACCGACGACCAACGCGTCCCAGCATAGTCCTGCCGGGAATGACAGAGATGACGTAGTCGGAGTCCGACTGTCGGACTCCGGGAGTCCTCGTTCAGCTCGCGACACTAACGATGTTTCAGCGATCGCTGATCCCGCATTGATTGTAGTCCTACATGCTCGTTAAGCATTGCTTATTGCTTCCGCTGCATCTGCAATAAGTACGGTCGGTAGGTAAGGACCACGTAGCTCCTCCGGCTATTGCGCTAGGGAGCGGAACATCGCCCCTACGGTAGGGGCCCTACAGCCTCCTGAGTTTCACGACTTGTTAATGCAAAGGCTATCGACCTGCAGTGACCCCTCCAGTCAAACCCACCCGTGACCAGGAGGGCTAGTATGCCCGGCATACTCAGTGAGCCAGCTCGTCATGATTATCGGTTTCAATGGAATCATTTCACCATCCTCTTCTTAGCTCTGCAAACCCAACCCCGCAAATATGGTACTTGCCTCTCAACGAACTGCTCCTCTTGCCCAGCTTTCGAGTTCACGATACTTCCCCAAATCTTTGTACCCTCCTTGAGTGAGGGAATCTCTCTTTCTTTCGCTCTCAGTCTCTTTCGTAACGAAAAAAGCGGAGCTCGACACAAAGTTTCGGGTTCGAACACCAGCACGGACTTTTTCCGTATTTTTTCGGGTTCGTCTACAACGGTCCACGACGGTTGTGCTTGGTGGAACGGGGATGGGAGCGATTTCGTATTTTTTTGTAGAATATACAAACCACGTGCTTTCGAATGGTATTTGTCTCGCGAGTTGAATCGACATAGTCGTGGAGAAATAATTTGAACGAACGAACGAACGAACGAACGCACAAAAAAGCGTAGAAGTGGCAGTATTTGCTCCGCTCGCTTCGCTCGCTCCGCAATTTCCTTTTCACTGACGTTATCACTCGCAGACTTTCTGGAAGTAAGTGGGTACTTCCTGCTCGGGGAGCAGTTTTGGGTACATGATATGTTCCTTCTCAGATGAGCTGTGCACAAGTGCTATCGTATCTGAAATGTGAATTAGAATTTATGTCGGACATAATATGTCCTGAAGCCGTGTGCTCATAGGAAAGAAATCCCTCTGTGACCTTGCTCGAGGTGAGGAAGGTCCCAATTGTTCTGCTGGATGTCATCACATAGTGAGGTTTTGTCACACTGATGATCACATGAGGCCTCCCATTGACCACTCCTACGGTTAAAGTCTTATCAGTCAGAATGTCATAGGGCACGAAAGCATCTCATGTATCAATGTATCATGCTCGACAGCTCACAGCGATGAAATTTTCAACGCTGATATGGGTCGCGTCGGCTGTGTGGTTGTCAATATTCTGGAATCTCGGTTGTCTTTGTCGCCAAGAGAAAGAATGTCTTCGCCGGGAATCGAACCCCCTACCTCCCTGGAACTTTCGAGAAATTTCCTGAAGTTCAAAATTCCCGGAAAATACGGGAAATTTCCGCAAGAAAGAAATTTTTTCTTTCCGCCCGGACAACCCTGGCCCTATTCAATAGGGCCTATTGCAGACCCCTGGGCGCGGCACTAGTGCCGGTGGCTTCAATATATGTGGTCCACTTAATTGTCAAGTCTTGATAAATAGTATTCACCTTCTCAACAGCTGAACGGCACCAAACCCTGTAATTTAGAGTTTGGTCACTTTGAGTGCCGGATTCATGTTTATCTGCCTACGCGGTAGATGGCTGAATGGGCATCTTAACCAGGTGCCACGTCGAGGAATGACGCGAGGCTTGTAGTGTGTTGCCGGGATGTGAGCCACGAGTGCGGTAGACGTGTCCGGGGTTTGATCCCGGGGTTAGATCAAACAACTCGGGTGAGTGTTCAGCACGAACCTTGCGTACGGTCTGCAGTCAAGATGTGTCTGGTTTTTCGACTCTGTTCCCTCATTCGAAGACGCCTTGCAATATGCTCGCTGTCTGATGGATATCCCTGGAGTCGTGGAGCTGGCTTATAGGAGTTGAATGTCCCAAGGCTATGCTAAGGCTATGCAGTTAGCAATCGTTGAGGCTCAACGATTGCTAACTGCATAGCTCAACGGTTGAGCACTGATCCTCCTTTAGGCCGTATTGGTTATGCGCCCACGGGTTTTCCCCAGGCGGTCTTTCACTTACTCGGATCAAGAAGGTTCGTCATTGAAATGCGTCGATGGTCCACGAAGTAATTTGAGGAGCGCAGCTCTGGCGGACATCCACAGTAGACTACTGTCAGTAGATCAGTAGCTCACTTTGCTGCAAGTATAAGTCGCATACAGTGACGGCGAATGAACGTAGTTGCCTTTCCGTCAGCCAGATCATGAACTGCATTCCTCTCCATTATTTAAATCCCGCGCTCCGTCCATACTGTAGACTCCCATCAGTCTGGTCCGTCAAAGCCCGTTGCCACTCCCCGGTGTCACCACATAGAAGCACGCGCGCGCATAGCTGTGTAGAATGCTGGCCGTGGGAGACAGGATCGGGCGTGCGCTACTCTGGATGTCTGTGTAAAAGATATCTAGCCGTTTCGTGTCTCATCTGTCTCCTCGGTTACTAAGATTTTGAGAGAAGTCTCGTGACTAGTTCAGTTGCATTTGCCCTCCGGAAGCGCTGTCTTCCATTGATCTCTGCAACTTCCCGTCAATCAAGCTATCTACATCAAGAACTCTACTTGCGTTCTAGTCCATTCCCAACTACACCAACCCCACCCTTCAAGAGAGCATACTACACATTCTACCGGGATTCACAACACTGATCCATGTCAAGACCAAGAAGACGTGCTGGTAACTACGCTGACAACGAGGAAGAAGAAGTCCGTTCTGATCCTCCCTTCTATGAGACCCCCAATGGCCAAGAAGACCGTGAAGACCGTGAAGACCGTGAAGACCAAGAAGGCCAAGAAGACCCCGAAGACCAAGGAGACTCTGAGCATCATGAGGACCAAGAAGGCCCAGAAGACCCTGTCAACCAAGATGGCCGTGATAATCTTGAAGAGCGTGACCATCCCGACGACCACGACCACGACGACGACCCTGGTCTGCCAGCCGGCACTCCCGCTGGTAACCAAAGCAACCACAACGACCTCCTGCCTCCTGATCCTCCATCGGCTGGTGCTCAAGATCGTGCTCGCGGACCACTCACTGGTGATCGTTCTGCTCCTCGTGTGGTTCTGCAACACGAAGCCGCTAGACGCGGGCCCCCTCCGAGACCTCCGCCTACCAGGTCGGGTGTGGTGTCCGTCCGTTCATCTAGTGTGTTCCCTCCTGATCGTGAACAACCTTCTCGTCGTGCTCACTACGGCCGAGCCCCTTACGACTACAACGACTACAACGACTATTCTGAGCCCGATCATCATGGACGCTGGCAACAACGCCCTAGCCAAGGCGGTTACTATCAGCAAGACTATCAGCAGAAGCAAGAAGGCTCCTACGGCGGTTATAGCAATCGTAACCAGTCTACTTGGAAGTCTGTCACCTCCCGTGAGCAAGTTGGCAAGGTTATCAAGGAGGTAGAGTGGACCCCTCAAGTGCTAGGCCACCCATGGAGCAGCGAGGACGATGAGGTTGGTCTGTCTGAGTTCAAGTCTAAGTTCACTAAGGCCCCCTCCTACGTCTGGTCGGACCCTAGGTGGCGTTATTTCCTACTCCGTCATAACCTCTCCATTGACTTGCAACGACTACTTGACTGCTACGATGAAGATCATCCTGTGGACGAGTCTCAGTACAGCGATCCTTACGGTGCCCAATCTGACTATTGGGTAGCTCGCACTGCTCATGCTTGGGACTTCCTAGAAAGCACTTACTCCGGCGCCGACGGCGATCATCTCGAGGATAAGTGGAACTCTGTTTGGCTGGAGAAAGGCACCACCTTCCTCAAGTTCTGGTCACGGTTCGAGAGTCTTTCTCGTGAGGTTGCTAGGTCTCGCCACGTTCCCAAGCTATCTGAGCAAGAACTCCGCTGTCGGATGTACTCCGGTATGCCCGCTAAGTGTCGTTCTTACCTCGACGAGCGCGGCTACAAGCAAGCTGGTGTGATGAACTACAAGGCCCTAGTCGACTCCATCAAGGCGTGGTGCAGTGTTCACTGGGATAGCAAGCACATGACGGTCAACTCCATCGACCAAGCCAACCTGCCTACTAGTACGGCTAACCCTGTGGCTAATCCCTCTGCATCACCAATCTACGACTCTACCATGCTGAAGACCTCTACTGACCCTCTCAAGCCTACTGCCACCAAGCCCAAGATTAAGAGAACTAGGGATGACTCCGCCATCCTCAACGACCCTGTCAACAAGCTCATCATCTCTGCCAAGTGTGGTCGCTGCCTGACTGGTGACGGTCATTCTGCTCCTACCTGCTGTGGTGCCATCAAGTACGACCGCTGCTACTTCTGCGGACTGGTACATCTTCCTACACTCTACTGCCCCAAGGAGTACGACACCTTTAACAAGGCTTGCGAGCGGTGCGGTAAGAAGAACCACTGCGCTTGGTGCTGCAAGGCTGAAGCGCCCTCATCAAGGTCTATTCAGGCCCTTTCTCTCGGTGGCTCCCCGACTAGAGATCATGCTGTGCCGGTTCACCTCAACGGCTCGTCCTGTACCTTCTCTGCGCTACTGGACACTGGTGCCCAAGCTTGTGTCATCACCATGGACGCCCTCACCCGTGTGCCTGACTTCCGCCTGCAGTCTACTAATGTCACTCTGGTTACCGCCGACGGTGGGCGTCCGTCTGTCATCGGTGTGGCCAAGTCTGTGTCTGTGCGGTTCCTGGATGCTCACGAGGTGAAGACTGACTTCATCGTTGTGTCCAACGCCATGACTAGGGATGTGATCCTCAGTGCTAGTATCTTGCGAGAGATGGATGCAGTCTGGCTACTTGGTCGAGATCAACTTGTGCTAGGAGAAGAAGCTTCTAAGCTCGCCTCCGCCTTGTCTGGCCCTAAGCCTTCCTTCTCTAAGTCTGCTGTCTATCAACCGGTCGTGGAGCTCTGCAACATCGCCATCGACCATGCTCCCGAAGAGTCCTACCCTGACTTGAGCGTCGAAGACCTTGTGCCTGACGATCTCCTGCGAGATCTTACTGATGCTGCTATCCCTAAGAGGAAGAAGTCTGCAACTCCTTCCCCGGTCGAAGATCATGCAGATACGGTTCCCGACGAGAAGTTCTCCGCCTTTGGTTGGGAGCTACTCCCACCAACTGATGACGCCTCCTATGGACGGTTCCAATTGCAAGTCCCTTGGAAAGGCCAAGAGCGCCCTACGTCTGATGGGAATCAACGATGCCTACGTCGTGCGGTGGCTACCGATGCTCGACTCACTCCACTTCAACGCAGTGATTACTTGGACGTGTTCTCCAGCCTTTTCGAGAACCACTTTGTCGACTCGGGTAGCTCCGACGTGGTCCACCTCGTGCCCTCTATGCCCGTGTTTCGTGAGCATGCTGCTTCGACTCGGGTGAGACTGGTCCTTGATCCTTCCCAGGAGTTGAACCCCCTCTGCCACTCTGGGCCCGCTGCATCTGATGACTACCTTGGCTGTTCCTTGCTGGCCAACTTGCACCTCAGTCGTGTCGCCCCCTTCATCATAACCGGTGATATCTCGAAGGCCTTTCACAGGATATCCATCTGTTCTCAAGACAGGCCTTACTTCGGTATGGTCTTCCGGATTGGTCACGACTTGGTTACGGCTAAGTGGCGGGTTCTGATCTTCGGGGCTAACTTCGCCCCATCGGCTCTTACTCAAGCACTGTGCGGCTGCGTGGTTCTGGCGGACTACGACTCTGGCTACCTCTCGCGTGAAGAAGCTCGGCAGCTAGATCCGGTTGTGGCTCAGGTCATTGACACCTTCGACGACAACCGTGCTTCAAGCGACTCCGCCGCCACCGACCCGGCTAGTTCTGAACTTCCCCCACAGTTCCGTGGTAAGGTCAGCATCTACGTCGACGACACCCAGAGCCGTGGAGATGACATCCAGTCCGTCACTCGCTGTGCTGACTCCCTCGATCTGTCCTTGGAGCGCCATGGCTTTCCCTCCAATGTTCTCAAGCGGGTCAGGTCTTGGCTGATGGACAAGGAAGTCTCCTACTTGGGTTATCGTTGGTTCGAAGACTGCTACTTCATCCGCTACAAGGACGAGGACGACATCGCTGCCATCCTCAGTCGTGACCGCCTTACTCGACGAGAGGTCTTCAAGCTGGCAATGACTTTCTATGACCCCCTAGGCTTGGCGGTTGAGTACTCTTCGAGCTTGCGGATGATGGTGCGCCTCAGTTTCTCCACTGCGGAGGACTGGGATTCCTACGTCTCTGACGATCTGGCTAGACGTATGCTCTCACTGATCAAGAACATCAAGTCCGACGGTCCTAGGCTGACCTCCACTCCTCGTTCAGTCGCGTTGTCCACCATCAACGTCTTCTCTGATGCTAGTGGCGAGGCCTCAGCCTTCACCGTTCACGACGCTGCCTTGGTGCGCATCTTCGCTCAGTCTCATCTATGGACTGCCACTCAGCAGAAGTGGTCGATTCCCAAGAAGGAAACCATCTGCTTCTGCGATGCTGTCTCGGCTGTCTATGACTACTTGACCCTGATAAGGAGGTTGCACCACCGGTTTGATCCTCGCAAGATCTGCTTCTACCTCGACTCTGGCTGCACGGTGTACAGGGTTCGTCGACTACATTCTCAGCTTAAGCTCAAGCTCATCACCCCCCTCGAGGTACGTCGACTTCGCACTGCTCTGACTCAGCTCAAGGAGATGTCCGTCGATATGAACCTCGAAGTGGTCGTCAAGTTCCTCCCTGGTCGACTCAACCCCGCCGACGCTGCCACTCGCCCGGTGACCTCTGGTGATCTACCTGGTTTGCCTAACCCCGATCACATCAAGGCTGATCTGGAGATGGCTAACTTCGCGGAGATGAGCGTTAAGATCAACCCTGCTAACTCCTCCAAGACTACAAGTGCTGCTGAGCCTAAGGTCATCGCTGTCATCAACGACCAAGTCGACCCTCGGGTGCGTGATCTGGAGAACTACTTCCCCCTCGACGCCATTCGTCAGCTACAGCAAGACCATGCTCGCACCTACAACATGATCCACACCCTTCAGCACGTTACCCCCAACGAGGTTCCTGCTAGCCTCCGTTGCTACTCGGTCGACGATGGCATTCTCTACTTCCATGGTTGCACCTCTGTCTCCAACACTCGCTTCGAGAAGGCCCTCCCCGTCGTCCCCCCTGTTGCTGCTGCCCTCGCCTGCCTACGAGACCTTCACGACGTCATGGGCCATCCACCTGCTAGCTCGACGGTCACACTCTATCAGACCTACTACTACACCCCTAAGCTACGGTCCCATCTTCGTCGTATCGTCAGCACCTGCGACACCTGCCAGCGCAAGCGTCGTCGCAATGCTTCCCGGTCTCAAGGTGGAGTGGTCAGACCTCCGGGTCTATCCTTCGACATCGGCAACGTCGTGGTGGTCGACCTCCAAGGTCCTCTCGTCGATCCAAGTGCTCCTCAGTCTGACTCGAAGCGTTGGATTCTCACTATACTTGACCCGGTGAGCTTCTCTGTGGACTACGACATCCTGCCCTATCCTACTACGTCTTTGGTCATCTCTGCTATGGAGCGCAGCTTTGCTGTCCGAGGAATACCATTGGTGCTGGTAAGCGACGTGGGGTCTGTATTCACGTCGGCTCCCTTCTTGTACTTCCTCAAGACTTGGAACGTTCGCGCTTGCTGGCTACCTCGTGATGCTAGAGGTTACGGCGGGTTCCACGAACGACTCCATGGTCAACTACTCGAGCAGATTAGGGCTCGCTTGATCGACTCGGCTCGATCTCCCGATCCCACTCCTTTGTCTACGGTTGTGGCTGAGAGCGTTAGTGCCCTCAACCGTCTACCTCTCTACGACTTCGGCGGCTTGTCGGCTCATGAGCTTCACTTCTGCAGAAGGCCCCGTTACCCGGTCGGTCATGACGATTCCGACGAGCACAACGTGTCCCTCGAGAAGCTCAAGGAGTGGCTCCCGTCCTTGACCATCTTGGACCCTCAGCGCGAGATCCTGCAGGACGACCTTCTCCGCATGGCCGATGAAGTTGCTACTAGACGCTGTGAGACTATGGTTGACTACTGGGATCTTTGGTGCGAACGCTCTGATCGTGTTCGTCAACGCTTTGAGAAGCTGCCACTCCCTCGTGCTCACATGCATATCTTCAAGCCTGGTGACAAGGTACTCAAGTTCAAGAAAGGCTCGCTCAAGCAATCGAGTTGCTGGTCCGGCCCATATCGTGTGGTGAACTCCTCCAACTCCAACACTCTCTATCAGCTCGAGACTTTGGATGGACGCCCTCTACGCTACCTCGAGACGGTCTTCAACCTACGCCGCTACTTGCCCCCCGTTGACAACGTGGACTCCTATCGTTACGAGGAAGCCGAGGCCCCCATCCCAGAAGCCCCGGCTGCTGAAGACCCGCCAGAAGATGATGATCTGGTATATCTTCATTTCTAACTATCACTATCTGATCGTATTGCTGTAAGACTTTGCAAGACCTTTTGCGTAAATCCATTGCTATATCTATCATTCACTTTTTACACCAATGAGTAACACCGCAAGGTGTTAGGTTCTACGGTGTGTAGAATGCTGGCCGTGGGAGACAGGATCGGGCGTGCGCTACTCTGGATGTCTGTGTAAAAGATATCTAGCCGTTTCGTGTCTCATCTGTCTCCTCGGTTACTAAGATTTTGAGAGAAGTCTCGTGACTAGTTCAGTTGCATTTGCCCTCCGGAAGCGCTGTCTTCCATTGATCTCTGCAACTTCCCGTCAATCAAGCTATCTACATCAAGAACTCTACTTGCGTTCTAGTCCATTCCCAACTACACCAACCCCACCCTTCAAGAGAGCATACTACACATAGCCAAACATATGCGCGTTTTACCATGCGCGCAATGTGTTCAACACATCCAGCCATCGGAGTTTCATGTCCGCCGACTCATTTCAGATTCGTTCAGTTGCAGCCCTATTGCATGAGTCGTTATCGGAGCCAAGCCGAATGCGCATCCAGGAGCGTTTCGTGGTCTGCAATTTCGCGCGCCCTAGATTCCCTCGGAGTATGTTAGTAGTCATTCATGTGGCTCAAGGCTCTCGCGAGATCTGCAATACGCTGGAATTCAGTTGACCTTGATTCCGTTCGTACACTAGCGAATGTACTGAAGTTTCTGATAGTTGCTTTTCCCCACTATGAACCCACTGCTTTGGAGGCTCGCCGTTCTGGCACTCTTCACGATCGATGCTATCCCAGCGTCATCCGGAGAGTCCAACGTTGATCAGAGAATCCTCGAGCTGGAAGAGAAAACTGCCAAGCTCGAAAGACTTCTCGAAGCTTCCACCTCCGCTACTCGCAGAGGCCTCTCGACGATGGCCCCACCGTGAACGGTCTCGCTGATTCTACCGATACTATCTGGCTCATAGTGTGCGGTGCTCTGGTGATGCTAATGCAGTTCGGCTTCGCGGCTTTGGAGTCGGGCTCCGTCAGGGCCGGCAACGTCCAGAATATTCTTCTCAAGAATCTGCTCGATGTGTCGGTCGGTACCCTGTGTTGGTGGGCATTCGGTTTCGCCATCGCTTACGGCGTTGGTGACGCTCACGGCTTCTTCGGCAACGGACTGTATGAGTACAAGGATGGCAGCTCTGCTCCGTCCCCTGGAGAGTATGCCTTCAAAGACTGGTTTTTCCAGTGGGCATTCTGTGCCACCGCTGCGACTATTGTCTCAGGTGGCGTCGCTGAGCGTGTGCGTTCAAGCAGCTATTTCGTCTATTCGGCCGTGATGAGCGCCTTTATCTACCCTGCGGTAGTTCAGTTTACCTGGAGTGGTGATGGATGGCTCTCAACCTCGTTCGACTCCCCGTACTACGATTTTGCTGGTAGCGGTATAGTCCACCTTACGGGTGGTATCGGTGCTCTGACCGGCGCTCTTATCCTCGGCCCCCGCTGTGGTCGCTTCAACAGCGATTACGATCAGAGCGAGTTCCATCCGCATTCGATCCCACTGATTGTCCTCGGCACATTCGTCCTGTGGTTTGGTTGGTTCGGGTTTAACGCTGGTTCTACCCTTGCTATGCGCTCTAGCGAGGATGCTTGGGTCGCCTCTTTGGCTGCTGTCAATACCGCTCTGGCCGCGGCAGCCGGAGGCTTCGTAACCTTCCTGATACGTTTCATCTTCGTGAAGAAGTACGACGTTGTCGGTGTCTGCAACGGAATCCTCGCTGGCCTGGTCTCGATCACTGCAGGCTGCGCTAACGTTGTTCCGGGCAGTGCCATTTGCATCGCCACGATTGGAGCTGTTGTTTATCAGTTCGCTTCAAGGAGCATCCAGAAACTGAAGATTGACGATCCAATCGACGCCTTCGCGGTGCATGGGGCTTGTGGCATTTGGGGCGTCCTTGCTGCTCCTCTGTGGGATTTCTATTCGGGATTCGACGAGTTCAGCGCTTCGCCGAACGTCTCTGTCGGCTACCAATTTGGCATCCAGCTTTTGGGTGTGGTCGTGATAATCTCCTTCGTTGGTGCTAGCAGTGCCGTCATATTCGGGCTGATGCGCCTCTTCAAGATTTTCCGCATTGAGGAGCACCATGAGATGGCTGGGGCGGATGCTGCCAAGCATTACCATGCCCAAGCTTACAGACTATCTCCAGTTATGTCGAAGGAGTCTATGATTACTGGTGGCTCTGGAATCGAGGCTGGTGACATATCCTTCGGCGGTTGTGAGCAAGGAAAGTAATTTGAGGTTTTCAGAAGATTATTAGAGTTGTCATACCTCGTCTATTGGATGGCTACGGTACTTTTGTGACGTATATGGTTTCATTTGAGAGTCTAGATGAGGCCAGCGGAATTTTCTCCGTAGTCTGTATATTTTCGTCCCCGTCCTAATGATGCTCCTCTCCCTCCGGGTGAGATGATTTTGCCAAGCATCATTTGCAACTATTTCTGGTAATGGGCTACATACCCAGCGAGATGATTTGTGAGCGTCGATTGAGTCATTCGCTGAGACAGCGATGTCTTTGAAGTGGTAGTTAGATGTCGGAGGATGAGTGATGTCTCTCATAGATAGTCTATTTGGTCAACCGTGGCTCATACGGGTTACGGACTAGATTGAATTATGTTATTTGGTGATGACCAAGGCTTTGTGTTCTCCAGTTAGAGGGGGTACTGTCAGCGATGTGCTGAGCTTCGAGATGGGCAAGTTTTGCTACGGGCGCCGAGTGGTACACCTGGAGAGCCGAAAGAGGGATAGTGGCGAAATAGAGCAAAGATCGAAAACCCCTGAAGTACATCAGTATCACAATGAATGACTAACAAAGCGATACTGTACGGACTTCACAGTAAATACCACGAATACGGATTGGTCACGTCACAGAAATGTCTTGTAATCCTGTAAGTCCTCGATCCTCCACTATTTCTCAATAGGTGTGGTAATGAGTATGCGAATAAAGAAAAATTCAACTGGCTTTATCACGAATCCTTATTTGATCGTATCATAATGTGATCGGTTCAGCGGAATACGTGACCATAACCAGATCAAAATCTTCAACATCATTACACAGGGCTCGTTGTCTACACGAAGACAACCAAGGAAAATCTGGACTCTCGTTTCATACACTACTTCGATAGGATTGTTTAGCAAAATGGCCAATATGCCCGGCCCGGGCAAAAGACGCGTGACTCCAGTAGCGCGCCAACACATGATCTGTTATATCTGTTATAATCTAGATTATAATCTGTAGCGTTAAAGGATACAGAATTATATGATGTCACCACTGTCGTACAACCGATGCCCACGAACGATCATCCATGACGAGGTGCTGATCATTGATTAGCTCTAACAAAAAAGGATACAATGATCATTGATTAGTTCTGACAAAGAAGGATGAAATGTCTAGGAGGCTGAGCATGTCCGTGAGGGACATTTACCTAGCGGTAACGCGGGGCCTTCGCTCGTGTTACGCCTCTTCCAGTTATTCGCTCAAGATGAGACGCGTATCACTCAAATAGCCGAGGGTGGTTTCACTACTGAGAACTCAAAGCGATAGTGTTGAATCAAAGAACCTTATGTATTCGGGCAATGAACAGCCCGCCAGCATCGACCCGAGCCAAATCATTGTCTGCGGGGTCGAACCTGCACGCACAAACAGCATCAGCCTCATCCTTCATAGCAGCCCGGCAAGGCACCGTGTAGAGGTCGAAGGGAAGCGGAGCGAGGACAGCGGAATCTCTCTCCTTCAGTAGGTACTCCACGATGCTCTCGTCTTGCCTCCTCGCCATGCTACAAGTTGAGTACACCATAATTCCCCCGGGTTTGAGAGCCTCAAAAGCAGCCATGATGAGACCACGCTGAAGAGACTCCAACTCGTCGAGATTGCCGAGCCAAGGCATGGGGTGGCCGCGGTCGTCTTGTTGCTGCCAGAAGCCGACCACACCCGAGCTGTCCCTCCCTGGTGCTTCTAAATGCTTTAGCATATGCTTCACACTCCCATCGTGGGTGCACTCGGCGTCGCATAAAACGTAGTCCCAGCTGCCCGCCTGGAGGGTTGTGGTCTCTACCAAGGCCTCTGCCGGAGACTCTCGCCGTTGCCGTTTGCGTCCCCGCGATTTCTTCTTTGCTATTGTGAGCCTCTCCATAGGTTTATTGCAGATGTCTCGGGCGTCACCATGATAAAGCTCAACGTCGTGAGAACCATATTTGGTGAGAAGGCTCCGGCACACCATCAACCTCTCACGCTTTATGTCGACCCCCGCGACTCGGCTGCCTTTACACAGCTCCGACAGCATGAGCAACTTCGTGCCAGGGGCGCAGCAGAGATCAAGGACGGCCGAACCTGGGTTGGGGCCATGCTCCCCTAGTAGGGCGAACACGGCGGATGCACTGGAGACGTCCAGACCGAAGAGCCGACCTGCAAGAGGACCGCCGTCGGGGTTTGGCAAGAGCGTGAGATTGGCTACCGTCCTTGTATGAGCTCAGCCTGCTCATCTGCGTGTCCGCAGGTATCGAGAAGAACTTCGGACCCGACCCGAAGCGGGTGGCGGTGAGAGGCTCCAGCCACTCTATCGGACTGACACTGCGCGGTGCCTTGTCGGTACCTGTTGAGAACCACAGGCGTGCAAAGGGGATACGACAAGAGAATAGATCGACAGTGATGATGATCATATACCGACGGTGGACCACAGCTACGGCTCCCCACTAAGATGGGTTTTAGACCTACCCTCTGGCAAGTTCCCATCTTCAGCCTGTTGTACTTCCTTCTGTAATTCCTCCTCTATACTCGGTCCGTCGAAGCGTTGTCTTACAGTCCTCACAGTAGGTTGACGAGTGGGGTCTGAAGGGGCCCGGAAATTGTAGCGCTTGACCGACTGTGTGATACACCAATGGATTGACTACCGTAGATCCGTAGCGGGATTTGGTTGTCCCTGAGGAACTGTTCGATTTCGGGTGGGAATCGGAACTCCTGCCTGGCTGCTGTTGCTGTGGCCATTGGGCGTGTTTGGCAGGGGCCAGGTATGGCGAAGTGGCACAACCGTACCAGCCTAGCGTGTACCGTGTCCGCATCACCCCACGCAACACAATGACTAAGCAACGTCGGAGAGCAACCACGGACATGACACGGACATGAAGCGAGCAAGCTCGACAGATTCCCCTAACTCTCCTTAGCCAGGTCCCTGTAGAGGCCTACTCGATGCGAACCTGAAAGGGCGACCAGGTGTGACTACTGACGAGGAAGCTGGCCTACGCATCGACACGAATGCCACAGCCGACCTTCCACATTTCATCGTCCTCTAAGCCCGACCGGCGGCGGCGACCTGCTATCACGCTTAGGATCGTTGTAAGGCACCCCATACTCACCTCGCGGTGATGACGGCGACTGCCTCGTAGTGGGCTGGCGGCCAGGCTGGAGCGAAGCTGATAGACGGGCGAGCAGTGGGCCCTTCGACGGCATGTAGACCTCAGCGGTAGCAGCCATATGCTCACGGTAAGCCTGCATCGGGTAGCAGCACAGCCATCGACTTCGCAGGGTATCAGCATGGCACACCTGAGAGTAGCTCTCCCCGACGTCCCTGCGCTGATGGGCTTGCCGACGGACCCTGGGTGGTCGGAGGTTCTGAAGTCGAAGTCATCACAGAGGGGCCTTGGAGGGAGCTTACCGCTTGGGGACGGGTCGTTCGGCCAGTGCTGGGTTGGACGACGTTTAAGAGTCGTATCAGAGACTTTAATCTATCACGAGCACTGAGAACAAAGACCAGAAGAATCTTAGGTTGAAGCTAGGAGGATACGGAAAAGGCCAACCTACGTTGCCACGGTGCTCGCCGACGTTGAAGGTCGGGAACGAGCGGACTCGAGGGGCCTCCGTTCCCTCCTGCTTGCCTCCCTTGTACAGGTAGAGGTCGAGGCCGGCCGCGATGTTGCTGGCAGCACTGAGGTCTTGTTGTGCACTGCTCGTTGATGCTTGTTAGACTTCGGCCATGGGCGGTCAGGCTGTGAGCTTCGACACGCTGCCTTCAGCCGAGCCAGATTAAACTCCATCCGCAAATACTCTACTCGGGGATCTTCTGACCCGCTTGGGTCCGCCGAATCAGGAAAGCACCACATGAGCCATCGCGGTGATGACCGCAAGGAAGAGGCCTAAGGAAACCTCTTTCGGCTATGGCTTCGACGATGAGTTGAAAGCGATCCGGCCAGTACCTCCCACTATGGCAGAACACAACAACTGGTTAGTAGGTCCACTACAAAAAGGGTAAAGATATGGTACGTCGAGAGGGCCAGAAAGAATAATAATGTTAGTAGCCATGCTGATGGACGCCATCGAAGACGCGGTCCTTAATAAAGTCTGCTATGTGCATCCAGGTCGTGGAGCTGATGACAGCACTGTAATGGCCGCAGTGCCACAGGCAGACATCCGTGAAGGTGGACGAGTTGCGGAGTGGAGGGTGAGGGTTGGATGGGTCCCGAGAGACAACAAGATGAGTATCTGAGAAGGCCAGGAGTTGATCATGGTGGCTAGGTAACTCGCCTACCAGCAGCCCGTTTGCCAGTTGTGGACGCGGTGACGCGGGTCTTCAGGGGGACGTGACTCGCCTGGGCAGGTCCTGAGAAGAACCCAACTGCTGGTCCAACCACTGCGAGACCCCTACCCTCCCCTCCGTCGTCGACGACGACTTTGCGGAGGCGAGTGCCGGAGAAGGCGTCCCACGCCGCATGCATGTGCATCCTGTGGAAGGACTTAGCCAGACCAGTCGGATCTGAGCCGGACGAGCTGATCGCATCATTACGACAGTCCGCGAGGTTACCTATCCTGATATCATCCTCGGCATCAATCCCAGTTGTAGTGAGGGGCAGGCTCAGTTCGGCGAGCTTCTCCTCCCCGGGTATTGGCGGATGCCTGACAACGACTGGTGTCATTCGAGCGTGGCCTCGAACTATCTACTCTTCCTTCCAGTCTTCACCCCACACGGCTGTACAGAAAAGATGCCGAAGCCACACCAAGACCAAAGCGAGGCTGCTGTACTCTGGCCTGCAGAAGGCGGAACTGCCAAAACAGTCTCCAATAACTCCGCGCGTCAACAATGAGACTACCTGTCTGAGGACCTCGAGATAGGAGAAGGGGATACCTCGGCAATACGGCGTAGGGGCCCTCTACTCCTGCTGGTGCTGCAACCTACAATAGTGGCCGTTGAGGGCTGCCGGGAAGAGACCCTTCCTACGATGATGATCGTCGTGGATGTCCCTCAGTAATGTGCTGTGCTTCCGATGCAGAGAGAGATGCACCTAAAGGCGGCCGGGTGATGGATGGGTGAAGGAGGGGGGCTTACTCCGTGACGAAGCTCGGGGGGTATCAATGATACCACCTTGGCACCATCAAAAGGTGAACAGATGCAGATGACTCCACCGACGGGTACTGATAGAGGGAGCATGCTAGACATAGTGTGGGGCAGAAGGAGGCCTACCAGGATCTTCGTTACCATCTTGAGCGAGCATCCACCCCCGACGGGACCGGCAGTAGTCCTCACAAATAAGGCCCCCGAGACTGTGGCCGATGAGAACCTAGGAACAGATCACCTCAGAAGTCCCACAATGACGCGGATCTATCTGCACGCTAACGAATGTTCGATAGACCTCGCCTCGTCTTTTCGTCTTACGATGTTGTCACGCTTAGCATCGCCACCAAGGCCTCTGAGATGCTCATGAAGTATGGTTATATACCCATCAACGGTCTCTTCGGGTTGATGGTCGTTTTCGAGCCATCCTCCGGTGTGAAGATTGATAGAGCTAGTGTGAATTCTGAGAGAACGCAGGGCAGACTCGAAGGGTGGCAGTGGAGAAGCACTTACTTCCGCTGGGTGGAATGGAGGAGACGAGGGAGGAGGATACGACCGACCATCCACTGGCTGTCGTTGAAGTCAAGACCGTGTACCTAGCGAAAGCACCATCGATCACCGTCACTGCCGCAAGGGGATGTTAGATGTTACAAAAACTGTGAAGGTGGTGCCTTCATTAGACTGCTGGTAGGACGATTCACCATTGGTGGTGGACGGCCAGGCACTGTGGTTGATGCTTGCCCTCTCTTTGCCGTGTGACCGACTGAATAGAAGTATGCTCGCTGTTCGCAGCGTTGAAGGCCTACCTCAGGAGCACTCCGATGAGAGCGGTTGCCATTGCTGGGCAGACGGTGGAGAGTTCGGACCAGATGGATGCAACTAGGCATATCTGAGAAGGAGGGTGAGAGAGGACGGTAACGGTGGAGTTGTAGTACCCAGGCGTTGGGCTGCCATTCTGGCACCCAGGACGGGAGACGCTTTTCCCAAGAGAAAGTTCGTTTGGGAAAGAGAAATAGTAGTGCGCCTGGCAGGGAGATGATCGTAGTTGAGCGGGTTAAAGTAAGGGAACTACAGTGAAAACAAAGATGGCCCACTGGATGAAAGAGCCAAAGCAGGCCGAAAGAGGCGTCGCGGAGGCAAAGGGCGAGAAGCCCGGGGACGATGGCTGTAGTGAACTGATAAGAATCTGTATCGGAGGGTATGATGGAGGCTTACTACCTGTACAGGGAGAAATGCCACTTGGGTCAGTAACCAGGAGGAAACACAGGCGATGGCAGCTGGGGCTCTAAAACCAAACGGTAGTGCTTGACCGATCTCCCCTGTCCCCCCATACCCGCAGTGTACGTGTATTATGGTAGTTGCTGTAACACAGATTATGCTGGTAACTGAGGCCGCTCTTTTAAAAGGTGATACCCAGCATGGCATGAGCCACCAAATGCCTGTATGAACTGTGCAAGAGGGAAGGGATATGCTGTCAGTACCATAAGAGATGGTAAGACCGGCCAGTACGGACGGCAGTACTCTCAGGAGACCACTGCCTCCATTGAGGAGAAGGCAGAATAGGAGGAAGACGGTCTCCATGACCCCCATGGTTATAATAGAGTAATTGCTGACCCATGCAACATCATCATCCACCCGTCAAATCCCATCGTCGGTGTACTACAGTGCCCCGAGAGCCCCAGGCGGAGGAGTGGCGACGACTGCCGCTGAATAACAATTCTGATGCGATAACTGGGGTTGAATGAGAAGTGTGTAAAATGACCCATCTCATTTCGATCTGGATTTTCTATGTACTCGCGTGCCTGTCAGTGACGCTGTGTGTTGACGTGCTGTCTGCATGAGCTGCGCGGCCGCCGGTCGTCGCCGTCCTCGATCGCTACAACGAAGGCATCGGCGCGGGTTCAATCCTTCCTCTGTCTTTTTTCGATCTCTTCCTGAGTTGCTTCGTTCATCCCTCGGTCTGCAAGGAGCGGAGAACCCGCCGTGGTCCCACCCCCAGTCCCCCTTACTACCAGCAAATGGCACGTACCCCGGCCGGGGGGCGACAATGCTCTCCCGTCACTGTGGACTCTCTCGCGGCATCCGTTTTTCTCCCTCGTCTTAGCGCTTCGACCCTCACCTGTTCGTATCGGAGTAACTTCTTGAGTCAATGTTGATTCAAAACGAGGGAGAAAGGGAGGATTACGGAAATAGATGGTACCAAGTGCAAATCCGATTTACGGGGCAGAACGGGAGAAGGCCCGCCTGAACCCGAGAGGGCAAGAAGAGGCCCGATGGCTGTTGTACAAGCAGGAGAGTAATGCCGAAGGAAGACGATTCGTCGTTCGTTCGACGCCCAACGAGTTGGAAGTCGTGATAGTTCCTCGGAGTTGAGGAATTTCAAGATTGGTGAAGATTGCAAGTTCATTGCTCTCTTGTCGCTCGAAGTGGTGTCGTTGCGATATACTTCCCTTCCTGTAAGCATGTCCACATCATCTGCTGAGTATCGGAGGGCCGTTGAGGAGGAACGTGAGCACGAGGCGGTACAGACCGCCCAGGCCGCGGCCAGTAGTACTCAGAAAAGTAGGCATCATGCGTCCTCGATTCTGAGCTGTTCTGAGGGAAGATCTAATCTGTGGAGCGTGGAGAGAATAATCCGTTTGTGGTGGAGTCAGTACGTCCCACTGGCCTTACGTTACACCAGACTCGGCCACCTCCGTGGTAGCTTGTCCTTGGTTAGGGGCTGATAAGATGACCCCTAGTGAGCTTGAGAAGCGTCGGGTGGAACGGAAGCACAAGGCAGAGAAGGCATACATGTACTGGGGGAGGGCACTGCAGTGGATAGGGGAGGGCTAGGCTGCTGCTGCTTAGGTTTACTCGGCTCACGGAGCAGTTCGCCTCGAAGACGCGGCCTTGTAGTGGACGTTGGGGTTTCTCTTCACGTATGTGGACGTGTGTGTTTCAGCCATCGCCAAGCAACGGCAGGAGCGTAAAGCTGCCAAGTCCCGGGGCTCGAGGGTTCGTCTGGTCGTACCGGCCGGTCAGAGTGGTAAAGAGGACTGGACGGAGGAGACTGTGGCGGGAGTCAGTGCCCAGTGGGAAGACTCAAAGCGGAGGGGTAGTAAGGCCAGGTCCCAGATACGATGGTAGCACCCCACAACGTTTCGGATGGTGATGGACTTGTGTAGGGTGTTGGGGGAAAGATGGTATGGGCAGCGGTCGTCCTGGTTCGCTCCCTGTTTGAACTAATGCCTCGAGGGTCCTCACGAAGAGACCGTCATTACAGGAGTCCATCTCCGAGGGGGAGGACGAGAGGGAATAGAGGAAGCGATAGAGACTCTTACTACCGGGATGATCATCGCAGGGACGACCGATCCCGAAGAGATGGTAGTGGTGGGGCGGTAAAGGGTGCGTTTGTTGATCGAGAGGTGTCTGGTTCGAATCTCGTGTGCGGATCCAACTTCGGTTGAATTTTCGCCTTATTTGCCTAGTAGAGGACGTGGGCCTTTGATAGGTGCCGGAGGCCACAGGGGCCGCATGGCGAGTAGGTCGCGGTCTCGGTCACAGGACAAGTCTCGGGTACACGAGAAGGCCCCCCCACCACCCCATGCTGAAGAGGAGGAGCTGCCTCCTCCTGCTGCTGACGCCGTTGATGACGGGTCGGACGGTGAACTGCCGTTCCCGTACAACCAAATGGGTAACAGCGGTGTTAGTGATGATGATGAGGATCCTCTGGGTTATGGAGATGATTCTCCGACCAGTGGAGGTCCTGAAGGGGAGGGCCGAGCTAAGGAGGGTATGGACGGGAGGAGGGGCGTTGCTGCTGGTGACGCCTTAGCCCTTCAGAGAACTCAGCGAGTAAGGCCGAGGACAACACCCCTTGGTGGCAGCGCTTCCATCCGGCTAAGCCGCCTCCGCCCAAACCGGAAGGCATGAATGATGACGATATGGCAGCTCAGTTCGGGTAGGGAGGAGGGTGCGGGGTGTATGGGCGTGAGTTGGGTGGTAGGTATGGTGACGATGACGATGATCTCACTGCGGCCTTTGGGGGAGGACCTTCAACGACAGCGCCACCGACTGCTACGGCAGCGGCCTGGGGGAGTGCGCAGTAGGAAGATTTTAGGGGAATCTTTCCCTTAGTGACGGATCTGTGATAGATACGCAGGACAGCAGCAGCCTTGGGGTCAGCCAGCTGGGCAGCCAGGGAACCCAACGTAGGAAGGGTTGAGGAAAGTATCTTTTATTTTGTATCTAGCAGGTTTCAACCTCGCCAGATGAATGCTCCCTTACCGCCGCAGTTCCCCCCACCCCCACCAGTTGCCGGTAGTAAACTCCCAGCGGGAGGGGTGGCTCGACTAAGTGGATCTGATGTAGGTGCAGGAGGGTATGGACAACAACAGCAGCCTCCACCACCCCCTCCGAGAGCGCCGCCGCCTAGCACTCTGGTAGGGGTAATTTCGTGGCGCAGTGACGGATTATGTGACGATAATCAGATACTGAGTAACATTCCTTCGGACGTGTCTTTGCCGGCGTTATTCCAGCATTGCCAGAAATACGGGTAGAGGGGGCTGTGGTGGTGGTGGTGGTGGTGGTGGGGCGATGGTGTTGTTGTTGTTCAGGGAAGTGAGTGGGGTGCACTGCAAGCTCGAGGAAGGCAATGCTACTGTAGAGTTTACGTAATAATAATCCTGAGGTCCGGTGAGAGAGCTGCGAGTTACGATTGTTTTGGTACGTTAGTACTCGGCAGTCGGCTATAGCGATGATGGCAGAGCCCGTTTTGGGTCACCCAGAGATTCAGGTAGGGGAAAGATGTTCCGTCACCGGGGTTCGAACCCGGGTCCAGCATCGCGTATCAGGTGAAATGGCAAGTCACCAACCTACCGGCTGGTGCGCCCTCAGTGATGCCCCAAATGAGTGGACCTGGAGGTAGTTACGATCGGGGTCGAAGCTTGCTCTCCGCGGAAATAATGATATCTGGATGACGTCGTGATGATGATGTTAGGTGCTTCTCCCGGTGGTGGGAGACAGGGCGGAGGAGGCCGAGGTGGGTATCGTGAAGGCGGAGGGAAAGGTAGTAGGGGTGAGGGTAGGGTGATGTGGATGGCTCTGAGTGTAGGCTTCCGACAGCAACAGCCTCGGCATGCTGGTAATTTAGTATTGGAGAACGCTGAGCATCAGCATCAACGGGCGGTAGGTGGTGGTGGCCCACCACTGGTTGAGTGTCCTGATGGTTATGGATGGTGTCAGGCGAGGGAGGCTAAGCAAGCACAGGAGATGCAGCGGGTAGCAGTCCTGTCTAGGATGTCAGAAACTGTCAAACAGCTGCTGTCTAAGCTGACTGATGAGAAGTAGTACCAAGGGAAGGGGGAGGAGTGGTACTGTGTAGAGAGCTTTGAACGAGCGGGGGTTGACGAGGGTGTTAGGGATGAGTTGGCTGTTGTTAGGACGTCAGAGGCACAGAGGGACATGTATAAGAAGATGCTGGGTGAGTTGGGAGGAGAGGAGGTCGTGGGTTCGAATCCTGGGGGTGGCATTCTGGTAACCAGAATCTGGTTTTTGTCTCTATCAGAGAAAGTGAAGGAGCAAATGCATGCGCTGTCGGAGGACATGCAAAAGGAGAAGGCTGAGAAGGCTAAGGTAGGAGGGACGACGTCTCGTGTTCGAATCCCGGTCGAGGTGTTTTGCCAGGAATTTTACCGGTCGTGCTTTCAGGCTCGCGATGCAGCCATTCGAGCACGGTATGCGGGCATGCAAGCGCTCCAGAAGAATCAGTCGAAGGAGGTACTGGCAACTTGCTCATCTTGCGCATCTTGTCATTCCTCAACGCCCTCAGTCTCAAGATCGGATGACATTGGACAATCGGCCAAGAGCAGTGCTGCTCGAGGAGATGGACTCGGACTTTGATTCCGTCCCTGTTGTGATGGAGTATTTCAGGGTGAGTTGCGGAAAAGTTGGTATGGTGTAGCACGCATGCACACGATTTGCAGGTCCTTGACGTTAAGGGTGTTCGCGATTTCATCTGGAGGGAGGATAGTTGCATCGTACGGTTCGAGAGCCGTTGGGCCGCGGAGGAGTTTGTCAAACAGTCGACTAAATACCCCTTCAAATGGTAGTACCAAGCAGGAGTGGAGGAGGCGCGGGAAATCGTCGAAAATTGGAGACGCTCCGAAAGGGTGTTTCGATAATGGCTGACCTCGCCGACCGTAGGATAGCCTGTCGAGTTGTCCGTAGAGAGCTGCTAGGCATCAGTCGTGGTTGTGGATAGTTCCTATTTGGCCAACGAGACAGCTGATGCAGCGGCTAAGGTAACGGAGCCGACGCAGCCCCTGCCTCCGGAGGCCGGTGCTGTTATTGGAGCAGAAGTAGAAGGGGTGGGCACTAGGGAGGCGGCTGCTGTGGTAGTGTGAGTGGCATCAGATTCCTGAGGACGACGAGCAGCCAGCTGTTGAGCAGCAGGGCGGAGGTGATCCGCAGCAAGACGATGAACCCCAACAACAGGCTGAGGTGATGGAGGTCGGAGAGGACGAGGATCGACCGGTAGTGCTGGGCGGGAGGGGGCAGTGGGGTAGAAGTGGTAGTGTCGTCAGGAGCATCCTGGTGTGTATGCAGAGGAGTAGTGGCGGCTTAGACGTAGTTCAATATCACCATCGTCGTACCGAACTTGTAACTGATATCCTTTCTACCTCTGTTGTGCTTTCGTGTTGGAGTGCCTGAATAGCGGAAGTGCTAGTCGCGGTTTCTGGTCGACTGCTGGGGAGAGGCTCTTCGGGGTATTTAGGAGGGCTCATGCTTGGCTCACGGGGGCAATTGATGCCCTTCTAGCAGTGGACTGTGTTGTAGAAAGAGGGGGCATGGATTTGGCGAAGGAGTGGTACGGTGCGGGCCCTTGACTTGACCTTAGCCGAGCTACCTGGGAGAGGGGAAAGGACTATTTTTCATCACAACAGTGGTCCTTGATGATCGCATGTTAGTGTAGTTTTTTCTAATGCGGAGTAGTAGAGGCACAGCAGGAGGTGGAGGGACGGCTCTGTCGCGGCAGTCGTCACCATCATCATCAGTAGCGGACTCAGCCTCGAGTGAATGGATTTTGATGAGCTCCCGGACGAGGGAGAGGAAGGAGAAAAAGATGGAAAAGGCTGTTTTAACGGGGTGGAAAATTCGGACCCAAAAGGAGCGGGAAATTTTCGAGGTACTTGTCGTCGTTGTTACTTCCCAATGGACAGCCCAGGTGATGCTGAGGGCTGTGAGGGTGACCTTCTCAGGCTTATCTGGAGTCTACTGATCTGAAGAAGCTTCGTGTGCCGATTGATCGCCTGTTCGAGCGTGCGGTCCCCTCCGCTACCTCATCAGCCCTCTCTCGATCGTTCGATCGGTATATGACGGGTCCGGAGGGGAAGTGGCTGGAGGAGGTCAGGAAGGTGGCTAAGCTGGTACTACGGCTCTTCTGGGGTGCTTCATCTCCTCGACCCGTCCTCGTGCTCGACACGGGAGTTGGCGTCTTTTAGGAGTCTATCAAGTACTGTGATTACGGCAAGGAGCGGTTCATAGTATTGCTGGCACCGAGTAGCGTATCATTGGAGGATGGTCGACTGTGTTTGGAGGCCCACGCTTCCTACTACGACGTCCATAACCAAATGGCTGAGCTCGAACGGAAGGATCCGAGGTTGAAGCCGAGCGAATCCGAGAAATAAGATTTCTTCTCCTGTGTCCTGTATAAGAGTAGATCTTACAGTCATTTGTATCGAGTGTAAGGTTTGGTGGTGGCGGCTTGGGTTTCTCAATAATGGTATCCTTCACCGTGCGGGAAGGTCTTCTGCTGCTGCTGTTGAGTACGGGATTGCCTTGAGAGCTCCATAGTGTCGGGGGGAGTGGGCGTGAATCGTAGCATTACTGCGTTGCCCTGGAGGTTTGGATTCTCTCGGATGGTTGATCGGCAGAAGTTCTTGGAGGAGGTGGAGTCGATCAAGACCTTGTGTGCAGGGGAGAGGTACTCTGAAGGATGGAAGAGGCTGCTGGCGCTGGGGAAAATGCCGGAGGCGCGGATCGAACCTGCGCGGATCATCCTGGAACAGCTTCGAGAACGGCTCCGTCATGACAGCGTGGATGAGTGGCACCTTCGAATGCTCAACGATGGTGGTAGGAATCGGGCCTACAGGAAAGCGATAGTCAAAGCGATTCAGGACAGAGGGGAGGAAATCGATCGAGTGATCGATGTTGGTTGCGGTACGGGTATACTCAGCTGTTACCTGGCGGAGTGCGCACCGCCGAAAACGAAAATAACGGCATGTGACTGTAGTTGGGCACTTTGCGAGGTGGCAAGGCGGGCGTGTGGCTCTCGAGTAGATGTCGTGCAAGTTGACTCTGCCGATCTGGCGCTGGAGACGCCAGCGGACATGGTGGTAGCGGAGCTGATGGACTGTGCGTTGTTGGGGGAGGGGTTTGTGGATGTCATAAAGGATTTGAGATCTCGAGGGCAGCTGACGGAAGGGGCCGTGGTGATTCCGGAGTGTGTTCGAGTCTTTGGTTGTGTTGTTGAGTCAGAGGCGATACGCGATCGAGGTTACTACTTGAGTGAGAGCGTTCGTCTGGAGGAGGCCTACGCGAGCGTGCACAAGAGTGAGGGGCTTCGGTATAGGAAGCTGACGGATACCTTTACGGTCTGCACGGCTGATTTCAGGAGGGGCGAGATAGGGGGGCTTGGTCGAAGGGAGGTGGAGGTCCGGGAGGGAGGAGTGTGTGCATGCGTGCTGGTGTGGTGGGAGGCCACGCTGTATGGTGATATTAGGATTGATAGCGTTGTGGACTGTGACTGGGATTGTGCAGTGTTCCCGTGCCCTCCTAGGGAGGTTGAGAAGGAGCAGAAGATCAGCGTTAGAGTGTCGTGCGAGGACTCTAAGCTTTCCGTGACTTTTGACGGCTCCTATGTGATGGGGGCACCTGGGGTCTCCGAGTTCGATATTATGACCGCCAGTCGTATAAGAAGGGAGGGATATGCCGGGATTCGATCCGGAGGCCTTTCGAATGATGGTGTGGTGATTGATCTCACTGGAGTAGGCCACTCGATCATTCCGTGTCTGCTCGCCAAACGGCTGTCGGGGTCCATTTGTATCGTGGATGCCGAGGGAGGGCGACGGCCTATGGTCCATCTTGAGAGACCAACTTGAGCACTTCCGCATCTCCCCCGAGGACTTCGCCGAAAGTGTCCGAGTGGTCGAGGCGGACTCGCAGCAAGAGTTCTTCGAAGAGGTCCTGCGTGTCGGAATGCTGCAGCGGTACCACCTTGGGGAGGTCATCTGTCAGCAGGTCCTCCCCTGGGGAGCAATTGATGGCCTGAATCGTTGGAGTTGGTAGCGATGTTGAGCGAAAAAGTTGGTATCAGTCCGACGAGGGTGTTACACTGTAGGGGCTGCTGGACGACAAGCGTGGCAGTGAGGGCAGCGTCGGAGGTGGGGGAGGGGACTGTGCCGGAGGCCATCCGGGACGAGGCTAATCGTGGGGAGCTGCTCAGAGTGGGGAGGTTGATGGACTTCCCATTGGAAGACCTGAACGCAGTGGGAGAGGCTGTGCCTTTGTTTAGTATCGATTTCCTCAGTCGGGAGTTTCGCATGGAGGGTTGTTCAACTCGGGAGGAAGGCGGGTTTCTATTCGGCAGGATCCCGGTTCGAATCCCCGAGGGGGCTACGGGTTTGGTATTGCTGTACACCCCTTCGCCTTCGCCGAGTACCGGTCGCTGTGTGATCCCCTGCAGAGGGGTTGGTGGAGAAGGGAAATCAGAATAACGTGCAGCCCTGGGTCGGATCTCACCACGCTGGCTCTGCCGTGGATCGATCTTGTTAACAGCAGTAGTCGGGACGATTCATAAAGCCCCTGCTGACCCGAGGATGAGGAGCACGTACCACCGGAGTGAGCTTGTTGTGGATCGAGTGGAGATCGTTTCCTGGAAACCTGGGTTGTGTCCTAGTCATGTTACCGTTGCAGCATTTCCCTCATTCTACTTTCTAAAGTGTTTGTATTATTTTTCCTTACCACCCTTCCATGCTCTCTCGTGGTGGCGGTCACTTGTTTTCTCGACCGCTGTTATCTTCAGTAGCCCTCCATTGGTCCCGAGGCATCGCTCTGCCAGCGGCGGCAGCCTCGCTGGGGGGCCTATTGGACCAGTGGGCGGTGGAGGGCGACGTACCGCAACAAACTTTGAAGGACTTTGTATGCTCTCTCCACTGGGGCAACTGGTATCAAGTCCTGCTCAGGTATTCTCCGGGCTGGCTAAGAGGCAGGTAGAAAGTCTGTGTCCTAAGGAGTTCTCCCCGCAGAAACAGTAGGGGTGATGGTGGCGTCTCCTCAAGCTAGCGTGGGTTCAGATACTTTGACCAGTATTTGCCGGAGGGCAGCGAACTAGCGTTGAAGGCTTTGGTGAGGAAGGGGTTGGGTGTGGTTAGGTGGAGATCTGCGGTGGTGGTTGTGGTGGCAGGCCAGCGAGGTGACGTCGGAGCGGATGTCCGACCCTCGGTATGTTGAGACGATTGAAGAGTCCTTGATGGAAGCTATTAATGAAGGGAAGAAGATACGAAAGGTAGCAGTTGCGGTGAAGATGTGGTATGGAACCTTACTAGCACTTAGCATTGACTTCTAGAAGCTTTACAGTCGGCTGCTGTGATCGTGATGTAGGGTAGGAGTAGTGGCGCAGTTGTAGTGCCGTCATAACCGTCACCAAGGCTGGTCTGAGACACTTCGTCCCCATCGTGAAATCGACGACGGGTAGTTGTCGAGTCATCGGTTGCAGAACTGTGAAGGCATTGATACTACTAGTATGAGCATCAGTGCTGCCTTGCTCCACCGCAAGATCATCATCATCGACGACGGGGACTCGCACCGTCCTCGGAGTATTCGTTTTCACAGCTCGGCAGCGTCGATCCTGAAGAATTCGATAATAATGGAGAGGATGCCTTGCGAACAGGGATCACCGCCCTTAGACAGCTTTGTTTGCAGGAGTCTGGCTACGAGTTGGAAGTGGAGATTCTGGACATCCCCAAGGTCAGCATACAGCGGGTTAACTTGGTCGTTGGAGGCTCACGCCGCTTGAATAAGGACTTCTTCAAGGGCAAGTGAGTCCTGGGGTACAGCAAAGCACTGCTGTCTCGTTCGCCAAATTCCACCCCACCCTATGATAGAGTACCACAGGAGTGGTGATGTGGCGTGTGGTATCAGAGCTTGAGGGAGGCCTTTTCGGATACCGGATGATGATGCTGTTGTTGCTGGTTAGGATGCTGGTGAATCCGGTATTGATGCCGCAGCTGTATGTAGTTTTGTCAGAAGATCAGCTCGAGCGGAGCGGAGGCCAATTCTCGTAGGAATACCGCAGCTGCTTCTCCTCCGCTGAGCCCCTACCCTTCTCAGCCCTTTTATGGACATCTTCAACACCACCATTGGCTGCGGGAGCCGCTGTCTTAGTCGACGTTCGAGTAAGGCCGGCCTGCAGGCCCTCCCTGGCCCCTGGAGTATTCCCTTCCTGTCAGATGGAATGCCAGCAACGATATTGTGTAAGAGGCCTGCCTGAGGCAGCTGATACCGTACCAGCCGAGGAGACTGCTGTCCACGAGATCAGGATGGAAATGACGCTGAATCGTGAGGGCCCACTCCAGTGCGGGCTGCATCGTGAGGTCTGCTTCTGTTAGCGATACCCGGCAGCGGCAGCTACCCGGTGGACGGTCGATTCACGGGAGGGCATTGGCAGGTTACTGACTTCAATCGGGTTCTTAATGTGAGCAACGACGGATGGTGATAGTACGGGCTAGCTTTGCTGAGGTCGAATAGGTGGCGATGTAAAGGTTGAGTGATGTGCGTGGAAGCTAGTTCGGTGTATCGATTGTGTGCAGTTGACGGAGTTTTGCCATCGGTGTTCGAGGGCCTGGAGTGTTATGTTTAGGGTAACTTCCCCATCCCTCTGCCCCTTCTCAATCGTGAGTCCTTCGACACGGGTACGTACAAGAGTCCGGGGGCCGGTGGAGATGGTCGAGCGGGGAGGGAGAAGATAACTGATTGGCCTGATACTGATGAGAGCAGCAGCAGTAGCAGCAAGCAGCGTTAAGCTGGCAAAACAGCAGCAACAACACCTGTTCCATATTATCGTTTCACTCCTGATGACGGGCGGCGTTTTCAATCCCGTCCACTCTTTTGGGCTGGGTAGGTTGGCCTTCATACGACCTCTATCACGATCGAGAGAAGCTGTGTCGAAGAGCCCGGCTTAACTCCTGTTGTCCTCCGGAGAATTCTGTTTGCTTGTCTCCACGACTGTGGCTGCTAGCGGGCCGCTGCTGGTTCGGTCTAGCTGTATAACGCGACCAAGAAGAGGAGGAGGCCTGGGGCGATTGACGTTCCCGAAAGAGAAAAAATTTCTTCACGTCGCGATGCCAAAGGGAACAGCGTTGGGTTTTGCGCATGCTATGTTGTTGGCATCAGATTGTTTTACCAGCAATGCATCCCCTGAGTCGGCCTGGGCCAGCTCTCCTTCGCTCGGGCATTCGCGATGTCCCTGCCCTGTGCGGCCAGATCCGTCATTTCGCGGGAGTGCAGGGCACCATGGGGTCCTACGCTAAGGCCTTCCGATGGGGGTCTCAGAGAAAGAAGGGCCGATGGTAGTGGGGAGGAAAGAGGGAGAATCGTGTCGCTGGCAGTGGCTATTGCGGCGCCAGCGGTGTGAAAGTACAGTACGATGTGAGGAGGTCGACTACTCAGCGCTCAATGCCTAAAAGGCCCTTAACTCTTGGGATTTCCTTCTGAATTCTTCAGAAAATTTCTCAGTACTGGTTGCTCCTCGACCAAAGCTGGAGTGGACTAGTATGGAAGTGTGATGACTGCTGACGTGTAGGTATTATCGATACCACAAGCCCCTCGGTCATGGCAACTGGCAGAAGTACATCGAACGGTATGAGACGCCGAGAGAACTGGAGTCCAGGCAGAGACTGGTCTTCTCGACACGGGCTGATTACAGGACGTAGTTGCTGCAGTGGCCTAGTACAGCAGGGAGGGTGGGGTTAGGTACAAGCAGGCGATCAGTTGGCAATGGAAGCTCCCAAAGGCGATAGCAGAGGCCACTACGGTTGATGAGGTACCGCCATCACGGGGCAGAAGGGGCTGAGGCTGGGTCTTGATCGATCACCAGGTCCTGGATGCGTGGATGCTGTACCGGCATCGAAGGTTCAAACAACACCATCACTTTTTCAAGGTCCTGCAGAGGCTCGTGGAGGTAGTCGGGCCACTGATCTCTCCTTGGCTGATATGCCGGGGTGCTCTCAGGTGCAGGGCAGCAATGGGCACGTAAACCCGAGTGACTGGAGGTTGGCATTCATCACTAAGAAAGTGAGGAGCTCCTTGGATTGGCTTCGTTTCGATTTTCGCTCGTTACTGCAGTTACGCGGTAGGATGCAGCAGATCATCAACACCCCTAGACTGGCCCGGCTGTACTCGCGCCTTGGGTCTGGTGATGGGATGTGGTTCATGGTGGAGAAGTGCACTCGCTTCCTATCGCGGGAGTACATGCTTGCAAGGTCAGAAGGAAGCTTTGTGACTCTAATCTCCACGTTGGACGCAGGTACAAACCCTATCAGCTGGTTTGGATCGCGGATGCCTGGGGGACTTGTCGCCTGCGGGACACCTTTCTTTTCGGAAGGCTAGCACGGTATGACAGGGCCGGCCAGCTCAGTGGCAGCGAAGTGGCAGATACCTGGGCCGAGTGGTTCCCCAGCTCACCTCAGATCAACTCATAACGGTCATGCACGCGTACGGCAAGTGTGAGATCACCCACACAGTTCTTGTCGGAAGAATTCTCAGCGAAATCCTCAAGCGGAAGCTCTCAGTATTGCCTCCGTTTGTTGCTTGTGTTCCCTTCCTTACCAGGTTGTGTCAGGTACAGCAGTACGCTGAGGTAGCGACGGCATTGGCCCTTTTGCGAGTGCAGGATTACACTGCTCTGGAGATGGCTGCGCATGCTGCTGTGAATGCGATCAACGCAGGCGTCGGGTGCGTCCTCTGCTGTCTCGTCTTGGAGTACCTCGCTCGGCGGCACAGGTACAGTACGGAAGACTTGGTGAGGATAGCGGAGGCTCACTCGAGACTGAAGGTTAATGACACTAAACTCCTTCAAAATGTGGGCGCCCCCAGCTCTGTCTGGTGGTGATGGCCCTGTTGGAGCTCTCCATGCAGTTGCTGGTGCATGCGCGTGACCACGGCTATGATTGGTCTCCGCTGAACCTGGCCAGATTAGGGCAGTGCGCGGCTCCTGTTGTGGCTAGTGATAAGAAGGCGTACGTGTGAAGGCGAGCCAACTGGTACTGAGCCCAGTCATGGTATCAGGTTCGTGGCGATGCTTGAGGATCTCATCACGTACGTTCCGGTCATGGCGTCCCTGGAGGAGATCACGGCGGCGGCAGACTTCGCATACTTGCATCGCCAGTGAGTGGGCAGGAAGCGTCAAGATTTCTACTGGTTTGCGGAATCTTGGAAGGCTTATCGCGATATGCTGCGTCCTTTATCCTTCCTCACGCCGAGGTGTCGACCGTTATGAGTTTGGAATTCCGAGATACTAAAGTGCAAAAGCATTCGAATGCCTTGACTGGTACAATGTTCCGTAGGAGATGCTCAGCCAACACGCTCCTCCCGCTGGAACGCTATTTTTGTATTCCTGGAGGGGCCATAGAGTATGCTGTTACATACCATCTTTTTGGGAAATCGTAGGCGGTAGTACAGTCCGTCTCTCGAGGTACCATCCTCAGTCGAGTGACGGTAACAAGCTGAGTGCTAACCTTGTGGAGAAGTTAGCAGCGAGGATACCCGAGCTGAAGAATCAAGCGTCATCAAAGTCATCCGACCCGCACACACTGGTTTAGCGCCAGACGGTCCCTGTAGATTCAACATCGCCCAGCTTACTCGGTGCCTTATGCGATTTGGAGAGTTTGATCCGGAGGTGTGGTTCGCCATCCTCAAGCAGTCCTATAGAGCCTCTGAGTGTTGCGACTCGAAGGAGCTGGTGAGAATCAGGGCTCGTGATTCGCTGCGGGTGCGGTGCAATATGACAGAAAGGGTTAGAGTCGTCGTCGGCTCGGGCGGTGATGCCTCGAGCGACGTAGTAGTTGTATGGTGGTTGAGAGGAGGAGTAGTTGCTTTTCTCTGGGCGGACGGCTGGTTTTTTTCGGGACGGTCGTGCATGCGTGCTCCCTTCTCTGAATTTTTCGTATGTTCAGCTCCTCATGCTAGATCGTCGTCGTCTGCTCTCAGCTTTCCCTCTCCTACTGTTTATCCCGATTGAAGCCATCCCTCGCCAAGGAGTTACCGATGAGGACGGTGGCTATGGCCCAGGCCGAGTGGGCTCTCAAGCGGAAGGAAGAGTTCGCACCGTGAGCACTCCTTTGCGGAGGCTGTTCGGCGTCTCTCGTTCAACTCGTGTCTGCGCAGGTATGAGTGGGATCGGATGAAAGGCTTGGTTGAGGTCCACCAATGGTTACCATTGTGGGCGAAGATACGCCGTGCAGATGTCGCAGTACAGGAAGCTAACTAGAGGCCCCGAGCTCCGCCTTGGTGCAGCGTGACATGATGCCCTTTGACGATTGACTTTTCATGTGATGGAGTGTTTCGGAGAAAGAGAGTGTCGTGTCTGTTAATCATAAGCGCGGTTGTAGCCTGACGGTCGGGAGAGGGCCAGGAGCCTTGAAACCTTTTCGTTGGTGAGAGTGCAGGGAATGTCCAGCCGCCGCTGTTCTCATTCCCAGCTCCCGTCTCGACGGAGATCTCAGTTCTTTGTCTTTGTTCTCAAAAACGAAGAGAAAAAGGGGATAAACTGTCATGTACCGTTCACTGTTATGACCAGCTCGTGGCCATTTCCTCAAACGACCACTTTCCTAGTCGTGCAACATTCCAGCGTATATCCTGACGCTCCTTATATCGTGAGCGCTTGGTGACGAACCCCCTAGGAAAACCCACCTGGGTTGACGGGAATTGCACATACACTTAGGTTCCTGACAGTCTCAGACCTCTCCTTGGAACCTTGTGCTCTAGAGCCACTCCTGCCCCGCCAACGTTTGAAAATATTCGACAAACGCCCTCTAGGCTCTCTCAAGGAATCAGCATCGAGGCCACCGTTGTGTATGAGTGATTCACTGTTGCGTGAGATTTTGTAGGGCTCCCTTGATCATAGTGACTGACATTACCACTTGCCACTCGCAGTGGTCCGGCACCTGTCGAGCATACAAGCATACAAGTCCTGAAGCTACATCATCAGGTAAGGTGGCCGATCCCGACTGTCTGAGCGAACCTCGCTGAGCTGTGGAGGGAAGGCACTTCCCAGTCGAGGGAGTCTAGATGGCAACCGGACTGCCCACCTGAGAATTTCTTGGCCACACCATTGGTCGACTACCACTGGATAGACATCAGTGATGGATACTAACCATCGGGAGCATGGTCAGTGCCATGGTGCTGCCCGTGCCACTAATAAGTGGTTATTGGCACTGTATTAGGTTGGCCATCCAGTATCATGATAAGGTGGCACGAGGGACTGTAGGGAATTGTCAGTCGTGCTCGACTCCAAGAGCGCGCCCTTCACATTGAACTATTCTCGAGCTTCCGCTATCCCCCGATAGCTTCCATCTCCCTTTCATCTGGGGTTCTGACCATCAGTGCTCCTCGTACACCATGGCCTTCAATCCCCGCCTCCTACTCGACCTGTCTCTTGTAGCCGTGGCCACAGCTCTGACCAGGTCTGGCCAGCAAGCGGCCTCTCAGTTGACAGAGGAACAATCTCAAGAGAACTCAGCCCTGGAACAAGCAGGGGTACGTTTTAAACCACTTTGTGTGTCTCAGTGGCAGTAGGACAGAAGATTAATCGGCTGTCGCTACTGCTTATCAACGGCCAATGCTCTCACTGCTGCGAGTATCCTCTTATTATCATTCTGCCCCCACTGCTGCTAGTATGTTGTGGCGCCCCATCCTTTCTCTGCAGATACACGTTTACTCTCGATCTTCAGGGTGTCTGATTCTCCAAAAACACCCATTACCCGGAATGAAGTTCTCCTTCAATGTGGATAGGAGTACAGGAGAGGTCCTCGATACCGAGTTCGAAGACACCGGGGACCACGAATCCTTTATCTTGTAAGGCAATCTTGGATCCGAACTTGTTGACGATAGAGGTTGTGCGCAGAGTTTCCGGAGTCTGCTACGTCCCTCAGTTCTCGAAACACGAATCGGGCTCTTTGCGGCACAGGAGGTATCATGAACCAAGGCGTGGCTGTGGGAAAGGAAGACTGGAAGAGGTTTGAGGACTTGAAGCTGCTACCAATGTCCCACCTCTCGGAAGAAAGTCGGGAAATTTTAAGAAGGAACACTCCTTTGCAATGGACCAAGTACCCCAGTAAAGTCCAATGCTTGAACATGGTCAAAGCTATTATGGCTGATCCACCGCCCCAATACAATGCCGAACAGAAGACCACCAACTGGATCTTCGAGTTCTACAAAGATAACGAGGATAGGATGGAGCAGGAAGTAGCGAACCTGAAGAGAAGGAGGAGGTAAGAGGATGATACTGCTTAGTGGAAGAGAGGCTGCCGGTTTGATGGAGGGTTGAAGCCTGTCGTAGTAGATCACTAACGGCCTATTGTTGTGCAACCTTCCTTTTTGTTGTTCATGTTAATGATGATGATGATCTGTTGTGGAATAATGTGTTGGGCGTTGTGGATGGGAGTTGTCAATGAGAAGGGGAGCATGATGACCTCGGCGCATGACCGCTCAATCTCTTCACGCTTTTGTATGCCTCGACGACCGAGTGCTGCAATGCCACGAATGAGCCTCAGCCTTGACCAGTCGGGCGAAGTTGAGGGGGTGTACGACAAGGCCCTCGCGGAAGGATGGGCTCAGAGCCACGTTAAAGTCCTCATCGATTGGTCGGACTCTCGAGTGAGGAATCCTCACCGAGGATGGTCCTCCATCGCTGGCCAAGGTGCCTTGCGATTTTCATACCGTCCTCGGAGTCGACTGCGCCCTCACCGTCTCCGCGCCTGTCACGAGTGAAGCGATTTCCACTTGCACTATCTTCGCGCTCCAATATTTTCCTCGCTAGATTTCATCGCTTCCGTTCAATCTTCCACACCGTCTCTCTGTCACCACCGTGATTTCCCATCCCCGCCCTCTCCTTCTCGCGTCTGTCGTCGTCGTAGCCACGGCCCTTCACAGCCCTGGTCAGCAGCCGGCAGCATCTCAGTTGACTCAGATTCTTGTTGTTGTTTTGAATTCCGCATCACAACGAGCACTGTATGAACACCGTCCCTTGAGCTTATCACTGTTCGCTCCAGCAAACAACCAGGGGTGGGGGTCGAGAAGTCACTTTGGGTTCTTTCCAGCTTTCTGTGATGAACTCGTGAGATCGACCGTGGTTCGACACGGACTTCCTTCCAATACACCCATCGTCCCCTTGTCGTGGGTAAACCCGTGAATCCACTATTCTTCTTCTACTTTCCACTCCTACCCTTTCCGCGCTCCCACTTTCCATCCCGTCAGCTATCGCCGCCACCGCCGTTGAAGCTCCGAGCAGTTGCCCTTATGACCCTCTTCCCTAACCTTCCTCTGTTCTTCCTCTTCTCTGTCACTGAAGTTGCAGCTCTGAGGAGTTCTGCACAGGCGCCGATGGAGCCCGATGAGGTTCAGCGTATCTTGGAACTCAAGGCTAAGGGGGTAAGCCACGACCACGATGCGAGCGGTCGCCTGATCCGGACTCGTCGGACCGATCCCGGCTGCTGTTTCCTTCTAGCGACAGTTCACAATCGTCCCCTTTGCAGATATCGATCGAGCCCAGGTTCCTAGGCTGCCGGATCGTGCAGTCGGACCCTCTCCCCAGGATGACCTTCACGATCTCCGTCCATGGTGACGTCATTGATACAGAATTTGAGGATATTCAGAGGAATGCCAAGTGCTATGTGTAGGAGCTTTGATGGGCTACTCTCGTCGCCTCTTCAACGCGGTTCCTCGTCTCAGTTTCGAGAGCTTCAGGGCAATTGTGTGGAGTGACGTTGATGGCACTTACCGAGCAGAGCCCGTGAAGAAAGCCGATTGGAAGGAGCTGAAGAATTCATACTTACTGCCGTTCGGGGATCTCCCGAGAGCAGCTCTGAGGGTCATTCAGCAGAACACTCCCAAGCAGGACAAGAACACTCCCAAACGGCTGAGGCAACTCAACACTGAGTCCCAGTGCCTGCGTATTCTTGAGACCATCATGGCTCACCCTCCTCTTGGCCATGATGCTGATCGCGGCAGCACCCAGTGGATCTACAACTTCTATCGTGATAATGGGAGAAGAATCAAGAGGAAGATTAGGATACTGCAGAACCCCCGATTGGCTGGCCAATTGTTCGATGAGAATGAGGAGTACAAGACCGACTCATGCGTCGAGTGCGGTTTTTCGACGGCGCCCGCTGCAGAGCCAGCACGTTCACAGTCGCCTCCTCGTTCTGGCGATTCTCAAGCCCGGCCTCCTTCAACCTCATCACAAGCTTCGACGCAGCCGCTCTCGTACGTGCTATTACGATCAGACTGCCGAATCTGATTCTTCCCGTCACTTTGTCCACATTCTTCAGCAGGTACCATCAGCCGGCATCATCATCAGCCAGCTCGAGCGAAGTTGGCGAGTCCACCCGTATCTCTGCCCTCAAGGCTAGAGGGGTAGTAAGCCCACTCATCGCGCTCATACTACTGTGCCGTACCACACGCTCGGATCTTCGGCCAATACGTAGCAAGCCTGGCGTGACCGCCATGCCGAGCCTGTATCGTCTTCTATAGGGCGGTCGTGAAACGCAAACTTGGCTCGGTTCTTGTCTCGTGATTGGCCCCCTTGGCAGATATCGATCTACCCTAGATTTCTCGGCTGCCGTATTGCACAGTCGGATCCTCTACCAAAGATGAACTTCACGATCTCCATCTATGGCGACGTCTTCGATACAGAATTTGAGGATATCGAGAGGGATGCGAGATGCTTCTTGTAAGGCAGCTAAGAGTTGTGATGAGCATCTTACTCATCTCTTGCTCTCAGTTGGAAGAGCTTCGATACGGTGGTATGGGGCGACAAGGATAGTACTCATCGAGCGGGGGATATGGAAGAGACGGACTGGGGAGAGCTGGAGCAGCTTGGTTTACTGCCGTTGGCGCACCTGTCCAGGGAGGACCAGGAAACCATACAAAATAGCACTTTCAAGCAGGACAAAAACACCCCTAAGAGATTGAAGAAGCTGAACACTGAGTCCCAATGTCTCCGTATTGTTGAGACGCTCATGGCCAATCCACCGGCCCCGGTATGAGGGCGAACGGGGCAGCACCAACTGGCTCTTCAAGTTCTACACAGATAATGGGGTAGCTATCAAAGAAAAAGTACAAACGCTAGAAGAGTTGTGGCTGAGTGGCGGAGCGGAAGAGGAGCAGGAGATGGCAGATGAGGAAGGATCGGATGGGGGCTGGTCCGATGGAGGGTCGGACGTCTCTTCGGACTGGTCAGGGATGGTACACCGACATGGATGATGACGACTGAATCCCTCGAATGTAGCTCGAAGATAGAGGCCTTTGAGGCCCTGCATATCATTCTTTTCCCGTTGTTGTTCCTGTTGTGATCTGTCATGGTGTACGTGCATGTAGCGATCGGTGCTACCCTCAGCGTTGATGGGAGTCGTTAATTAGGGGAGTGCTCTCAGCCTGCGACGAACAGAGTCCCCGTAGTGTCTGCCCGTTCTGTTGCACGGGTCTATCACAACGATCGTTGCAATGAGGGGATACGACAAAATCTGGCAAAGTTTATAAACACATTGGTCGTCTATTCTTGAGCGTGACTCGAGAGTCATTATAGAAAGTATGAACAACAGGGTTGTGCACTCTGAAAGACACGTGCGAACCATCTTCAACCGTCGTCTTTCTCCGAGTCTGGTGGTCCCGGATGGCCCGCTCAGTCTCTCATTTCAGAGACCTACAAAACAGTGAGGAGGGACTTTGGCATGACGCTCTGCACCTCGGCACTCTCACCAGCATCTCTGTCTCGCTACCATTGACCAGGAAAGGGTAAGTCTATTATGAGGTAGCCCCAGTTGACGTGGACAGGAGCTAAGCTCGGCTCTTCGTCCGTGGCAGTTTGTGCGCTTGCGACGGGAAGTGTGTACACACTCAGAGCTCGCCCGTCACATTCTCGCCGCGGCCGTCTTCGAGCTTCCGTTCTTCCCATCATTACCGTCGATTGCATCAACAGCGGTTCGACTGTTTATTTTCATGAGGCCTCATCCCCTCCTCCAACTCTTCCTATCATTCCTCTCCGCTACCGCTCTGAGGAGGTCTGCTCGAGGGAAGACATCTCAGTCGGCAGCACGGAAAGCCGGGCCTATCTCTGAGCTCAAGGCGAAAGGGGTACGCCCGAATCCACTACTACTCATTAATTCAAGCTCCAAAGCCTAGCTCAACCTTGATACCGCGCAGCGCTCTCGTCAATTTTGGCTGCTGCGCCCGTTCACCTTTTGCAGATATCTTTCTCCCCGAAGGCTTCGGGATGCAAGATTGAACAGTCGGATCCTCTGCCGAGGATGAGCTTCACTTTGACTGTGGAGGGCAGTGCTTTGGATACTGAGTTTGACGATTTCGAGAACAAAACGAGCTTTAATTTGTAACAGTGAGGGATCGTAGCTGTCATGCGGGCGATGCGTCTTTTTACGGTATCGAAGAACCCCGTAATCATCTTTTTCAGCTACAAGAGCACCAACATGGCCACTTGGGGTGGTGATGAAGATGATGATTTCTTTCATACAGTGTTTCTGAAAGAGGAAGATTGGGAGAGATTTTATGACCTCAAGTTGTTGCCATTGTACCACCTGACGTGGCAAACGCTGGAAAAGATACGGAAGTTGATTACTCCGAGGCGAAGGAACAAAGTCACGACCGAGACTCAGTGCCTTGGCTTGGTTGAAGTTATCTCGGCTCATCCACCATCTGAATACTACACACCCCAAAAAGACCACCGGATGGGTCTCCAAGTTCTATGCCGACAATAAGGCAAGAATAGAAGAGGAGTTGGAGAGTCTCGAGAGGGGAAGGCAAGATACGTCGGAGAGAGGCGCAGAGTAGGTCCGCCTGGAGGTCCTTGGCCTCGTAGCTCTGAGCAGGTCTGGCCAGCAATCGGGAGTAGCTGAAGAAGGAAGTACCTTCTACCTAACAGCGGAAGAAGAATCCAAACGTATTGCCGAGCTCAAAGCACAAGGGGTATGTCATCACCACCCGCAGTGTCATCTCGTAGCGATGAGAGGAGCAGCACTGCATGAGGTTGACCATCATCCGTTGTGGATGTTACCAACCCCTCACTGCTGATACTTATCCAACCGCACGGTCCAGCGGGACGGGTTGGCGAGAGAGAAGTCTCATTGTGTTCGCATTTTCCCTCCAACTCGGTCTCCTGTCTCGTCCGCTTCTATCGGTCACAGCACTTATTTCAGATATCATTCTACCCGGACATCTCGGGGTGTAAGATTGAGCAGTCGTCCCCCCTTCGCCGGATGAACTTCACCGTCTACGTGAATGAGAGAGCTCTTGACACCACCTTCGAGGATTATGAAGAGGGGGATACTTTCTACTTGTACGGCCGGGGATATTTGCTTCCATTACACTGTCCTATCATCTCTCAGTTCCCAGAGTGCCAACATGATCCTGTGGGGAGTCGGTGGCGACGATGATGATGATAATGAGGATAATGCTTACCGTGGCGTGTATCTCGAACCAAAAGACTGGGCTGGCATGGAGGAATTCAAGTGGCTGCCATTGACGCATCTTTCGGAGGGGATACGGGCGATGCTACTGAGCAGCACTCCCAAACGAGGCAGAAAGTTTAGCACTGTGTCTCAATGCCTGCGTGTTGTTGAGGCCATCATGACCAATCCATCGCCTGAGTATCAGACGGACCAAGAAAGCACCGACTGGATTTATGATTTTTATGATGACAAGAGGGAGGAGATGAAAGAGAAGTTAGAAGAGCTCGAGGAACTTCAAGAGAATGACGAAGCAAGACAGGAGGAAACAGCAGACGAAGAAAAAGAAGACCTGGTCGAATCACTGGAGGAGAGTGAGCAAGAGACTGCATAGCAGACGATAATTTGGGTTATCGGGTATAGTCTATTGAGTGACCTCATGACTGAGGGGAGAGTAGTTCGGAGAAGGATCGAGTATATCCTGGTATTATACGCCCTTGTTGTTGATGTTGATGTTAACGATCCATCATGATGTGTGCCTAGCCGTTGCTGATACATGTGCTGCGTACAGAAGTCATCAATGAGGGGAGGGATATTCTCGCTACATTTTACATTAGTTGCATCCGGGAACGGCCGTAAGGCTCCCTCCCGCCGATAATGAACCGGTAAGCATGATGCTAGTGAGGTCAGTCCGGGTGCTGTAAGTCAGTTATCACTCGGTAAGAAGCTCTCCAGGCTGGCTCAACTCCGGTTGACTCCAGAAGAAGCTGTTCGTATCTGAAAGCTGAAGGCAGCAGGTGTATGCTCCTGCCACCTCCTACTCACGATAACAGTAGATGATGTCTTCATTTGATGGCTGCCGAATTATGAAAATCATCGGCCATGTATCGCTCGCCTCTTACGGCCTTCAAACTTGCCGCTTTCACTGGGTCCGCTCGGCGTATCCGCCGGTGCCTCCTGACTAGTATTTCTCCTGCAGATAAACTTTTACCCGGACGTTTCGGGTTGTATGATGACCGGGAAAAGAATTAGGCTTTCGCTGACTGCGGATAGGGAAACCGGGGCGGTCATGTAGACCGAGGTTTGGGATGAGCATAAGCAAAAAACTTATTACTTGTACTATTAGGAAGCATGCTATTGAGTTAACTTTGAATCATAGGGATCGCTTCCAGCCACTCCGTCGTAATTGATTTTTCTCTCAAGGTCAAAGAAGACCAACAGGATTAACTGCGGGATAGGGGGTATACTGAACTTCGGCGTCCCTCTGGAAGATAAAGATTGGAGGACGCTGGAGCAGTCCGGATTGCTACCGTTCTCACACCTCTCTGAGGATACTCTGAAGACTCTCCAGGAGAATACTCCCCCGCAAGCAAACACGTATAACACCAAGTCCCAGTGCCTTGATATTGTTGAAGTTATTTTGGCTGATCCACCATCCCCATACGGAGCTCACGGAGGGGCTTTGTTTTGGATAGCCGACTATCATAGAGATAATAAAGATGATATGTGGAAAGCATTCGTAAGGATGAGCAGTGCGAGGAGAAAATTGCTGAGTTGAGACGAGTCTCGGCGGAGTTAAGGGAGAGGTCGTTCAAGGTCTGAGCTCACGCACAATTCGGTTTGTGCTCTTGCTTTGCTGTTCTTGATGTTTTTGATGATGATCTATCATGATGTGTGCGTACCAGACGGTTGTACATTCGGTGTTCATAAGAGTCGTCCAGGAGGGGAGGCGCACTGATCGTACTCTCCACGCCCTGCAGAATGTTGAGTGCTTCATAGGACGCCTAACTCCTTTCCACCCACCAGCTACCAACTGGTGACTGCTGGCGGGGATGACTTTTTGCCCGCGCCAGGAGAGTACGTGTTACAGTTCGCAAGGAAAACTTTCTCATTGCGGCCCTGCAACGGTTAACACTCGGTGACACTGTCAAGCCAACGCTAGAGCTCCCCTTCCGAGTGCTGTCAAGTTGACAGCCGGCCCTACGTGAGGCATTGAAGGAATTTCAACCGAACCATACCTCCTAGCAAGCGAAGGTCGAAAGAAGCGCTCATCCACGGGAGGGGTTAAGCAGTTCAGGAACGCTGTAGTAGTTATGATGTCGCTCATGTTCACGCGCCCCTCAACCCCGGTCCCTGGTCCCTTGGTTTCTTCGAAGATGCCAGCCTTCCTCCTCTGAGATTTGGTCAGGACGCATACGTCCCCTGAGAGGCTTATGCCACCGTAAGAAGTTTGCTGACCCTTCTTCAAGAAGATTGTGGTTATAATATGAGAACGATCCTTGCCAGGAAGATGCGACTAGTTCCACAGACTAGTGCGGCTAGCCCACTTCCAATGTTGATCCTCGCACTCCCGATACGTGATCGTCAGTACGCCCGACATCGCCAAAGGAAAATGGAAGGAAACGGTTATTTTCGGGCATGAGGAAGGAGGGGCCCCTGATAACTACCAAACAAACTCAACTCAAATTTCGCGTTTACTCTCATTTCATGGCTGAATTGTTACATATTGTGATGATGAGGAGGAACAGTTGGTAGACATGAAGGGACAAAAAGCTATCAAGTGTTAAGGTCAAAATTGGGATGAAGCCAGGAGCGGTGCTCCTCTTCAGATAGTTCGAATCGAGTGCCTGATGAACGATCACCACGGCAGCAACAACATCGGCCACGTACGGGTTATTGCCATTGGCATGATATGCATACTCCATATGTCGAAGGGAAGTGGCCGACTGCTGAGGCCGGATTGATGCCGGTGGCTGGGACATGCCAACCGTCGTCCGACTCTCGCCAGGAGAACCCTGAGAATTATCGTTATTCCTTCGGCAGCACTCTTCGATCGACTGGCTCACGCAAACTTCCTCGCTTTGGAGTCGAACAGCCAGTGAGTTGCTGGTGACCACACCTCTGCGGCCCTTCTTATCAACTCCAGTCCGTCGTCATCCTGCAGAAGACTTTTTGGCGTACTTTTCTATTCCATTCAAGAAGGTAGAGGGGGCGTGCCGAGGACCATACCCTCCTACCCGGCAGAAGCTCCTAGAGAACGTTTTACTGTTGCGTGGGAGTACTTTGTGCACGCTGAACATTGCGACTAGCAGAGGTCAGCATAGCACTACACTGTCGATTGTATTGAAGATTAGATCATCTTCACCGACTCGCGACTACTCAGGGTGGTTCAATTCCGGCCCACGGATGCCTGTATCGAGATACCCTACCAATGGTGTATCGACGCATTGCCGAGCTAACGAGAGTGAGCTCGGCCCAAGCAAGCCGCTGTGTGATATCGGTATCCTCGCCCCGATGTCCGACTGCCTCGGGTCTGCCCCCCGCAGATGGGCCAAGACCTACAATTTATGCTACAAATACGATGACAACCGGTAGGGGTCTGCAGCGGCAGTACTTGGTCGAACGTCAGCTCCCGAGCATAGTGGAGAGCTGTGAAGTATCCTCGAGTACTCTGGACCCACACGACGATATCCTCATTCCCGTTAAATCTGTCCAACGGTATTTTCATGCACAGACCGATGGTCCGTGATTTTCTAAGCTTTTCCCACCTCGCCGCCTCCACCATCATCTTATCATTCCGGTTCACCATTCCTGTCTTCATCAGCGTTTGTAACATGACCAGATTGCCCTCCACGCATGCCCGTACCGCGGGGGAACACGTCTGAGCCGAGCCTCTGATCTCCCCCCAGCGGCGAGCCGACTCACTTGATGCGGAGTTCTGTTGACATCCGCGCCGTGCTGTATGAGGCATTCTACCACACCCACATGCCCGTTCTCCACGGCGATGTACCTGCCCGCACCCATCCGAGTCCTCACCCGAGAACGCGACCTACAGAGGGCTAGCCCCTCGGGAGTCGACCCGGTCGACCGCTGATTCATCAGCATCGGTGACCTCCAGGAGCCAACGCACGAACTCGAGGTGGCCTCCGCCTAGGGAGACGACATGATCGCTGCGCTGATCTGCCTTCCTTACATGATGCCACCCAAAGTGGGGTCATGCCGTTTGCTGCCGGTTCCGTCAACTGCGATCTGTCAACTCCCAATGATAGAACAAACCTACAATATTTATGCTACTCGCACGACTACAACCTGTCACGTACTCAGCCATCTTGAGATTGCCCGCCGAGGCTGCCAAGTAAAGTACACCGCGTCCGTCAGGGTCCTTCCCGTTGAGCGAAACCTTCCCGATGAACTTCGCTATTGTCTGCACCTTCAGAGCCGACGTTCTCTCATACACTTCATAACTGTGATCATCTGCACTGTCTACATACCAGAATTGAACCGTTTGACTACTTCCGTCATACTAGCGTACCGTTTTCAACTGCAACTCGACTGGAGAAGCCGAGCCTCCTCCTCCAAGACAGAGGAGACTCTACCTGCTCTTTGTCGTTCATTAAGATCCCAATCTACATGTCTAATGTACTCATGTTGCGTTCTACTACTACATTCCCTACCGCAGAGGCACTCTCACCATCTCGATATGCCCAAGATGAGCTGCCAGAAGGAAGGGTCTCCAGGAGGTCGAGGTGAGTAGTCCGGGGATCTCATCGGTTGCCGCACTCCTCGATACCTCAACCACAACAGCCAGACCATTCTAGCCAGCCTAGAGGGGCTCGAGCCTCACTGCAGTCAGCCACCATCGGACTATCTCGACATTCCCAAACACCACGGCAAGAGCGAAGCCAGTGAAACCTCCATCGTCGGCTATATCTGGGTCGCAGGATGCCCGATGAAAACTGACAGAAGCATTGCAGCAGCCACCCAGACCGGAGCAACATCATCCCTACAGATCCTTGGCGATGTCGATGTTGTCCTTAGCGCAGGCCACGAGGAAGGCTGTCCGGCCGCTGGAGTCCTGGGCATTCACGTTGCACCCCATCCGAGTCAGAACTTGGACGCACTTTCGACCTGTCACGCCCCTCTCACCGCTACTGGCGAACCACTGGGAGGCCGCTCTTCTCTTACTGCTGTGTTTAGCGGCGAAGGTCAGCAGCGTCTCCCCCGACCGATTTTTTGCATTCACTACAGCCACAATCGCATCGCTACTGGACTGACACGAAGGGGGCCTTTTCAAGGAACTCTCTCAAGTGAAGTTACCGAAGTGTCCGGCAGGTCACCGACCAACAACGATTGAAGTGTCTCGGCGTCGTCCTCGAGGACTGCTCGCCAGAGGGGATTGCCGCCAGTGACGGCTTGTGATGGGCCCTTGAGACCCGGGGACGTCTGCGACCGTGCCTGAGTAACGATGTACCGCTGACGACGTCGCAGGTAGATGATAGGCTTTCATACAGGAGGGACCCTCCCTCGGGCACCCGCATGATGGAGAGCCCGACGTATGGCGATGATGGTCTGAACTGAGTCCTCTGGGTTCATCACGGCGTTGCCCATATTAACGGAGACATTAATCACAATCTAACACAGTGGGAGGGAGATCTTTGGCTGAGGGGGTGTTCGCAGCTCATACCACAAAAGCCGCAACTCCCGTTGTTGAGTGACAAGCAACATAGAGCAGGTTATATATTGGAAACGGCAGGACGATCTCTGTCATTAACAAGCATGCCATAATCATCACTATCATCGCTGTCTTCCGAATCACCTTCCATCAGGACGTCTCCAAGCTCACCGAACAGCCGCAGAGGCTCACCCGAGTCCACCATCCTCCATGTCGATTTACGCGTTGCTGGTGCTGGCCTTGACGGGTTGATTACTGAGAAGGGCGTAGTAGGCCGAATCAGCTGTAACGAATCCAATGTTGAAGCGCGGAGGATACAGATTACTCTTGTTGTCGGCGCCGTCCGGGGAGTCTGTGAGGCCCAGTATTGCTTCCCTCTCGGCTGACTGTGAAACGACTCACTTACATTATGTAAGTTACATACCGTAAATCGCCCTACCTTCTCCGCCAGGCTCGAGCTGATATCGCTGAAATCAACCGCGGAGTCGCCGGCAGCCGCCATCACCTCCACCGCCTCGTACCTGACATGCCCATCATCGAACGATCATCGGGCGCTCGAAAGGACCAAACAGCCGACCAACCAATATCCTATACACGGAGCTGATCGACCGTCCGACCGGAGGTGCGTATTGATGGTGTTTGCCATCTCCCCGCCTGCCGAGGGTCCCGTCCGGTCCCCCGGTCCTATTGTGGCCCTCGTCCGTCTTCCCCCAGCCAGCGCCGCTGTCTGCAGAATCTCCAACCGCCTCAGTTCCTTCCCCACTTGGAAACCTTCTGAAAGATTGATCGAAGAATCGACCATCGCCAGACAGCGTGGACTGTCCTACTTCTCAGACTCCGCACGTTGGGGTCCCTCGGACACGACTCGGCTGCGTGGCCCATCTCCTTGCACGAATAGCACTTCACATTCTGCAGTGATTTATTCTTCTTCTTTTTGCCGCCCTCGTCCTGACACTCGACACTCCCAAGCCCTGCCCAACCCAACAGAGCGACTTCACTTTCGTCTCTCCGTTCTCTTCATCATCATCGTCGTCCAACAGATCATCGTACTCATCCTCGTCCTGAAGTCCCGCCCGGTGGTCGACGTTATAAACGAGAGCTTCCAAATACCTTGGACTCGTGCTTGGCGAACTTGCATCCGGTAGCATCCTTCCCCGGCTTGCCGCAGCACCACCAGAGCTCCCCGCCAAACTCTGACTAGCACGACCCGAATGGCACACATCCGCCACACGATGATCCTTTCGTGGACTCACCTGATGCGTCCGACAACTCCAATTGAAATTGGCTGACTCCATGTACTCCTTATTGCAGTTCTTACACCTGACGACCATGGCTGCTTTCCACTAGCAGCAGTTCTGCTCATCTCACGTCCTCTGGTCGAGCTCGAACAGCCTCCGTCTCGCATAGTATTTCTTCAGTCGTTGTTTCAGCTTGTCTCGGTCTTCTTGCAAGTCCTGAGCTCCGATCCAGCAGTAAGAAGAGTACGAGAGATGCGCTCGTTTAACGGCGTGAATTTCACTGCGCCCCTTAGTCGAGTAGTCTGAATTCTCACCTTCATCCTCTTCTCGATTTTATCTCTCTCTTTTCTTATCGCGTTCATCTCTTCGAACAGGTCGATGATCTGTGCCCGAGCCGTCTTTTTCTGACACCCTCACACATCAGAACGAACGACATCACCTCCGACTTGCCTGCTCATCCAACTCGACTTGCAGTCGAGCTTTGTCGCTCTCCAGGCCATCCTTCGCAGAGGTAAGATCTTCCCTATCGGTCAACCACTGCGGGAGCGCCTCTAATACCGCAACCTACACCCTCCCTAGTAGACCGTTCCTTTCCTCCACCACTCGAGCTGTCTCTATTTCCAGCTGATCCTTGAACTCTGTTATCTGACGGGAAGTGCTGCGATGAGGTGGAACAGCCAACGGCATATTGCTTCTTGCCTGAGCCACTCGTACTGCAGCTACTTCCTGCGCATGTCTGAGTCTATCCTGGCACTTCTTCATCCCTCCGAGCTCCTGTTTGGCTTCATGCAGCGCTCTAACCTAAGCAGACCATGACGGAAGGAGCGCCTCGGGTTACTACCTGCTCGGTTAGGACTTCACTCTCAAGCTTAGCTATGTCAGTCAGGTTCTTCTGCTCGGATAACTCGCGGGACAGCCTCTCTATTTTCCGCTCGGCGTTGTAGAGTTCCTGAAGATGACAGTTAGGGTTGTTGCATGACGCGCGAGTGAGTAGCAGTGGATGTGTTTCCGACTCTTCATACTCCGAGGCTGCGCCGTAAGTGCCGCCTATTGAGATACTCTTACGAGCATCGGGCGCGTGGTGTAGTGGTATCACGTCTGCTTTGCATGCAGAAGGCCCCGGGTTCAAACCCCGGCGCGTCCATAACTATTAACTGTTGAGTTCAGTAGTACCGTTGATAGGTTCCCATTGGCGGATGCACTTCTTCTCATCTCCTCAGACAACTCTTTCATCTGAGCCCGCAGGCTTTGCGTCTCCATCTCCAACTCGGCACTCCTCGCCTGATAACAGCCCGACTCCGCTGCAGCGCATTCGCTCGCACAGCGTAGCCCAGCGGTCAAACTATCCAGCGTCTTCTCAACCTTCACGTGCCATGCTAGTGAATCACGACAATATCTATTACTTCTCAGGTTGCCAATTCCGGGTGAATCACTCAGTATTGGGAGAAAAAAGAGAGCTTTGTTAGCCTCGGTTGCAACCAAACCGCGCCTTCGGAACCGGCCGATGACTCACACGGTATGTGTTGAGAGAGCACTCGGCGGATTTTAGCTCTCGTCTGACGTCATGTAGCCTCTGCCGCACTGCAAGATACCTCTCCTCCACGCCGCTGCGCTCGAACTAAAGTGTTTCGTTCAACCGCCGAATGAGTGTCTCCTTGCGTCACCTCGGTAGTCTCCAATCTGCTCTGTAGCGCCGTTATCGCGTCTCGCGCCTGGGTTATCTCTTCGAGCAGTCGAGTGGAGAGTAGCTAAGAGATCACACGGGAGGTGCCGTGATACCCCATCATACCACACCATCTTCAGCTCTCTCTACCACCATGGTTAGTCTCGCTTGGGCAGGGAGAGGCACACCGCGTCCCGCCCCAGACTTCGTCGTCAAATCACGAGACCTCCCGGCCGTCCAACACCCCCCGGAGATCTCACCATTTCTTCGAGCATCGAAGTCCCAGCACTTCGACGACCCCCAGCATCCCGTGACGAGAATATTGACGAAGTTACTGAGTGAAGTAATGAGTCGCCGCTCCTCCTGACGGCTCCTTCCGTCAACCCAGCCCTAACCTGGACACCAAGTGATTCTGCGACCAAACCTCTGCACTGTCTACATAACACAATCGAACCCGTGTGATCTCTAACTCCATCATACTAGCGTTCCGTTTTTAACGCTCCGCCCACCTTCATCTACTCTATCTCGTTCACTATGAGCCCAAGCTAGTCATGTTGCGTTCAACAACTACACCTTGTACAACGAGACGACGTGCAGACGAGGACGATAAACACTGTCCGATTCGAACGTCACCCTCGTGGTCCAACCGACCTACCTTAGCATCGTGTACTGGCCGATTGCCTTCTTCAAAGAGTGGTAGAAGGTAGTCTCGAATAACAGCAGCGGCGACCTCAGGATCGACGACCTCCTCCGACTGAACGCAATCCTCCCGTCTAACTCTCGAGGATGCTGACGGCGTCGGGTCCGCCATGATGAGCACTCCGCCCAACTGCAGGGGCTCTCTTATGTCGTTCACCGTGTAGCCGAGACGTCGATGGATGACCTTTCGAGTCGATGCGTTACGGTACATTAACAAACTCAATTGCACTCGTATTCAGAGACACGGTGGTAAACCGGTAAAACTGATAAGGCGCGAACCCAAACGGGAATAGCCGAACAGAATGAGGGTGGAGATGAGATGCACGAACCAGCCGGAGTTGTGCAGACTTGAGATCGACAAGATCTCTCGGCCAGTCCTCCACGTTGTTACAGCAGCTTCCGCAGCATACCATCGCCATCACCAGGTGGTGCTCCCCTGCTCGCGACTGACATTCCCGAACCGATACACTTCCTGAGGGCGAATAAAAAGCAATTTGGGAAGAGACTGAAGCTCCTCCTGCACACTGTGAACTCGAGCTCATAGAGCAACCCCGGCACCGGTTTAGCTGGACTCTACCGACGTGCCAATTTCCGGGGGCTGCGGCGTAAAAACTGATACGAAGTGATTACGATACGAAAAAGCCTCCCTGCAGCACACTGCAGGAGCCGTCAGCTCCCCCCTCCTCTCACGGTTGTAGGCCTTTGCTGTACACCCAAGCAAGAGCTCTGTCGAATGCTTTTCTCTCCCGGTGTTCATGATGTCTCACATAGCCACACATCTGAAGACGATGAGCGTAATCAGCATAAACTGCGCGAAGTGAGGTGAGACCCGACGACCTCTAGGGTTTGCGATGAAGGGAAGAAGTATGGGTATCGATGACGGTTGACGTCCGCGAACCTGAAAGAATCTCGCGAATCTCATCCTCCTCCGAGCATGCGGACAGCGGACAGGCGTACCAAGGGATCCAAGTATCATAATCTATTCTCTTCGTTAGCAGCTCATCCGACGGGTCCGACACCCGAACCTGAACAGAAGTCGTTGGTGATGCTCTTCTACTCCCCAGAGTACTCACCGCACAGACCTTCCATACAGTACCCATATGAGGATACCGAGCCAATGCCGCAGCTGTGGCTGAGGGGAGGAGCGACGACTGAGCTATCGAGCAGTGTGATGATGCTTATCATGGAGCGAAGAGAAATCCACCCAGCGAGATGGAAGAGCACCAGAGTAATCTCACCTTTGTCAAAGTCACTCCTGGGCAACTTTCCTGCGTCCGAGTAGGCGAGAAACTTCAAAATGTCGGCCTCTGAGCTCATCTGCGAGAACTCGGAGCACGGAGATCCGACCATCGTATCATTGATGATGCTAGATTACAAACGAACTCATGTGTGCTCCGACCGTCGGGAAATCAAGGATCCAGGCACCAGGGTACCTATCGAGGTTCCCTAAGCCAAATTTATGAAGAAGAAAGATACGTCACTCACGGTGAGTGACTCACCTAACGGGTTGGAGAAGTCCGGTAACGTCGTTACGACGCATCGCTGCTGCGTCGAAGACATGCGGGGAGTTGAGCACATTCATGTCGGACCCTGAAGATGGAGCAGGAGAAAAGTCCGCAAATGATTTCTAGTGCATCATCGGTCTACTTTTCCAGGCGAAGTTTTGTGCAAGGAACAACGAGGGTAGAGTGACTGGGAAGCGGTCGTCGAGAGGCTCGCAGTACTTCACGCCCGCTAATTGCTCGGCTGAAGGCATCTACAAAGCTGATACGAGCCGCTGAGAGAACCCTCATCATTAGAAGGGACCGTCCTTGGTACGAGATAACCTCCCTTTCTTGGCACGTCACCTCATCGACATCGCCGTGGATGAACAACACGTCATCATCATGATGACCATAAACTTGAAAATACTTCTCGACAAGTGAAGCTCTGGCGAAGTCCTCATAGTCATACCTGCCGCGAGGTGGGCAGAAATGTGGTACTACGAGGACCAGTCGGAGGAGGAGGACTGTCTCATCATGGGGAGCCAATCATGGGACGATGACGATGATGCTGATTATGGATTTGAGCCTCGGACTCGATGTGGTTTATAGATAGTACTCCGTGATTCAACCTCGGTAGCACAGCAGCAGCAGCAGCACGAGAGATGTGACCACTGACTCAGTGGCGCTGAGCACTGCGTGGTCCGCAGGGAGCCTTATACCCATGCAGCTTTTCCACCATGCCCTGCTGGTTTGCCTTTCCCCCTCACTGTCGCCCACGCACAGCACAAATGACAATTCATAACAATTCCACGCTAAGCGAGGTAAATCTACGCATCAGCATCGCACTGGTGGCAGCATCATACAGACCCTGCCCGAGATCATCCTCTGCTCACACATTCGCCGACCGAATTCGACGACAATTCTCACCCCGCACGACCGGTACGGGTTTCAACTGTCGAAAATCCCGGAGACTACTCGACAGCACAGAGTCACAGCCGAAGTCACCGGTATCTCTAGCCACCCTAGCTCACTTCCCCTCCTTTCTCGACTTGAACCCTTGATACCGTCCATGAGTGGAATCGTCGAAGACACTATACATAATTTTATGACGGAATCTTCGGAACCTGTAGTAAGATACTCATCGAGTTGCGACAGCTCCAGAAGGGGCTATGGCCTTCGAGTATCATCACTAACTACCTGGGCGAATTGATAACGGACCCAAGCATGAGTGGCTTCTCCCACTTCTTCAGGGCTCTCGTTGTCTCAAGAATCACAAAGACCTGAGGTCAACCTCGGATACCACCTGAACCTCATACCACTGTGAGTTAGCCTACATCGACCACAGGATCCAACTCATACAGTCTCAGTTCGAGGATATCGAACTCATAGGCGAACAAGAGCAGGTCAACAATCCTCTTCGGTGTCGTTCTGTTGCCGGACATGTATCTATGCAGTTCTAGCAGCATCGAATAGGGAGGCTTAGCGTGACGCTCACGGGTTGCCTTCGCAGTCCCATCGCAGCTGCCTCTCAGGTGGCCTCTCAAAAACCATCGGTTTCAGCTCCGGCGGGTCTTGCATCACCCTTGGTCGAATGAGATCCGCGTACCGCACAATCCATTCCTATCATCAGAAGTGACTTCTACATCCAAGTACCACAACATGCCCCTTCTCACAGTATTATTGGGATGATACCTTTATCTGCCAAGGCTGACCATTCAAAGTCTGGCCCCGCTCGTTGGCCGAGATCATCGAAGTTGGGGCTAGGCTCCCATTCTCCTGATTCTACTTTCAGTGATGCTCAGATCCCCCTCCTTACCGAGCTCCCGCAGGTCCACCTCATATCCGGACTCTCGGCTGATAGCCTTGGCCTCGTCGAGGATTCTCGAGATGTCGAGATCTTGAGTGGTATCTTGCGCACAGCGAAGATTGCAACTTCACCACCATCTACACTCGTCAGTCTACCATCTTCGTCGGGAAGTGCATTTCTCGACGCCACCAGACGGGAAAGTTCTCACGTGTCTCTCGCAGCTCACCCGATAATCGCTGCAACCTGCGGTTATATATATCAGCCAACAACCAGCAGCTGCACGGAATGAGATGCCTCCTTACTCGGACTCGCAGTCGCCCTCCGCTGCGACAGTGACGACAGAAAAATCATCTCTCATGGGCACCTTGCGATGAGGAAGCCTTCGATGATAACACATTCTGCAACGCGCCCGATGATGACCCCAGAGGTGCCTCACCTGGTCGAGGCTCGAAAATCGATGCAGCAATCCGGCAAAAGTTAGCATGAACCAAAAGCTTGTAAGAACCAAACATGCAAGCGGTAGGAGAACTGTCGAGGGCTGAAACAAAGAGGAAACTGACGGTCCCACGACGACGTCTAGAAAGGGGAGAGTCAGCACGAGAGGCGCAACGCTACTCCCGACCCTGCATCTTGAACGTGGAGAGTGCCCATGGGGTAAGGGGAAGCATGGTAGGTAGCACGCCGGGAGGATGACAACTAAGACGAGACTACAGCGCTCTCGTGCGTTCTCAGCCAATAATGGCTTGGCTGAGAATTGCACTGTAGTACGATTTTGACGCCATGGATATCTTACTTCGATCTATTTCAGTGGATGAACGAGTAGTTTATCTGGGTTAAAACCGGCGCGGAGAGTCGCTATGATGTGTTTAGCGCACGGCGGGACAATTAGCGTTTCGGTTGAGCTTGCCACGCTAGCAAGCTAGTGCCTGGAGAACCGTCTCGAGCTGTCAGGTGCTCGATGACAGTTCGATCCAACATCGCTCTCACATTTTTAACCGAGACCTTCGAGAGGAAACTTGTGCCTGCCGAACCGCGATTGCCATTAGTGGTGTCGTCTTCGGCCGCGGCTCAGTTTGCCTCCGCGTCACCCTAGCTGCCGTCGTAGAGCTATGCGACGCCAGTTGGGTGCCGGGCCTCGCCCCATCTCGGAGATCACAGGTTTCACGTGCGTTTCGTTCGGGACAGTCTCGACTGTGTCAGATGCTCCATCAATAGATGTGGTGGAGCGTTGAGATGGAGACAGCGCCATACTCTACAATAGGCCATCAATATGTTATCCGCCTTGATCCATGGTTGGGTAACGAAAGCGAACAAACAGCAGTCTACTTACACGTCAGGTCCAAAGCTCGAGTTGGTTCATCAATCGCCTCTGTAGGAGAGGGCACGCGGTGGACATCTTAGCCGTGAGCCTTGTTACGTGGTGTATCTGCTGGGGCAAATGCGGTGACCGACGATGATGCCCAAGTTTGAGATCTCTGGCGGAATGGCTTACTTCCAAGTCGGCTGGCAAGGGAAGCCTAGCCGTCACCGGAGCTTCCTGGTCGCCTACTCCACTTCACGGCAGACCCCATTCGACAACCAGGCGAGCGGGAGCAGCATGAGCCATGCGAACTCGAGCCCCACTGGCGAGGGTGGACTCCCTTCCCGAATATCAGGTTGGTTGCCGTCATATTGTCGAAGTCCCCAAAAGAGGTAATGGGGGGACGCTCCTTTCTTTACTCCGCTGGGCATGTCTGATACGACCAAAAATATACTACAGCGGAGGTTCGAACCCTGGCGGTGCCTCTGTTGCCCACCAGCCGACCGACAGCATAGCATAGCAACAGGATCGTCACACCCCAAGATGTGTGACGAGAGAGCACCGACACCCCCCAACTGCATCATCCCTCGCATCACACTGCTAGATCATCACGTTAGTCGTACGACGGCATTATTAGGCTGGGGGCTGCTCTCGATAAGGACTGCTGAGCAGGTAACGTCATGAGTGGTCGAGGGCATTGCAGCACAAGAGTCTCTAAGGCATTGTCGAATCCGTACGTACACTCGCCGTATACGTATACGGGTCGATAAAGAAAGCAGGACGGCCGAGTAGATCTTGTCACGACTTCCACCGCTAAGGGCGCTAGATCGAACCCATGCCCCAACCTCGGCCCGGACTATTAACAGCTCGGCACCCCTATGGTAACGATAACGTGATGATTATTGTGGAGGAGATGTCACCATAGCTGGTGACCCCCAGCACAGTGTATCAATCGGGTGGAAGAGAAACGACAATAGACAACAGATAGGGAGACTTTTACGTTGGTAATAGTTCGAAGATGACCACAGAAACCGCCGAAAAAGGCCCTGGTGAACAGCGGAGCGAAGCAGCCCCACACCGCGGCCCTCAACGATAGAAGTGTTTCCGGTCGAAGGCAGGCGGTAACTGCTGGTCGATATCGGTCTGGTCTATCACAGAGCAGAGCACCTATGAGAAGAGTAAAACATAGACGAGTGTGGCGATGATGGCTCCCCCTACCAGTGATCTGTCCTGGGCCGCAGCAGCAACAACCCCACCGGGCATTCCACCCGCCGAGCTCGCCCTCCGCCGACGCTTCTTCGGAGAGGCACCCTCCTCTTCACCATCAATTCCGTTAGGGATGGTATCAGTGTAGCCATGCAACCAATCCTGCTCATCCAGCTGAGCGCAGCCTGACGGAAAAGATTCCATGCCCCAGCGCCTTCCACCGCCATCACCCTCGCCTACCTAGAACGTGGGAGCCCATCCAGCGCTTTGACTCGGTGTCGTCGGAGAAGCGACTCTTCACCACAGTGAACGCCGCCTCAACAGGGGACTTATCGCACTTAATATCACCTGCTAGTATAAGACTGTCCGCGAATCTGAGGAAATGCAAGATTCACAAGATTGCAAGTGGATTCCCTCGAATCAACTTACAGTACAACCTTGACACTGGTAGGTGAGCCCTGCTTGGTTCGCGCCTCTACTGAGGTCACCTGCACTGTGTGGAAGATCTGGCCGGGGATCTCGACGCGAGACTCCGCCACAGCCACGCCCTTGGTGTGCTGCCGGCTGCCTTGGCTGATGTTCGCTCGCACGTCGACGTGCCAGAGAAGGTCAAATGCCTTCGGGCCGATCTTGAAGCAGTACAGCATCGAGCTGCTACTAGTGATGAAGCTAAGAAGAGATACCGGGTTCGATTCCCAGCAGTGGTATTTCTCTACGCACCATAGATTGCCATCTTTGCTGAAGCTGATCGAGGTGGCAAAGATCTTCCCAGTGTTGCGGTTCTCGATGGCTCCGAGACGGCGCTTGGCCTTCTTATTACGGCGATGGGAAGGAAGGCAGCACGTACGGGAGAATGCTGCTTCCGAGCCCGACTCCGATATGCCCATACTGAATAAAATATCCCTTGCAGGGATCGAACCCACGACCTCCTCTACTACCAGTGGACATCACCGTAGCTGTCGGCCACCACCAAACACCTGCTGCCGTTCTTCGCGACGGGGGACAAAGCCATCCGAGTGACCACGCCTCGGAAAGGGGAACCTGAGCGACACCCCAGCTGCCACCCTTACTGCCCATCCGCAGCAGCTCACCCCAAGGGGCATGCTCCCCGGTAGGCGCTGAGGCATCGAGACGTTGGATCCTTCCCGAATCGCTATCAGCAGCGTAGCTGAAAACAACCAGGTTCGCCGATGAAAGAGGGAATTTATGGTATTACCATATACTAGAACCCTGAGAGTTGTCGTCAAGGCAGAGAGCGGTGACGTTCTTGAGGTCGGGCACGACAGCCAACCTCGACAGCTCAAGCTCGTCTAGTACGAAGGAAAAGATACGTACTCCGCCACTGGCTGTGCAACAAGCGATGATTCTGAGAAAATTTGGTATGGATCGACGAAGGAGTTGAACGCAGAATAGCGTACTCGCCATTTTTGCTCATATCAGAAGCGACGATGTGGTCAGGTGCACTCAGGGCAACTTCCTGCAGGCAGATCGGCTTGTTCGTTCGGGTGGGGGTATCCACTCCAACTCCGCCGTTGGCCAGCATGTCCAAAGATTCGCTCGACCCAGAGCCGGCAATGGAGGCAACAGCGCTTTTATCGGGTATATACCTGGGCCCAGGGAAGTGCTGCCATACCACTCCTTCGGTAACTCTTGTGCCGACTTACCATATCTTCATAGAATTCCGCCACACAGTGAGCACCAATCTCCGTGAGCTGCTGCAACGGACAACTCCGCCACCCGAGGGCGAAGATGCTAGGCCGTGGAAACTGATAGAAAAACCGTAAACTAGCTTCATCGCGCCTTGGCAGCGTTCTCATTACTGTGGAAGCTTAGTAGGAGTAAACTGGGCCTTAGTGGACGTGATCACCAATTGACCATCATTACCACCGCACACAAGAATCTGCACGCATGCACACGTATCGACAGATCCAAGTAGGAGCAACTTTCGCGTACCTCCCGCTGCGGGTGAAGGGAGATAGCGTTGACATCTCGACGATTGACGAAGTATCTTAAAAGATTCCAGGTGAGCAAGCTGGCTCGAAACGGGTTAACCTCACGATGTCTTCACAGTGAGCTCGCCATTGCTTGCCTCGGCGAACTTCGATATCTTGGCATCGACACCGGTAGTGAAGATGGCCAAATCATGGTTCTCCGAGCCTAACAGAGAGCTCCATGACCTATCATCCCAAAGATCCCTGGATCGAATCCCATCGCCGGCATTTATCCCTTTTCTCACTTCGTCGTACAGTCATACACAGGATATCCGCCTGATGCTCCCGTATCTGCACACCAGGGGATATACCACAGATCGAATCGGAATAAATCCCCCATTTTCCGGCGAACGGTTAATCCGATACCCTCCTACTACCCTCTGCAGTTGGACGTGCTTGTCCACGTCCCACAGTGTCAAACAGCCAGAAGAATCGCCGGATACGATCCTGTCCTTCGACAGAGCCTTCAACGACCATACCAATACTCCACCACCGGCATTAGTATGAGGTAAGATACGCATACTATCCGATACACAGGTAGTGTTGCCCATGAGAAAGAGTTCCTGAAAAAATGCCCAACGTGGGATTCGAACCCGGGACCGGTTACGTAAATGCGCGAGCATGGGAATGTCATATACGCGTGCCATTATCGTTCCCTTCCCCTTCTGTACTACCATCATCACCCTCCTTCACTTCCACTCGCCATTCACTAACCACTCCTCTGTCGTTTCCCGAGAATATCGTCCGATAATTACCATCGTCTCGTCCTTTGGACACGGTACCGAAGCATACCGACAAGGCCCGGCTGGTAGCGCTGCTGCTGCCACCGCCCTTCTTCTTCTTGGCTGCTTGATATTCTCCCTTCAGTTCACCCAGACGAGTCAGAGTAGTCGAGCCGGATGGTCCGAGAGAGTATCTATCAAACCGCCGCCCCTCACCACTACCGACTACTGCCAGTACCACCACTACCACTGCTTGTACTACTACTACATCCACCATCACTACCACAACAGTATAATCGAACTACATCGACGTCCTACAATTGCCTACACAATGTTTCACTATCATTCCTCTGTTATACTGGTATGGTCCAACCAAACCACAACGTGGTACCTTATACTACCACACCACGACCATTTCCGTTATAATTGCTACCCTACCGCGACTGTACAGCCGCATGAGGCCCGTGCCACCACCACTGCTCCTATGCCCTTACTATTACATCGGTATAGCTCCGCTCTCAGTAGACACAGCCAACAGCCTCCTCTCCTCATCCACTGCCATATCCCATATCGCTCCACCGTTCGACGGGTACGAACCCCTAAAAATTCACCAGTCGAACCATCTGCAAGATTCTCCAATTTTCAACCCTGCTCGCCATCCCCCCCCTACTACATCTCCTTGCCGGTATCAGTGGACCACTCCGTGATCTGTCCGTGGACACCAGTCGAAAAGAGGCGACCTTCTACGAAGCAAAGCCTTCTCACCGACCTCTCACCCTCACACCCCGGGATGACGCATCGCACGGCCCAGGTATCTGCCACTTAATAGCGGGCAGCACTAGGCGAGTCGGCTCTAGTACTGGAGCACAGCAGCTGTATCGATCCATCAGACAGTCCTACTGCCAGGAGATCCTCCTTGTCACTGAAGGCCAGGGAGTGTATGGCACTCACAGACGGCTGTAGTAGTCGGGATACGAACACTTCCATAGCCACTCACACAGCAGAGTGAGCTGAATATTAACAGCCAACTGAGCAGAACACCCATACCATAACTTCCGTACAAATCATGGCCGGAAGTATCTCGGGGTAGGCATCTGTCCCGCACGTCGAAATTTATCGATCACTTTGGCGCGCGCGAGTGCTGCTATGGCTCCACAATTTTGCAAATAATCTTATTTCTTCGAATTCATGTCACCCTGACGAGTCTTCAACGCCGAGCTAGTTTCCTAGCTGTCAGACTGGAGAGGTATCTCCCGCCGCCTCTTCGTTCCGTTTGTTACCTTATTACAGAAAGTCTGTACCGATAGCGCTGATGCTATGAAACTTGTAGCGCGCCAGGATCGACCTAAGATACGCTGAGCTTGCCAGCCTGTATCCTTGCCCACAGGTCATTATAATAATCACTTTTCACTCCTAATGGGATGCACCGCGTCGGTCCTCGCCGGCCCGCCAGACGACAAGCACGCCGTCACCCGCAGCGCCATCACCAAAGCTGCCGCCAACAGCTGCCGGACTCATCCCGCAGCCGTGCGACATTCTCGCATACGGTACGAGCCGATAGATCAATTCTACCAGTTCGACGAGAATCGGGTCATCGGCAGCGGCTACAACGGTCCCGTACGATTGGCGACGAATCGGCGCCTCAATAAGGCATTTGCGGTGAAGTCGTTTAAGAAGAAGCGCATCAGCAGCAAGAAGATGGCTCTGCTGAAGAGTGAGGTCGATATCTACCTTCGTTTGGACCATCCCAATATCGCTAGGCTGCACGAGGTTTTCGAGGATGATAAGTTCGTCCACATCGTAATGGAGTACTGTAAAGGGAAGGAGCTGTACCATCGTCTTGTGTCCAAGGAGAATCAGCATTTTTCGGAGTCTGTGGCCGCTGAGACCACCTACCAGATGCTGCTGCCACTCAAGTACTTGCACGCCCACAGTGTGGTTCACAGGGACATCAAGCTAGAGAACTTCCTCTATGACACTAAGGACGAGGATGCTACGTTAAAACTGATCGATTTCGGCTTCAGTAAGATCATCGACCCGTCACGGCGAATGCATCAGTCCTGCGGCAGTGTGGCCTACGTTGCTCCGGAGGTCCTCGAAGGCTCCTACACGAACAAGTGTGATCTCTGGTCCCTCGGCGTTATCGTCTACATGCTGCTCAGCGGCGCTCCCCCCTTCCATGGCTCTGAGAGGGACATGCTGGTCAGTATCGAGGAAGGGGTATATGATATGCCGGAAAAAAGATGGGGTAATATTTCTCCACAGGCGAAGGACTTCGTTCACCGCCTGCTGCTGCGCGATCCAGAGAAGAGGATGTCTGCCTCGGAGGCTCTGCAGCACCCCTGGATCGTTGATCGTTCTTCGACCGTCTGCGGTTCCTACAAGATTGGCAACGAGGTCCTCCAGTCGATGCGCCGCTACGCTGCGTGCTCTCATTTTAGAAGGGCCGCTATGTGTATGATGGCCTACAGTCTCACCAGTGACGAGATACGGGATTTGAAGTTCCAGTTTTGGGCGCTGGACACGGAGAGGAAGGGCGTTATCAAGCTCTGTGACATGGTGACGGTTATGAAAGATAATCTTGATATCTCTAACAGAGAGATCGAGCATATCTTTAACGTGCTGGACCAGTCGAAGGATGGCGAGATAGAGTACTCGGAGTTCGTCGCTGCTATGCTGTTGAATCGCGTGAAGTTTCACGAAGATTTGGTACGAGATACCTTCCGGGCCTTCGATTTGAAGGGCACCGGGAAATTGACTATTGAGAACGTTCTGGAGATACTGGGTGAAGACATCGAGGATGCGGACAAGCTCTTTCAGGAGGGTGAGGTCGACGATAACGGTGAGATCGACTATGAGAAATTTTTGCGGGCGCTGAATTTGGAGAGGGATGCCGCCGACTCGCATCACTTGCGGCTCCGGTCGGTTGGTATGATAGTCGATTCGGCCGTAGCGGCCCGGCCTGAGAGTGAGCAGACGATCGGACGGAGGATGTCTCGGGTTAGGAGCATCTCGGATAATGTCCCCCTCTTTGGAGAAGAGACAGAGGTGGCTCAATTGTCGAATCGATTGGCGGTGCCGACTGAGATCTTATCTAAGCAGCCCGATGGACTATCGGGCGGTCGACTGGAGTCAGCACGGTGCTCCGAGGCACCAACGACGGCCGGCACCTCCTTCGATGACTTGGTTCAGTCGCAGACCACAGAGACATCAGCAACAGCAGCAGCAGGAGGGGCAGCGTCACCCAAGCAACAGCCTGTAGGAGCTGTTGTGGTGGTAGAATGAGGATACTGTACATTTGCGATACCTATTGTATTCTATACTACTTGTTCTGGTAGACGTCAGTCTACACCACCTGCTCAGACCAGTGTCGGGCAGTGGATACGTCTTCTTTACAATTGCTATTATTTTCACAGCAGCATCAGCCTTCACCTAAGTGGTGCATACTGGGCGACAACTTAACTTGGTGGAATAAGCTGCCAGGTTGTCGTCGTCGTCGCCTGGTTCGTTCTTAGCACGATGAGGAGGTTTTTACCGGTTTTGTCTTTGTATAAACGTTATCGGAGTATACACGGCCCTCCGCCACCGTCACCACCGCCGTCATCAATTTGTTTCCTATCGCGCTCTTGGTAGACACTTTGAACCATCGTATTGGTTAGGCTGCCAAGCTTCGAGGTCGTGGTGGTGGTGGCAGGGCCGCTAGAAGGTCTTCCTCCTCGACTACATTCTCTGTTATCATCTCAACACTCGACTGTTGTGTTGGCGTCCACTACCGGTCAGTCGAATCATCTCGCAGGTCTTTCGCTTTCACTATGAGCGGCGTCATCAACAACAACAATAATGGGAGCCTTCCATCAGAAGCATCATCTGCGCCGAAGGATAGGCCAGGGCTCTTGAATGGGACTGGAACTCGTGTGAATCATCCCTGCCCAATATCTCGACAGGCGGTAGTAGTCGTGCGCTGCGTGGTCTCTCTCTTTCACCGTTAAGATTTCCGTTTTATTACAGGTATCGGACGCGTGGAGAGCACAAATGTTTACCGTACTCGACGGTCTGGAGCCTCGAGATCCACTACTGGTATCCCTCTGGACGGCTATTTTCAACGCAATGACGGAGAATAGTCGTGCCGGAGTAGGCGCCACGACACAGCAACAACAACTACATCCCCATCATCATCAAACGGCTGACATTCGGTCATCAACCTCTCCCCGATATTCATCTGCAGAGAGGACGGCTGAGGGTCCATCGTTCCGAAACATAGCATGGGTAGGTTGACCGCAGCGCGCCGTTTGGTATCTTATTCTTCTTAGAAGCATTCTTATGATGACGCAAAGGATGACGTCACGGAAGCACCGTCTTCACCTTCATCGTCGCCAGCGGCCACTGCATGTAGCCGACGATCATCTGCGTCCACAGCAGCCTCCACGGCTAAGTCTGTGTCCTTCGATGACGATGTTACTTTCTTCGATTAAAGTGTAGTTCGTCCGTAGCAATGTAGTTTTCATAGAGATTCGATCGTACCATCGAAAGGATGCTGGAAAAGCAGCGTTACTTTACCATGGTAACTTACCATTCGTCTTCTACCATTCCTCAAGTCGCAAAGCCGCGGGGAAAGGAGCAACTGTGTCATCGTTTGTGGCTCTTATGATCATCCGAGCATGGAATTCGTTCTCGTTGTGTTTTCCGTCTCGATGTACCCAGTCTATCTTCGACGCCCGTATAATACGGGCCCTATTTTTTCACTAACCTATTCTTGTTGGAAAACATATGAACAGTACTGCTGATGAACACCCTGCTCTACATTATCTGAAGTCATAAAGTACCGCCCGGGTGCTTTCCCTTCGAATGCTCATCATCATCACCGTTAGTAAACATTTGCGTATCATTCAATAGTGTTGTACCGTGTTCGCCATCCCTGCTACGCGAGATGCCACACCGTTGACCATTGTTCTCATTTTGGGTCCTCCCGATGTGTGTACTATTGTAACGTACTTTGTGTTCTCTGCTGATCATCCAGCTGAACATTGCATCGTCTCTTTACCGTCTGCAAAGTAATTTGACGACTATATGTTTACCACCGGTGACAGTGTGGAAGAGTATAATGGAGTTCTTGAACGCACATGCCGTTCATACTCTAACTTTCCCCGCTTTATACTGTTAATGCTATGAAATTCACTGCGCTTCATATGCTCGTTCTTTCAATGCTGCCTTGCCGTGCTGGTTGAGGGAAATGATGCTCGACCAGACCGAGTTGGCCTACCGGGTTCTGTTCATGCCATCATCCACTGGTACAGTGCAGCATTAGTGGTGGGATGATACGACGAGCATCATTAAGTTTGTCTAAGTCGCTGATAGAGGAAAGATTCCTTGTTGGAATTTTTTCTTGAAGTCAGCGTTATTCTGTTTCCCGCATTCTGATGTTTCATTGTTAATTGAAAGCTCGGTAGTTGTTGGTGCACGCTTCGAGATGCTGTGCTACTCGTATTCATCAGAATGATTCTTCGACATTCCCTGAGAAATAAAGCAAGTTCTAGAACGATCTCGAGTGTACCCACGCGGGAATGGGGAACGCTAATGCGAGCGAGCAAGAATGGATACGGCGGATGGTGAAGGCGACCTTGCCTTATACCGCCAGCGATTAGACGAGTCCCTTATAGGACCCTTTGAGAGATACTTTTCAGAAAGTCCTTGGTACTTTTTCTAGTGCTGAAGAAGGCGTTCACTCCGGTATAGCGAGAAAGGACGTCTAACAATAGTCGACTAGTGGCCACAGCCATCGGAGGCGGCCACGAGTTACGCCAAGGCGGCGACACTTCGGACTAGTGTGACGTCGGCCGAGTTGGCGCAATGGGCACCGGAGATGAACGCGTCAGCTCAGCGGTGGAAGCGCACAAGGATAAGCGGTGGATGATCAATTACCGAGGTCTCCGGGATGGCGACTGTTGCGTTCGCGAGACGGCTGTTACTATCGTCGACTTAGCTGGCCTGACTTATCGTCTCTGTGAACGCATTGCATTGTCGACGATTATGCCGGACCCACTTAGTGAGTATCCCACTGTTATATCCGTACTAATGTATCTCACGTAGTGAATAGGCCAGTTGATGACCTAGCGAGGACTTTATTGTCCTACATTATCCCGCGACCTTCATTTTACCGAATCACAGTAAGTCGATAGATATATGATAGGTAAACAAGCTATACCATCCGGTGCCTATCGGCGCAAGCAGACTTCACCGCAGTTAATTCATGTTATATTATTTCTCGCATCACCCGATAGGTGCTAGAACAAAAACATATTCCACATTCACACACGTTCTTGTGTGAAAACTCACACTCTAACTCCCCGTGTCTTCAAATCGGTTACATATCCCACGAAATATTTTCCACCATACCCATCACCGGTTCTTGACTATTTCAATTTGGTATACAGATGACCACAGCCTCCCTGTAACAACTCAAACAGTACTTACGCGTTGCAATGTATCAGGAACAATAACGCTTACTTTTTTACCCATGTAAGGGCAATGGTGAACTTATCAAATGGACTACAGAGCGTGAAGTCAGCATTCCCTGGCAGGGAAAGTTGGAAGAAAGACTCTACATTTGTGAATTCTTCCTCTTGACTGATGATCAACACGCAGAGAGAATACACAGACCTACACTCTGGGTAGTAGCACTAGTGCGCTAACTGAGTGATAGTACGATAGTAGTGAAGAAGAGACGTTGGAGGGAGGGGTTTTGGAGGGAGAAACTTGAGGAACACAGGGAATAGTGACAATATGGACGGCAACGGTTGCTGTTGATGTTAATGGAAGGGTATAAGTGAACATCGAACAACCGCCAACTATCCTTGAGAGGCAATAAGGACACGTAAGATAAAGCAAAGAATATACTCAATCAATTATCATGAAATAGCAGTACACAACAGGCACGACCAGTTGAGTGATGAAATAGAAATGTTCGACCCTAGGAGGCCGAACTACTCCATCTGCAGTAGACTAGCAGCGACGCTGGCATGACGTACAGCGCTGCGCGCTGGGCGCAGAAGCGCGAGTTGAGAGTAGTCGATTGGGGGCGGAAGACGCTGAAAAGGGACGAGACATTAATCCAAAACCCTCAAGTCACAATCACTGAGATCTTACTTCAAGGGAATGCCATCTCTAGCGTAGTGAGGAACTTAACAGGCGCAATAATGGCCACAACCCTCAGATCAAAATCCGACAATCAAGAGAACAATCCATAAATAACACTGAGGATGGCAGAGCTACTTACATCATACGTCTCTTCCGCAGTCCTCGCCGACAACCTATCCTAGGGTGGATTACGTGGAAAAATATCCAATGTAGCGACACAGCAGTCAGTACGGCTTGCCATCGCTGATCGGCTAGTAGCTGGTAATGTACTGTAATGTAACAATTCAAACAAGCATGCGGTCACTACGAGCCACATCGTCACGAACACACACTGCGGTGATAAGTGACGGCGACTCGTAATGCCGCCAAAATGTGAACCTCCATATGCCACTCAAGGTAGTGTCATAGTTATACTTCGCTCGTACATTTGGTATTCCTCAGTCGGCACGAAGCACTGCCAATCTGGAAAAGACGAGCAAACGCATTCGGAACTCATTGATAGCGGCCGACTTACCCATCATTTTCAAGAGCGTCAACTCCAGTGTGTTGAGCTCTGCTACTGACACTCCTCCTACCCTCGCGTAGAAAGCGTTTGAGTAGTAAATGTCGTCATGGAACTTAGCTGCTACTGTTAAGGCGGTTAAAACGAGCCTGAAGACACAAGCTCGACCATGAGGGGCAACTAGACGGCTGCACTCACCTGTGAACGTTCAAGGCAGAAACAGCAAACGTATCGTCACGTTTAATGGCTCTGTCGATATAAATCAGACAGAGGACAAAGACTTCATCACTGCAACCGAAATGCTTCGCCAATCGTCTAATATAATCGCCGATTTCGATACCTGAGCCGAAGAGCACAAATCAGCGTAAAATCCGTAACCTTCTGCCGAGGCCTACCAGGGCGCTTAACGCAATGGAATCTAGTAAGCGGCTCCTTACCGGAACCAATACCAACAAGGTGCTGGATAACGATGGTGAAAGCTCTCGGGAGGACACCGCGCCCAAAGCGCTCCTTCACAGCAGGAGTGAACCGTTGGGGGACCTCAGGAGCAACAGCTTGATGATGATCATGAGCTGATGAAATCTTGTCTTCTTGACCACGGGCCTGCTTCTTATTGCAGGAGACGGAGGTAACGTCACTGACGTCATCCGAGTCCGATGCGGTGGTCTCCACACTTGAGAGACGTCGAGGAGCACCGGTCACGGACGGAGTGCTAGGGAGAGGATGCAACTGAACATAACGATACGTGACTACCACATGAAACGCTCGCACGCATGCACAGGAATCCTAGACGTATCTTTCCAAAGAAACGCAAAGATACCCCCGCACTCACCAGTTGAAGATTCCTCCGCGTCATACACGTAGGGATACTCGTGCGTTTTCACACTCTCCATCTTCGCACTATTTACCTTGTGATAGGTGTGACAATTCGATTTGCTGTTTCCAGCAGCATAAATATTATTCGCCGCGTAGTTGTCGACGACGGTCAAATCGGAAAAAGGAAGAACCATGGCGACCAATCAGGACACAGTAACAACGCCCAAAACTGCAACAGCCATCGATCCTCACTTCCTTTTTGTTCACCGCCGCCTTCAACGCCAATCATCATCTGCTCTCCTCGCTTCCAATCGCTTTTGATCTCCCCATGATGTATTCAAACCAACCTCAGCAGGCCCTTCCACCACCGAAGTCCGGCGACACAAAGCTCGCTGTCGACGACGCTAGAACAAATTCGACCGAAACTATTTTCACTTCCGAAAACCGCCATCTAGTAGAATTTGCAAGTCGTGCGCCCCCATGCGCTCGCAATAACACTACCCGTTGATCTTACGAACAATTTCAACAGCACTGCTATTGTACAAATATTTTATTACCAAAAATTTTCGCGATCAGTCCAGGACACCCGCCTGCTAAGCTCGAGGATTCGATCTCGTATGAATCCCCTCGCTACAGCGAACTCACCCAAAAAGAACAATCAGAAATTCATGAAAGAATCCCCGGCAAGCCTCTGCGGTGTGTCCTACGAATATCTCATCAACAAACTAACGGAGTTCGAGCTTGTCTAGTGTGAGAACGGCCTAGGAGAGACCCCAAGGGACATTCACGCAGACCGAGAACTTAGCCACAACGCCGATTGTGTTCGCTGTCCCCACACGCCACCGCGCAGAAGAACCTCACCAAAGCACACGACCACAGTCCTGCACAGTGCAAGCTAAACGATGATTGCCATCAGAAGAGGTACGTAGTTCAGTCGCTACCGCCATCGCTGACGTGTCTGACCTCGCGAAGATACCAAAACCGCGAGAATATTCCGCACGCACGCAGACGGGACAGACACAAAGCTTCGCAGCGCAAGATACACGAGCGACCCTCTGCACTGAACAAAACACTATTGCTCTCAAACGAGCACCATCGAACAGCAGTCGCTCCCCTCAAGGGTAGTAGAGACGGTGGGTGATAGTCCCTACACGCATGTGGCATGTAGTAAGAGCAGTTATCACACCCCCGCCTCCTTATCCGGTGCCCTATCTTGCAAATACAATTGGTTTCAAATAACAATAAAAATCAAATGTCGCCTGCGTCCACACGGGTCGCCTCGAGAGAATAAGTAGTAATAGACGTTCTCGCCAGGCCTGAAAGGAAGCAACGAATAATTGTGACGGTTACGTTATACTCCAACCCTGTGTGAAGATTATCTCACCTACAACGCCTACCGTCCTCCTCCGCCACTAACCGTCCATCTCGACCAGCTCGCCATCTACACCAACCTCCTACACCCAGCTGCCAACTTGGCAGCAGACGGGGACGCGGCCACTCGTGGACCAGCATCATGAGGTGGGAGGCGGCAAGCCGATCGATCGGACGGTCGTACTAGGACGGGCGGGGAGGGACCAGCGGTTATCAACTAGATACGAATAGCAAAATGCAAATACCATAACGAGACCAAATCACTATTCTAATTATGCCATGTATAACATGCATGAAAAGACAGTTGGAAACCCGAGTGACTTACTCGCGACTGCACTACGCAGTAGCCGCCTTCTCGATCATACTAGTTTAACATTAATCGACCTCTAATAGCGACGATAACCTGTCAACGACAACAATGCTGCTGCATACATTAACCCAGAAGTACCACCTCCTCCCCAACGTCCACCACCACCGCCGCCTCCAAAGCCTCCAACTGTCATAGAAAGGCGTTCCAGCTCGGGCGATACCTACAGTGCGTAACTTTGACCAAAAGCAAGCCCACTTAGGGTCGCCGAGTCTACCGTCTGATTTGCCTCCCGGAGGATCTGAACTAGATCCCTGGCCATCTTGATCTTATCAGGAGTGAAGAACGTGTAGGCGTTGCCCTTGCAGCCCGCTCTTCCCGTACGACCTAAAAGCAAGACGAATCAGAAGTACACTACCACCCAAGGACGAGCGTCCCACCAATTCTGTGGACGTAGTCTTCAATTTGGCCAGGAAAGTCGTAATTAACGACGTGACGAATGTCCTTAACGTCAAGGCCGCGACTGGCTACATCAGTAGCAATCATAATGGGGCTCTTGCCAGACTTGAACTCATGTAGGACCTGAAAGTATCGCATAAGAGACCAGTGCCATCGGCAGCGACTTACCCAGTCCCTCTCCTCTTGCTTCTTATCACCGTGGATACAGAGGGCTGGCCAGCCATCCATTCTGAAGGTAGAAGATCTTTCGACAGGGCACAAGTACCCGAGCCAACCACACCTGAGCGTTCTGGTGAGGTCATCGGCACCCCTTTTGGTGTCGGTGAATATGAGCAACTTGGAGCCGTCCATAACCCTCTCAAGGAGTTGCTTCAACCTATCTCTCTTCTCGTACTCTTGAACGACATCCACGTACTGCGTAACACTAAAAAGAAGACCGTCCTATCATCATCCTACCATCACCGGCAACTCACTTATGACAGGCCTTCAAAGTGAGAGTGCCAACATTGATATGAACAGGCTCCTCACGGCACAAGTCTCTAGCCAGACCCTGCACCTCCTTCGGCCACGTCGCCGACCACAACAACGTCTGCCTATCAGGGCGAATCTGGGATGTGATCTTGCGGATCTGAGATCCAGACACGAATGCGGTTGAGCACGAACGGATTTCATATGACAGACGTAACGATCCTCACCTGGGGTTCAAAGCCCATGTCGAGCATACGATCAGCTTCATCTAGGACCAAGTAGGTGACTCGGCGTAAGTTGGTCCTCTGGGACTCCAAAAAATCGATCAATCGCCCAGGGGTGGCGATGCAGATTTCAACCTGACGATAAGAGTATCACACAGAGATGGCGTTTGGTGCTTCCAATTCGGAGCAAGTCACGGAAGTCAAGATTCGGAAGTTCCGAACTCACCCCTTCAGACAAGTCTCGAGCCTGCGGCCCTCTGGGGACTCCACCATAGCAGCAGGTGTTCTTGATCTTGGACGACTTGCCAAACTTATTGCACTCCTCTTGGATCTGGACGGCCAACTCTCTCGTCGGGGCCATAACGAGGACTATCGGGCCATCACCTAGAAAAGGACAACTCCCGAGCCCAGTGAAAGATCTCTCTCGGCAGTGGCGTACCTCGCTGAAGGTATGGTTGGGCGTTGATATGAACGATAGCAGGGAGGAGGAAGGCCAGGGTCTTCCCGCTGCCAGTCTCAGCGATACCAACCATATCGCGACCAGACATGGCCACTGGCCAGCCTTGAATCTGAGAGGGGCGATGAAGCAGATCAACGGAGGTTGACTTGAGGGTAACATACTTGGATGGGAGTCGGGGCAACAAACCCGGCTTGGGCAACCTCGTGTAGGATGTAATCCGGGAAGCCAGCTTGCTCGAAGGTAACTAATAAGGCACGCAAATGGCGACCACTGCAGCAGAGAGCCAGGCCAGCAGCCTACCGATCGGGTGAGGGACGTTACGACCGGCGACGATGGTGATGTCGTGCTTCCTTCTGACGTTGTCAACTTCCTCAGGGGTGAGGCGGCTAACATCAGGGTGCTCGATGTAAAAATTCTTCTCAAACTTGGTCAGTTGGATGTGGTTCCAATCCTGAAATGCAAAACGGTGACGAGAAGGGGTCAGTCGCAGAAGCCTACTTGAGAATGCAGACGAGCACCTAGGCCAGAATTCATGAAGGAGCTTCCACCACCACCGCCAAAGCCGAAGCCACCAGCTCCTCCCATAGCGCCGAAACCACCAGTATCATAGCCCTGAGAGCAACGATCAACAGGAGGGAGGGGAAGAGGGGGCCATGCTTACCCTGGACCCACCGAAGTTGCCGCCGTAACGATCTCTCGAACGGGAACGGGAACGGCGACGATGGTCGTAAGACATTATAGTAGGGGTGAGAGTTGACCTTAGATACGGGGATTATGAGGATGATTCCCTGGCGTACGTGGGCACAGTTGTTCAACACGAGCGACCATCGTATCTTGCCAGCTTGGAAGTCTTGCGCACTCTTGCGTTTCCTCAACGCTATATCGCGTCTTGCTAGACTGCTGCTGTAGGGTCCACCCATCACACCCTGGCATTGCCGTCTTCCCTTTTCAGATTTGTTTTTGTTAAAGTTGTGGTATGATATCAACGGAGCGCTCTCGACACCCTAGGAAAGTCTCATCGTTCGACGTAGGTGTGGTACCGTTGAGGAGGGGTTTAACGCGGTCTTTACACTGCAGATGCCGGGTGGCTCCGAGGAGGAGCTCCCTTTTGGTGGAGGAACGGCGGCCTGGCTGGACTACTTCGCCTCGGTCACAGGTTGTAAAGCTCTTGTCGAAGAGTATCTTAGGCTCACACGTAATGCATGCTTCGACCTTGGATACCTCTAGTATCATCCCGTGGTCAGACGACTACAGCTCAGTTCGAGAACTATACGACCCTTACGACTCCAAGGCAGTTGAACGGATGCTCCTCGAGATGGTAATAACAGCGATTGGGAAAGTCAACAAATACGATGGTCCAGAAGAAGGATCTCCTCCCCGACGAGATTTTCCTGCTCAGCTTCTCCAGAAATTCCGCGATCTCAACGGCCAGACCTCGCCAATAGAGGAAGACAGTTCTGGTGATACGGACGCTGATGATGTGATGACCGCCCCTCTCAGTCTACCAGTAAGGCCGCCGCATATCTTTCTTCCTATCTCGTACTGTGATCGACCTCTGGGTAGGTCTACACGGCATTAACGGACAAGCACTTCGACATGGTCACGCAAGTACTTTCCCATGCAGTAGAGAACATCACTAAGGACAAGAAGGCTGCCCAGGCTTTAACTGACCAGGTAGTAGGGATGGTGCATAGTTGAGCCATGCAGAATACCACTCCTTCTTCAGATCATCAACAGTCGTGACGATATAGTGACGTTACTCCTACCCAAGCAAAGCACTCAGTTGGCAAAGGCAGATGATGAGGGCGAGAGCTCTCCCAAACGAGTCCTCATCGGAGCCTGTGGCAGCCTGCCATACTAAAAGGGGAGGAGATGACGCTCAGGCGAAACAGGTAGTCGTCAGTGTACGTCGTCGAGTTTCCATCCCACCCACCCAGGTTCTGGGTTTGGACTTCGCCCCGACCAACGTGCCGCCGCATCGCAGGAGAGAAATGCTGGCGTGCCTTTTCATATTCACAATGCAGCTAGGGGTAAATGGGCCTCTGTTGTAATTGTTATAATATGCTCATTGTTGTCGTCTTAGTCGATATTGCTGGCCTGTGTAGCCCTCTACTACTGGAGAAAGACTTGGCCCTTTATAATAGCCTATGCGACCTACGTGTATATTGATACAAAGTAAGGGGAGTTACCAAAGGAGTGGTATCAGTTTCATACTCAGATACTATGCTCGGCACATTCGACCAGTGAGCCAGTTCTTTCGAAATTCACCCCTTATGAAGAACTTTGCTAAATACTTCCCAGTCTATCTCATCCGAGATCAACCAGCCTCCACGAGTAGCACCCCCTTGCTCAACTGCTCCCGCTCGGCCCCGCCTCAGGTTTTTCTCCGAAGAGGAGTTACATGATCGGCTATCATCCCCACGGCATCCTTTCGATAGGAGCTGCCACGGCCTATGGGACAGATGCTAGCGGTGAGGGAGGGATTTCCCGGAGTCAAGGAACCACCTCTTCCACGCAGGTTTCGACCAGAAATTCCCCGGGATCACGCCCCGGCTGTGCACGCTTACTGTGAACACGAACATGCCCTTCATGCGAGAGTAGGTCGGCGGAGACGGCGGCCGCCAGGCATTACTTGGTTATTTCAGAATGATTCTTCGGGAGGGTGTGATCGACAGCTCAGCGAGGACCATCAAGCAGTACCTCTCAGTTCCAGGTAGAGCAGCCCGGCAGTACCGTTTGAGTGGTGGAGCGTTGTGGTGCAGGTCAGGCGGTTGTTTTAGTATTAGGAGGTGCTGCAGAGGCCCTGGACACCAAGGCTGGCCGGTGGGTTCGATTTTGCGATGTGCCAGCGTCGACCTTGGATACTTCTTCGTCAGATACGTCCTGACTATCCGACGTCGTAAAGGTTTCTTCCGTATCGCGATACAGAAAGGCGCTCCTCTTGTTCCCAGCTTCGGCTTCGGTGAGAACGATTTGTGGGTAAGACTACCGAGGCCAGCGAGGACCCTCCCCCGCCATCACCATCCCTCAGGACACGTCCTTGCAGCCTGTCAGCGCTACCAGCTGGGTGAGAAGGCTGCAGGACTGGATGTATAAGAAGTTGACATTTTCGACTCCCATCTTCTCGGGCAGAGGTAATAGTGCTGATGTTAGAAACTCTCCTGCCGATCTGTCGAGTATCTTTTCTCAGGTGTGTTCACCTATAACTTCGGTATGTTGCCCTTCAGGAGGCCTGTCTATACAGTAGTGGGAGAGGTAGTACAGAAGGGTCAGCGAATTCAACACTCAAGCTAGTCCGTTGTATTACTGAACCCCCGCGGTCGACTTTAGTGTTGTCGATCGCTAGGACGTTATGATAATCCCAGCAGTGTCGTTCCGCGCTCCAACGTTCTCCCTCCTATAATTGCTTTTGGGAGTTGCTTTTTGTATAACTCATTCTCTTCTTCTCTTCAGCCGATAGAAGTTACCCAGAAAGACCATCCGACCAGTGACGATATTGAAGCGTTGAAGGAGAGGTACATTACGGCCCTGAGAGCTCTCTTCGACAAGTGGAAGGTCCGCTTGCAACCCAACGCGGAGCTCATCATACTATAGTCGCCCACCATAAGACACCAGCCAGTGATTTGTCCTCTGGGGAGGTCCCCCATCGTGTCGAGAAAGTTGATTGTTCCACCAAAGTTGGACTATTTATAAGTGGCGTTCTATTCTTGGCGAAATGGCTGATTTGAGTTGCTAGTGGTTAGTACGGCGCGAGCACGTTGGTGGTGATTCTCGTGCGGGAGGGCTCACGCGCTCGACCCTACCTGGGGTTCTCTTGATAGGCTGTACTACTATTTTCATGTCATCCTTCGCGGACTCCCCGAGAAGCGCTGTGGAGGTGGCAGCTGACGCTACTACTGACGAGAACGATAAGGAGAACAAGACGTAGTTGCTGTTGTTGTTTGATGATGAGCATGACTCTTCATCAGAGTCGACGTTATGGCTGCTGTACATAAGCTGTTTGCTCGTATGGAGCGACAGATTGAGATCTCCAAGCCGGCCAATACCATTCATTACATAGTGGACATGCTATGCCGTTATTAGTAATGAACGTTACGCTTGGAGTGGTATGAGGATTTGCTCGTAATCAGTCCGGAGCATCTTCACGGTTTCGCTACTATTTGGAGTATGGATCCAGACGTGCAGAGAGAGAAGATAGATGTTGTGAACTTCTTCCGCGTCAACAAGATGTCCGCCCAGATAGCAGCTCACTTCATTAATGCAGGTTATGATACGGTAGTGCGGAAGGTCCCAGGTTCGATCCCGGCATGTGGTGTTTTCTCATGTAAGGTTGAGACGTTGGAAAGCCTCACGCCCGGTGACTTGCAAGACATAGAGGCGTTTAATGATGCTAAGTGGCTGCCTGGACATAAGGTAAGCAACAATCTTATACGTTTCGACACTATCCTTAGTCCTTTCATCGGAGATAGTAGGCCAGGCTCCATGAGCTGCCTCCGGTTTGTTGAGCTCCCCTCTCGACGCCTCCTTGCCGCTCCTTTGGCCGGTCTCCATCGTCGTAGTGGTAGCCTTTCCCTTCTCTCAGGTTCGCCTCGTGCAGCTATTCAGTGATATTCAAGACAGAGTCCGGCAGTACAAGAGTGTAGGCCCTCCTTCCCATCCTCCCTAGAGACAGACCGCTGTCAGGACTGCTCGGCCCTTATCGCTCCCTACATGCCTCGACAACCTCCGACCGTGGCCTCCGTCGCTCTGCCCACCCCAAGGGTTATCAGTACCCCTGCCGGGCCTGCCAGTGGCCTCGGCACTTCAACACAATTGCTGTCCTCCTCATTCTACGGAGGCTACAGCTCCGCCCCTCACCCTCCTCAAACCGCTAGATACAGTGCGCTGTCACCTTCCCGTCACTCCTATTTGTCATGAGGCGTTACTCAGTTTCCGCCACCGCAGGCCCGCCGAGCTACGTCATGAGCCCGGGCCATGCGACCAGGACGACCAGAGTCGTGACCAACTCCAACATCCTACCCTACAGTGCCCGAGGTGATGCCCCTTTCGGGGTGGGTGATGGTCATTCCCTTGTAGGTTCGAGGTTGAGTACGGTAGTCCCATCGTCGAGTGGAGCCTGGGCGAACACCTCACGAGACATCTCGACGACCATCATCAGGTCTGGCCCGGGTACTCCGGTGAGCGCCTCTGACGGTTACAGCCGAGAGTAGGGCATCCTTCGTGCAAGAGTAGACCAGCAACCATGTGCCCCATCAAAATTAAAGATTCCTTTCCAAGTGGGGTGTTTGGTTCCGCCGCCAACGCTGGATTCGGGAGCAGCTTCCATTCCATTTCGTATGGATCTCGACCCCGCACAGGTTCGATCCCTCCTCCTCAGACAGGACGAATGGACGTCCGGTGTCATGTTTGACGGTGATACTGGTAAGCTCTCAGCAATCCCTACGACTACGATTCGGTTCGTGAAAGAGATCTTACTTGCTGTCCAGAAAAATAGGGAACAAAGGCACTGAGGAATCTTCGACATGTTTACACGACTGAGGTTCAGTATCCCTCGCTCGATCATATTTTTGCCAATATTGATTAACCTTGTAGTCGATTTTCGGCTTGTTTGCGTTTCATTGCTGCCGAGCTATTCTACGCAACCCTGATCGAAAATGGTCCGTCGGTCATTGAGATGACTCCTCCCATTGGTGTCCTTTCAGGGAGGATAATAGCCAGTACAGCACCTTTGCCGGGAGAAGCCGATACCTCAGCCACGACGAGTCTCGGCTCGACACCCTCTGAGGCGCCCAATAGCACTCCCCTCGATTACAGTAGGGCGGCCCGTTCGCAGCTCCCTTCGGGCAGCTTCCCCCGCAGGTCGTCTCGCCGCTAATGTGAAGGGGATGATAAAAGCGTACTCTCCAGCAGATAAGGGCCAGGCAGCCCTCAGTGATGGTGTGGACTGGCTCGGGATCCATTTCGATGTGGGACTGTTCGCACGGCTGCCTGCCGCCTCGCGATCCCCTCCTCCCAGGTCCACGCATTCTACCCTCCCCTACTGTATGGCCGCCAAAGCCTCTCTGAGGAAGGGGACGATATATCGCCCGAGATGGAGAGCACTGTGGGAGTTGCGGCGTGTAACGGCCTGCGGAACGACGTCCCGATCATCCTTGTTATAACGTAATTGGACACTGCTTCGCTCCGCTAGACATTTGGGCTGCTTGTTCTGTAGATACTCTTTACCAGTGCTCTCCTCTCGAGCCGTTCCTCAAATGATTAGATTTTTTCGAGAACACAGTAAGATTCTGGCGGGTTATCGTTTTCATGTACCGTTGCTGTCGCATCATATAGCGTCTCCCGCTAACGTTCGACCTACAGTTCTACTACAGGGCCTATGCCACCTCTACCCGCTCGCCTTCCACACTCACCAGACTTTGGCCACGAAGCCAATAGAAATGCTGGACCGGGCATGGCAGTTGGTTCCAGAAATTCTCACTTGTTTTTTGCGCATCTAAGCGACTCAAATATGTTCCCTATGCAGTTTTCTTCCTTTATCAGTCGGTTACCTGCCCGACTGGTCGGAAGCGAAGTGAAGCACACGAGCCGTTTCTGTCCGTTGTATCGCTGGCTGTGCGTAGTGTTGTGAATTTTAATTGCTACTATCGGGCTAATTTCCCCGGTCATGGACGCACCCTCATCTCCACCAGGGCCGACTACTTCTCGGCTACTGGCGGCTCGTCACAGAATACAGCGCGTCATCATCAACAGTAGTCGTGGAGGGCGATGGGAGTGAGGGAACGTGGCCGAAGTGCTGTACGGGAGAATCGCGACAGGTACTCGTCATCTTCCACCAGCGAGGACGGCACTCCAAGGAAGTCGGGAGAGAAATCACGTTCGACTCGAAGACGCGCGAAAGATGAGGTTTGGGTTCGCTTCGCACCCCAGCCGATCCACTTTGGTCGAGGTTGACATCTGGATGGCTGTTGATGAAAAGGAAGAGGACGCCAAAGGAAGAGGTCTCCACAGCCACCACGCGCAGAGCGAGAATGATGGAATCCCCGCGAACTCCGTCGTGGAGGATCGTCGTCGATCGGTGCTGCCGTCGCGAACGAGGGAGGACGCCTACGAGTTTCAAGCTAAGGGAGAGGAGGCGTCCAATGGACAGGCTGGAATAGAGCCACGCTGCCATTCTGAGGTCGCCACGAAGAGCTCCTAGATAGAGGGTTCTGCGCTCGGCACGATTCTGTCGCAGCTCAGGCACTCCAGGTTGTGATAATCCGTCATTATCGTTCAGAGCCCAACGACTGCAGACGGTGAGGTGGTCGTAAAGGTATCGGACTTGGTGTGGATCCGAGGCCTTTTGGATGCCCAGAGAGCGGCCCTAGAGGCTTCCAGAGCAACCAACACCATCCTAGCGGACGGCATTCGTGCGGTGTTAGCCCCTTGTATGAAGGGAGAGAGACGTAACATGCCAGTTGGTAATTCCGAATCCACCGCGAGTAGCATTGGACAGTGTTCGGCAGAATCCGGGGCGCCGGATTCGCCGGTCTCGGCCTGCAAGCTGGTGCGAGCGTTGAGGAAACACATGAGTACGCAATGAAGGAAGATGTATCCATGCATCACAGTGTTTGTGTTTACTTGGCCGGAGTGTATTAGTCCTCGGGTGTGCGTCGCACCCGCCACAGACGGTGGACTGGTGGCAATTGCCATTTTCCGTCGGGCGCAGCATACGGAACGTCAAGAATGCTAGATTGTCCTCGAAGGAGGCGCGACAGAAATTGGTGGAAATTTGAAGAGCGTAGCTTCACTATCCCTGCGCTGGTCCTGACTCGGCTCCTAGACTGTAATTTAAAGTCTGTAAAGGCCGAACACCAAAAATTTCCTGCGGCCCGTAAGAAATTTTTGGTGTTCTCGAACACTTGCCTCCATCCTCTCCTGGTTATCATCATCTTCGTCATTGCAGTGTCAACCTCCGGCATGCAAGCTACTCACATCACACCTATTCTGCTGATCATCACCCTAGTAGAGTGCACTGCGACTGGGCCCGACCGCAAAGAGAGGAAGTCACATTTCCTTCCTCTCTCTGAGGCTGACTTGCCTTCTGGCACTTACCGAGCTATTACTGGCAGCAACGACCGTATATGCGACACGCTGCCCGATCTCACCCGCTTTGGTATGATCGTGAAAGGGTCATCCGAAGGACAGACTGCCCAACTCAAAGCGAGTTGTTATGGTTCTCCGGTGTTTATGGACACGGGCCACCCCCTGGGAAGATACGAACAGGCTGGGGAGCTCTTCCCGATAGGCCCAAAGCTATTTCTCCAGCAAGAATGCTTTCGGTTCGTTAAGAGTCAGATTGAGTCTGCCCTCCACGAGTTCCAGATTAGGTTTGCTGCTTTGTTTGGGTTGAGCAGATCATCTAATCCCTTGTCTGATTTGGTCATGTGCAAGGACAGCCTTGAAGACGAAACTACGGTTTGTTATAAACCTACACGAGGAGGGTACAAGCGCAGTTTAACGGGTTGCAATCATCACTTCACTCTTGTCAAGGACACCTCTACACCTGGGGGACTCGAGGCCCTGAGTTCTGTGGAAGCGTCGGCAGAAACTCAACTGAGTCGCAAAAGGAAGGCGAACCCTCGAAGTTTCAGGGAGGGAAGCACAACGACGGAGCCCAAGCAGCAAAAGATGGTTATCGTAGACTCTGAAAATGCTGCGGCTGTCCCCTCATCGGGTGCCATAACGGATGGCAGCTACGTTGTGAAGGAGGCGGATTTCACCGCCCAAGTAATTATAGTAACCGACGGAGACAGAAAGCACAGATACGGCACCTTCCGGATCTTCGGCGAGAAGGATATCCTTTTACCGGAACTTGAATGGGTGAAAAAAGCAGAGGATGTTTCCAGTCTTGGCCAATCAGCCTAGAGGAGCCCCTCCCTGTGCTGAAGAAGAGGTTCGGCAGGATTGTCTTTTCTGTCTCCCCGGATTCCATCGTCATCTGTCCGAAGGATGTGAACAAACTAGAGCTAACTCTGTCGGATGGGGATGCCGGTCCTGCTCATTCTTTCATTTTAGACGAAGGAGCCCCAGTAGGCCAGCGAAGCCTCCCACTGCTGGTTTATGTTTACCTGTTCGCTAGCATCTATCAAGAGACTGTCATGCACTGGTCATGCCGTTGTTAACCCCCTCGTGTTGCGTTGGTTCGCTATAAGGTGGAAGATCGGCACCGAAGAGCGCCCTGAGTGAGGCTCGGCTCATCAGGAGTCTTTCCATGGACATGTCAGCAGAGGCACACGAACGCTGCTGTCGTTCCAGTCTCCGACAAGCGGGTAGGTCGCCAACACATCCTACCTATCTTGTCTAGCTCTGCTATTCGACCAAACGAACACGGGCATATGGGCGGCCTGGTAGGGTTCCGTTACCGAACTTCGGTAAGCTAATTTCTAATTGCTCCTCCCAAAATGGCATGCGAGCCTCTTCGATGGTCATCAACCGCACCGTAGACCGCTTCTTTAATTCTTGTATCGCTTAAGCCTTTGCATCGCATGGATGGTGAAACTCACGGTCGATGCACATCTCTCATCCTTGTTATCGTGGCCGCCGACGTTTTTTGACCACAGTGTTGACCGCATGTGTGCGCGTGCTCGGGTAGCACCGCAAGCTACTCAAATTCGCCCCCGTTGCTCCGCCTTCAACAATGAGCACTCCTCAGATATCCAACGCTCATCACAAGCTCGCGTTGCATCTCATGCTCGTGGATTCCCTCTGGGACAGGAGCGGTCTAGGCATGGAGGAGCTGCGCATCACCCTGAAGCAGTTCATAGGGCGTAGAGGTCTTTCTCTACAGCTACTCGAGCCTCTGAGAGTCCCGCCATTGGATGGCATCTTCCGTCGTGGAAGTTCACTGGTTGGTCTACGCTCTGAAGTGTGGGTCAAGAAACCCAGGCTTGAGAAGGAACTCTATCTCACTGGGAACTCTAGTCCACGGTCAGTCGGGTGCGATCATCATGAATCAAACGATCGCCAAGGCGGACGGGTTCCCGTGGAGAGTAACCTGCCACTACGACGAGAACCATGACAGACTGTTCGTCCTGTATGAAGGTAGTCCGCAACTGGTCGTTATCGATCTAACAATGAGAATAGTGATAGGCAACTATATTATTATGGGAGTGCCTCCTAACTACAGTCATCTGGCGATCTCGGCGAGTTCAACAATGTCCACAGACAGTCAGGGCAGCTTGTACGTCGCGTGGAGAGCGCCGACTTGTATGCTTTTCGAGATAGAGTTGCCACTTCAACACGATGCTACTCTACGAGAAAACTGGGCTCGTTGCAGGCAATATCTACCAATCTCATCAGTTCTGTGCCGTTCCCCGGAGGTGGATTCATCCCAACAGCAAGCCCAATATGGAGTGGAAGTAGCTTACCTCGAAGGCCAGTCTCTGGTCATTGCGCAGTTACTCGGATCACATTGTTCTCAGCGTCGCCGTCTAGGCACAACTGCAATATCTCATGGATATCCGAATGGACGGATTCACCCGATGGCACCGAGAACCTTCCTCTACTCTGTGTGGCGTGGTGGTAGTCATAGCGCAGCTGCTGTGTTGGCCGATCACCGAGGAACCCTGACATCCACGGTTCTAATACCTCGCTCGTGCAGCGGCGCTTGGTGTTCTGTGGTGCTGCTTGAGAGCAGAGTTTATCTACTTGTCCGGTGCCATGTCTACGTCGTGGCAGTCAACAGCTGCTAGGACCGGGCCGAGCATTGCTTCTCTGTGGAAAGGGCTGCGCAGCCCTTTCGACGACGGAAGGAATAGCCCTCAAGAGAATTATTACTTGCTGAATTCCACCGTCTTCAGACAGGCAAGATTGTCTTTCCAAGGTGGACTCGGATTATTGAGCCAGTGTCAATCTCCTTACTTTATCAGTAATTCCACCATCAAGGTAGACGTGAGATGCAATGTCTGTTAGTGGCACTAACCGGCTAGAGTACACTCTAACCGCGCAGCACAGACTTTGTTCGGTCGTAATGGACTCTCAGTAATGATGGTCAACCTACTAACCTATGCTCCAGAATTGCGATGTGTCTTAAGCGGTTGAGGGGACAATCGTATACTACTGCAGGACCGAGTGAGTGATCGGCATACGACCAGTATATAAGTACCCAGTGACACCATACCACGGGGTGGTGATACGACCAGTATATAAGCACCAGTGTCACCATACCACGAGGCGGTGATACGACCAGTATATAAGTACCCAGTGTCACCATACCACGGGGTGGTGATACGACCAGTATACAAGTAACCAGTGTCACCATACCACGAGGTGGTGATACGACCAGTACACCCAACACAACCCTTCCGTAGTTATCAGAAACACTACGTACTAGACCACAGTGCTAGTCACTGTGGTCGCTGCAGGAGCAGCAGGGCTAAAATTATAACCACTGGCATCCGCCGAGTAGTTCATAGCCGCTGCCACTGCTGCTGTATCCTTGAGACCTCCGATGCTACTCGTGAAATAACTCGGAGGAGGTGGGATGACCTTCGATACTTCACTAATGCGCTCACTACAACAAGAAAGAAAACAGTAACTCACGTCATTCTACATCCGCGAACTCGAGTGTTGCTGCTGCCGACGATCCACTTACAAGTTCATCATCTCAGGGCTAGCGCCTCACTGCGCTGCCTTTCTTCGTGCATGTCATTGCTGAGTCGGTGCAGGGACTCTTCAACCCGATCGAAAACATCCTTGTGACGATATCGATGGTACTTGTAGAGAGCTCCCAAGCAGAATACGGGCGTACCAAAGCCGGCTGAAAGGGACTTCTCAACCGCGTCAAAACGACCCATGCCTACCGCCAGCGTAGACCGCAGCCTTCGAGGCTCCCCGCAGGGCCGCTCGTCTGCACAGCTTCGAGCCGAGAGCTATGCCACCGGTGGTGGAAAAAAGCGTTGCAATCAACAGCTGACGCCCCAGTGTATCGAGGAATCTGAGAAGACGATAGCGGTTAGATGCAAGTAACACTGCTTGGTTGGGTCCGTACTTGCGGTCTTCTTCGCAGACGTACTTGGCCGGGTCAACAACACCAGGAGGAGGTGACGATGTCAGACGAGCAGCCGATGGTTCCACGCCATCATGTAACGTCATTCCGCTGTATAAACTCTGACAGAATCCGAGCTCGATCCTAGGAATTCACAAGACGCGCTGGCCCGAGTCAGGAGACAAGGCCGAGCACGGGCCACTCACAATGGCCCATCTCGTCGTTATTGCAACCGATCAGGCATCCTGAGGTCCAAGGTAGCATGCGTGAAACCATCTACTCAGCTGTACAGGAACCCGAAAGCCCCGGTCGACAGACGAGCATCCGAATCCATACCGCACCAATCACTACACCTCAACAGGAACTCTCGGAGATTCTTCAGTACGAAATGCAATTAGTATTAGGACTTCAGAAAGAGGTACCGTCGTGGACACAGAAACAGCAGCATTGGAAGAACGGAATGGTAGTATGTTATACACAACACACAAACGATGGGCTTGTCAGAGTCAACAGAACCCTGGGGCATACAAATAACTAAACAGTGAGGAAACTGCCTCTGTTGTGGACGGAGAGGCCAATCGACCTTCTAGCCTGTGGATTCCTCGGCTTCTCATTTGTCACCGACTCCGACGCCATATCGCGTATCCTGCCAGCTAGGACCGCTATGGCTTCCTTGATCGTCCTCTGGCCGGTCTCCAGCAGCGTGCAGCAGTCCTGAAGCACACATCGGTGAAGGGGCGTGGTCATCACTGCTATGCCGTACATGGGGCATATCCATTATCATGTGTACCGTGACGGGGTTGCTGTTCTCTCGAAGGAATCTGATCACGACAACAGCAACAATGCAAGCGTTCACGAGAAGGGCGACGGGATGCGTACCGCTTGCAAAGGTCTTGGATTGAGAACCTGAGCACTTCCACCTCCCCGAAGGTGCAGTAGATCGGAATACCCAGGTCGAGGGAGGCCGCCAAAGCTGGTGAGACGACGGGGCTTGTCGTGGGCTCCTGAGATATCTCCTCAAAGGAACGGTCGGTCAGCAGCAGAAATTACCCCGGAAGCATCGGCGCAGAAATTGGCAAACTTGTAGATGAGCTCTATGGGGAGGAAGTCGTAGAAGGCATTATCACTCAGTAACTGTTCTTCCGTCAAACCTGAGCAAGTTGAGCTAGAGGTGTCAGAAAGAGATCAAGGACGATCACCCTACTCAGGTCTGCCCATGGAGATAGAAGGGCGAGCCCTCCTGCCAGTGGAAGATGCCTGTCTCGGATGGCGAGGGCAACACTGAGGGCTATGTTGCCACCAGCGGAGTCGCCGCTGATGACGACGCGCTTGGGTGAGATGCCCATGTCGTCCACTAGGTAGGTGTAGGCCTGAACTCCTTGCTCGGTTATCTGACCGCAGCAGAGCCACCCTGTGAAATCCACGTTAGCAAGAGCAGTCCCGTACGGTGGCAAGGCCAGTCTCCGGTGGTCTGTCGTAGTCCAAGGCACATAGGAAGCAGCCAGTGGCCCGGGCTAACTCCGTGATCCAGGGCTTGTACGCCATACAGTGGGGAGTGCACATGACGAAGGATCCACCGTGGAAGTAGAGTATGACCGGAGATGTCTGGTCCTCCTGAAAGCAGACATTAACAATGGCACTACAGACTCGCGGCTCTCAGCGACTTCATGCTAGTCCAGACGAAACGGTGATACCTGGAGAGCTTGGTACCAGGCGGCGCTTTCTTCGATGCTGCCAAAGCCTTCGAAGTCTTTCCGTGTTTTCAACGACGGAGTGAGACAAGCGGGCCAATACCTGAGCCATTGCTTCTCGGTAATCTCGATTGTCCCCAGACTCACCATTGCAAACGGATGTGCTCGGGTCGACTGGGCCGCCAGCAGCATACTCCCTTCTTGCCGACGCCTGGGGCGCAGACATCGGAGGTCTTTCTGAAGAGAAGAAGAGATGAACCTCAGCCCATCCTCTTCATAGCTATTGACAGGATGAAGGGAGAATGAGTTCAATTCCAGGAGCTTCAGTGGCGAAGACCGCTACCATTTGGCCGTCGCGCCTCGTCGATAATCATCACTCATGATGCGATACTAAAGTTCTTATCACTATTGGGACATTACGAAGCGGTCATTCACCCAAACGAGTTAGGCCTCGATCAAGCTACGATAGCACGGAGCCCGCGGGCCGGCGAGGCCTTACTGTATCAGCTTGTACTTCCTCGGAAAGTCTCTCGCCGTGACTCTCCCTACACGGACAAAGGTCGCTAGTTTACGGTTCCATGCCGCACGCTTGGGCTTAGCCACCGGTCCTACCATCGTTGCACCTGGAAGCTTGGCAGATCTGGTGGGGCCCGCAATTTGAGTCGCAGAAAATGCATTCTACATCCCCTCAGGAGATATCGGCAACGGCTGACCTACCCAGTAGATCCAGTATAAGGCCCGCTGATCTCAGGTTCTGTCTAAAGGAATGGGGTTCAACAGCGTGGTATTGGAGAGCTGATTGGGACCTGATTCGGCCGGAAAATACACAAGTTGCTTCGCTCCGCTGCGTCGTCCGACCTGCAGCGACCGCTACTTCCACGTGATGGCTGCAAATTTGTGAAGAAGCCGTCCTCCTGTTCCTCTTCTTCGCTCAAGTCATCTGTCTGGTGGCCAGTGAGCTCCTCCTGCAGGAACTTGGTGACATCAATTATCGAGTCGAAGGCGCCCGGTGGTGCTGTTGATGACGAGGAGTTGGACGACGAGGTGAAGGACGACACGGTGAGCATGACAATAGAACAAAGGCAACTGGCCGGACGAATAACGAAATACCCCACTTCTGTACAACACCATGGGAATCAGGATATGCTCATCTGCTGAAAGGTTCGACAGCCCGGTCGAGTGAAGACTACAGAAATGGTGGTAGAGTACGATAACTATATGATATAAAAGTGCACAGACAAAAGTGATAACCAGGTATGGCCGCTGAGGCCGGTCCCGAAGTCAACTTATAGGGAATGGGCCAGCCGTCTTCGATGCTCGTCGTGGCGATGGTGATGATGGTGATGAGCACCTGCTGATCCCTTCCGAGGGGCATCGATGCTGCATCCATTCATCGCTCGAATTTTCTCCACGAGAATGTCGCAGGCCTCGAGAACGGTCTTCTGTTTGGAATCACAAAACATGTAGCAATCCTAAGGACACCAGACACACTCAGGAAAAGTGGATCGACCCGAAAGACCAAAAGACGAGCGGTGAGAGTACAACTCGACTGATGCTCGCTGGGAGGCCTCTTACATGGGGCATATCCACTATCATCTCAACTTCCACCGGTTTACTATTCTCCAGCTTCAGCCTGGCACGAACCACACGTAAGAGGCGATTGAGCGCGCTCGCCCTCTTACCGTCGGCACAGTCGCTCAGCTGACGACCGCAGAATCTCTACTTCACCGTAGGTGCAGTAGACAGGAACTTTCAGGTCCAACGAGGGTGCCAGGCCAGGTGACGCTAATGGATCGTCCATACTCAACTAAGGGAGGAAAACAGCGAGTGGCTGCGGCGATACAATCCAGTATCCGCGGCGGAGCGATGCAGGAGTGTCCCAGAGGGAGATTCCACTACTAAGCCCCGGTAGATTAGACGAGTCCCTGATGGGGTGACAGCAGGCGCCCATCCCTACCCCGGAGGCATCGGCACACAACTTGGCAAACTTGGCGATCAACTCCACTGGTAGGTAGTCGTAGTAGGCGTTGTCACACCACAGCTGGTCCTCCGTCAGGCCTAAACACTAGTGGCATAAGGAGGTATCTCAGGTTGACCCATGACTCACTCAGGTCAGCCCAGGGCGAGAGCAGCACCAAACCTCCAGGTAGCGGGTCTCGGCCTCTGTCACGTATTTGCAGGAGGACACTCAGGGCCAGGCTCGCTCCAGCGGAATCCCCCATAACCACGACGCGCTCCGGTGGAATCTCCAAGGAGTTGATGAGGTAGCTATACGATATTATCCCTTCCTCGATAATCTAACAACGGCCGATCATGCACTCCCATCAAGCAACCAATCTGCAACTCTAACCTCCTTGAGGCCTGTCTCCGGCGGCCGAGAGTAGTTCAACGCGCAGATAAAACTGTCGGAGTCGTAAGCACACTTCGTTATGAAGGGCCTGTAGGCCACGCTGCCGGGGGTGCAGAGGACGAAGGCTCCACCGTGGAAGTACAGGATTACTGGAGACGCCGGATCCTGAATTGATGTCGGTGGATGCTGGCATGGGGCTCCTTCGTCTCACCCTCAAGGCATGGAGCCAGTCCGAGTTATCATGCAGATTGCCAGGGCCCTTGAAGGATACTTGCCGCTTCAGTGTTGCCGTCCGCTCGGAAGGCCAGTACCTGCCGTAGACGAGGACGACGTGACCGTTATTTATATGGCGATAGTGTCACAGCAAATTTCCAACCATTCGACACCCGATGGCTTGCCATTCCAGCATCGGAGGCGAGAAGAAGGGCGTGTGCAAAGAGAAAGAGAGCTGGAGCCACAGAGAATCCTCGAGAAGATATTCCCAACAGCAGGGCCCATTCCACCACTCACTGCATCATGGAGGGATTCCGGGGGAAGTTCTTGCCCGCACTCCGAATGATTCTAACACTGGCCGAGAACGACCGGTTCCACGTCCTCCGCTTCGGGGGCGCGATAAGGCCGGCGACCCCAGCTCCTGAAAGATAATCCCATGGCAGCCTTACTGGGTCAAGGAGTGACTAGCTACCTATAACACCAAACGGGCATTTAATTGCTCGCCATGTCTGCCGAAAAGAGCTGGAAGGCACGACGTGGTACTGCAGCTCCGTACGGGACCTGAGGACCACCTTTTCCACGCTCAATGCCATCGGAATGACATGGAGCTCAGGTCCAGGAGGTGACTGGCCAGCCCGAAGGCTTACCTGTATCGTTTGTGTATAGGGGGTAAAGAGGTGGCGGGCTCAGAATCGCTATCACTCTCGACATCAGTGATGTCACCGAACGCTTTGCTGCCTCGTTTGTCGTCCAGCCACCAAGGAGCTAGAATGGATTTCCGAACTTTGTTAGCTCTTCCGTCTGGGGCGTTGATGAACTCAGAATCATCTCCAATATCCCACTGACAGAAAGCATAACGATGTTGTCTGCCTATCATTAGCAAAACGCACGATCGTACTGTCTTGACACCGCCCAATGCCATGCCGCAAGAGGTTGGGCAGTAAAGTGGCAACAACCACCTTCCTCCCTTCAGGAGAAGATCACGGTTCATCCCCGACTCACCTCATCATAGGAGTCTCGGCCAGCCGGTTTCACCGCTGCACGCTTACTCATGCTGTAGTCGTAGTCGGTCGAGGAAACGCTCGGCACGGAGGTCGATACTTGTGAAGGCATGCTCGGTACATTTCTTATGCGTACCGTAGAGATGGGTTGTCGTCATTAACCCAGCTTTATTTCGATGGACTCAGAAGGTAACAAAAATGCAACTGAGCAAGCTGAGGCTGAAGGAGTTGGAGGCTTGCTGTTAGCATGGTAAGCATCATTCTATCGGCCATGAACGATACTCAATGTGATCGGAAATGATCGTGGACGAGACGGACCACGTAATCCGACTGTGGTCTACACTGTAGACTCTACAGTGGTGGCTCGATTTCGTATGCACAAAGACATAGCTGTTCCTCGAAATGGCTATACCGAACGCAACAAGATCGACAACATTACAGTAGTCAGCTCAGTATATGGCCTTTTAATCCGAGGACACAATATAAGTATCGCAGCAACACTAAGGAAAACAGCCACGACTTAGTGCACTAGGGGAATGCCAGTGGCAATACACCACTCTAGCAGGAAGTGATGGCGGGCTTCCTATGTAGACCAAATGATCGGAACTGTCTTCTCTATCAGCCAGGTGGACAGCTGCCGAAGCTCCGGTGGTATGGAACCTTCCGGTGCCTCCTGGTTTGATTTAGCTCGGTTCAGGATCGAGAGGAACTAAGAAGAGAACATCGGCGGCGATCATCAACACTGCGAGAAAGTCGATGAGAAATCTCGTTCGATTTTCAAATCAGCTCGAACATTGCAGTCTGCAAGATCTACGAGCTGAAGACTCTTGCTTCGATGAGAATCATCACCGCGTAGGAACCCCTGAGCCGAAGGACTGTCAAACAATGACACCATGCAATACATAAGGCGATAATCGGTGGCGACTGTTCAAGGAAGCCAGTGACATCGAAAGTGCGGAATCATATCGTTAGCGACGTTGAATTGGTACCGCTGCGGTACTATCGCTGTACGATCTCGGTTTACCGAGCAGGGACCGTGAAGATACTCGTTGCGGCAATGGTGATGAGTGGCTAATGTCCGCAAACGGGTTTCAAAGCTGGAAGTGCTCGGCATTCAGATAGCGCCACTCAGTCTCTTACTAGGTAAGTAGGACTCTCTCAATAATTGCTAATTGCCCTTTCGAAAACAGCCTTGCCGGGTCGTTTCGGGTGAACGGTTCACCGTGAACCGAATGACACAATCTGGATAAATAGTGAGATGAGCAGGTTCTTGCAGCAAGTAGCTAATAGCGTCGTATCCTTAGCGTTGAAATTAACCAGTAACAGTGTTTCTGCCTCGTTAGTTCGAGTCGACACAGGCAATGAAGCGGTCAATGGTTGACCGCCAAAATCAGGAGCTCTAGGGAGCCGCGACCGAATCCATGACACATCCACTTCGGCTACAAGTCGCTAAAGACGAGAACACGGAACCTCACGTTTGTCTCGCGTCGCAAGTGAGGTCTACCCAATACAGCTCAAGAAAGAACGACCACCAATGGCCATGGCCCATGGTGGGCTCGAGAGCTACAACGACCCTGAGCACGTTCTCTGGTGGAAGTCTTCAACTGGTGGAGTTGTAGATGGTGACCAGTGCTCCATTCAACCTCGCTTCGCCACGTTCAAGGTATCTCCCTGCTCTTGTCAGAATCGGGAGGTGTATTCGGTGCTATCCCAGAGCCTCTGGTTACTCCCGTGACGAGAGAAGACAACGGCGTGACCATACGATAACGTATGAAGAACGGCCCCGTCCACTGCAGTGAAGTTCATCGTCATGTCTCTGCACCATGAACTTTGCCCTATTTCGGAACGTCAAATGGTGGCACAATTGGACGACTAAATAACGTACGACATTCCCCTCGCTGAAAACCTACATCACTCTCTACTAGTTTGCTGCAGATGATAGTCTCAGCCGAAACGACTCCAGATCGCGTAGGACTAGCCCGTTCGACCTAAGGGGGGGACTACTCAGGTTAGCTGTTGTCGTAGAACGACCTACCTCGGCGAAAAGATTCCTAATTTTAGTCAAGGAGTTTATCTCCTCCTCATGGAGTGGTTGAATTACTGAATTCTTCGAAGCAGTCGGATGCCCTTTGGGCAAGACGCTGATTCTTCTCTCGTTCCTAAAACACACCAAGCAACGATGTCATGAGAGCTCCCGACCACACCCGACAGGAGTGTGGAAGATGCGCGAGGTTCAATGCGCAAAACACTGACGGTGGCCCGACCGTAAACCAGCGATGGAACTGCTCCCAGTACCTCTTCGCTAGGCGATTTCCTCCGCTCCTGATTGTCAGTCGGCTGGGCCTCTGCGGATGCTGTCACACCCTTCTCAACAACGCGCTGTATCTGACCAGCTCGATTCACTTGCATCAGATGGCCTCCAGCGGCAAGCTTCAAAGGTTCGAAATTATTCGTACAACTAGTGAGTTACACGCTGGCCTCAGAAGCGCTTCGAGACCACCAGCTTGAGACCGATCAATAGCTGCACGTGCCAAGTTATGCAACAATTTCCTGTGTTGCTCTCGGAGAACGCGCTAGGGCATTCCGCTCTCGAAATGATAAAGTCCACCCTCCCCGATACACCAACAGGGTACTACCACCTCTTCAGTGCTGGCTGTCTCGATATGCTTGGTCGCCCTTTGTGGGCTCTCCGGCTCAACGGGACGGAAGTACAAATATATGTAAATCAATGATAAAACAACAACCTGAGAAGGTAGAAGCGAACAATCAGGACAGGACGCTGTACATCTTGTCCGCTGCCTCGTATGAATTCGAACGTTGCGCAGCACCCTAGGGGACCATCTCAGCTTCCTGTACTATAGCGTACTTCGGCTGATTGTGAAGGCCAAGCGGCCAGCCAGACGCGACCCAAGGAAACCTCCTCAAAGCAGAGTCAGACGGTGAGTAGCGCTATCGAGTCTCGATAATACCCACTATTGATCCTCTGGTGGTCTATGATTGGCGAAGTCGTAACTAGGATACTTACGCAAGCAGTAGACATCCACAATAGCACCACATTCCACAGCGGCTGTCCCGCTAGAGAGGCCGTTACCAAGCTGGGGAGACTTTGCACTGTTCCACCATCGGCTGTTGTTGATGATAGACAAAGCATCAGACAATCTGAATGATATCGATCGACATGAGGTACCACACCGACCGTCGTCCAACCGTCCCATACCGACTGTTGTGAAACAGGTCCATCGACATAGCGCAAGCCACGACCGCATGGCTGACAAGCTACTGATCGTGCCATGCCTCCACCAATGCTAGCACTACCAACACAACTCTCTTGAAATGTCCACTACAATACTACATAAAATGATACAAAAAATTCATAACTCACAGCGGAGCGAAGCACACCTCCACAGTAGGTCAGATTAGTACGTATTCAGCTAGTCTTGCCACTAGCAGCTTGATGATGCCGCTGCGCCGCCTCACCCAAACTGCGGAGAAGCATCTGTTGCTGCTCTGGGCTGGCGCTGGCTAAGCGCTGTTGGAACTCTGCTAATGCACTGCCTGCAGGAGGCGCTACCATACCAGGAGTCAGAGAAGGAGTGGTACTGAACCTGACAAGACATGGGATAGGCGAGCGTCCATCGACGTCCCCTATTACACTTGCTGCATGCCTGTTCGGTAAGGAAAGGCACTCTGTCCAGCGGCAGCAACTGCAGGTCGTGTCCGTGCCGAGGCCTACGCACAGGGAAGGATTAGGATACTCATAGGTCGCCGACCATCCACCTGCTGCTGAGCTCTGAGGTGGGCTGTTCTATTAGCCTGATTCAGGGCTGCCCACTGAGCTGCTTGATTGTACGGAGTAGTGGCTACTGGTGGCCGCACTGTACTCTGGTTATAACGTGCAGACCAAGACGTCGTAGCGGGAGTAAGATATGCCTGTCTCGCAGCCGCAGTGGGCCCAGTCCTGAAAACAAGAGCCAATTTAAGGCACTCAACGGGCGCAGTGTTCATTCCCTAAGCAGGAGAGAGCGTCGATCGTACTCCCCAGAAGACAATTCTCTCACAGGCACTTGCGCACACGGCCTGTGGCGCCGAAAACAAATCCAGTAGCACGTTCGTATAATACGCGACGAACGACCCAAGTTTCCCGCTTTCTTCAGTAGAATTCGGATAGCGAGATAAACCTCAGAGAAATAAAGAGGCCATGAAAAGCACAGCCAGCGGTCAGCACTCGTACACGTCATCAGGTTGGTACAAGCGACTTGCTCCATGGTGGCCTCACGAGCTACAACAGCCCTGAGCACGTTTTTAGCTGTTTGCCGTGGTCGCTATCCCAGCGCATTCTCCCGACTCCGAGTCGCCGACTTGACAGCGTCCCCCAACTACCTCGCTCCGCTAACAGTAGCAGAAGTCTGCGTCCCACCAGCCCTCATTCCCTCTAACACTCTGTATTTGTTTCTCCCGCGCAGCTCTGTGGCGTTGAGCCATCTCCTTCAGCGGCACCGTATCAACACCTGCGAACAATCCCATTCAAAGGCTCGACTCTCTGCAGGCCGCTAATCCCGCCAACTTCGAAATAGAAGTCCTTCCAGTAACCAGAACCAGAAAAGCCAGTAACAGACGACCGAAGTCGTTAGATAATACCATCATGTTCGCAAGCGTCCCCCAGCCTACACTACCAAACGACAAATAACCGAACCACTACGACAACCCAAAAGCCCTGCCCCCTTACTACCCGTATCACTCAACCCAGCAGCCTGCATCGCATTCTCATAACCAACTCCCAGTATGTATCCGGTAAACTCTCTCTCCACTCTCAGTGTCCCATTGAAGGCCACGAAGTCCTCTGTGTCCAGTCCAAACACCCGACAGTCGTTCAACGGCGCCACCACACTTTTACACCCGTCCAATCGCTTGCGTAAATGCCGTTCGACGAGGTCCTCGGGAAGGCCTTCTATACCATCAAGGAACCGCCTCATGCTCTTCTCGGCGCTCTTGGGCTCAAGTTCACCCCGGAAGAACGGATGACCCTCCAGCCTTGCCGAGATTTGTGGAAAAGTTGGTACTAGGTCCAACACGTACAAGCATATTTGGTGCGCCCCTATTGGAGAACCTATTCTCCTCCACAACGTTCGCATAGGCCTCCAGAAGATCCTTCGTCATGTTCAACGGTGTGCCACTATACTCTATGCCGTGCATCGCATTTCGAATACTCGGTGGTATCTTTTCGACTTCCGTACTGTTGCGGTGCATTTGCGCAGTACCTGGGAGAACGCCTTCAAACAGGGCCTCGTCCAGGGCCTTCAAGATAAAGATGCCTCACAATAGCAGCTCGCTACCAAATAACATTCCTGGTCACCCTCAATCGCGAGTGAAAACTGTGCGCTGTGAACTACGACAATGGGCTCGCAAAGGCCCAAAGTATGAGCCATCCATCACTACCATGATCTCTCCTAGTGTACGAACGTCTCGACCCGGCCCGGCTGGTGGCAGCTCCCGGCGCGGATTCCATGCTCTCATCTGGAAGTCTCAGACCATGCAGTTGAGCCAGATCGAATTGTTTTTCGCCTTCCGCTAGCAGTTTCTAAAAATATTTATCCATCAACCGCCGATACCACTCCAATCGTAACTTACCTCTGCCGCCCGATACCATATCGACCCTTCCGGGTTGAAGGTCATTGCATTCTTGCATATAAGCTTGAAGTCCTTCTGTATATCGTCTACTGTCTTATAAGCCCTCTTGGACGCTCGGGCCTCCATGAGATCAAAACTCATCGGATTCTTGATGATATCTCGGTACGTCGGCACTTCGTTCACGTCCACTGGAAAGTAGAAGAATTGATTCCGGTCCTTCGATCGCATCCACCGCAACATAACAGCGCAGAGATCTCGATAGGACTTCTGTCGCCACTGCCGTTGACTTATGCCGAATACTTGCGGGTTGTGGGAGCCGCCCGTTCGCCGTCGTTTCGCCTGGACTGTGTCTTCAGGTCGATCATGAGCCGTGCTGGCTTCGGATGCTGCTGGCTCGCTGTTCTGCCGCTTTCGAGCCGGAGTGAGGACCATTCAAACAATTTATGGGCGAGCGCGAAATCTAATACAGCCGAAAGCATGATGTGAGATACGCAGTGACCGACGATTGGGTGAAGTTTATACATGTGCGCGAAGATGTGCGCAACCGGAAAATTTTACTCGTATATAAACGTTATCGAAAGAGACAGCGGCACCGCGTCACGTTCCTGCTATCACCGGTCGAGCTTCGACCGTCGAAGTACTACATAGCCTACACTGCAAAGAAGTACGTTGAACCGCGGTTGTCACTCCCCTCCCAGATGTGTTCTCGAGGGCTACTGTCCCGACGACGGAAACTCAGTCTACCGGTGAATGGGTGACCCCACTGGTTGACTTATTCTTTGTCGAGCTTCGCAACTTGAGACTAGAAAAGGAAGAGGTTGTTACAAATCCTCAACGGAAGTTCACGTAACCCGAAGCCAAGCCAGTTTGCCACGCGTAGTGAGCTCCCTACCATTACTAGGCAGGGCCGTTACTGACCTCCTGAAGTCGCTGCACACGATGCCAGCTGTTCGTGCACCCGTGATGCGACGCGGTACTGCGGTCAATGGGCGGAAAACGGTTGCAATTGGAATCATTGAAAAATCAAGAAGCCAGACTCGACATAGAAGCTGGAGAAGCATGATACATCCTCCCGATCATTAGGGGGCAGCGCGTAACTCCCGTAGCCGATTGAGGACCGCCGACTTGAATGGACCCTTCCTACCGAGCTCATCAGCGATGCAGCCGGGGTCAGGGGGCCGCACCGGGTCTACAGCAAGGGTAGTGCCATTGTGATCAACTCTGGTGTCATTATCCGAGTGGATTAACAGGAAGCCGGAACCTTGAGAAGCTTCTAATCCTGCACTCATCGGGTGTTGTGACCTCTCCCTTGTCTCATGGTTGTTCTTCAAGTAGCCCGCAGCGCGAGATTCGGTCTCGGGACGACGCAACCTGGAACGGCGATGCTCATGATCCCCTTCCCAGATCGCACTCAATGCCGGCACTTCAAGTCACCCAGCATCCTGTCCAAAACTCGGATATTTTCGGTGTTCTCTAGCCGTCGTTCCTCGGTAAGGAGCTCTTCAATCTGAAGCACGACCGAAGGCACAGGTACGCAGAACAGTTCACATGACGTTGCCTACGGCTCTTTTCCGAGTCTCTCGTAACAGAACTTCAAGCCACTCCCTAGCCTCAGAGCTCTCCTGAGCCTTCCGACGCCGATGGCGGCGGTCTGTTCTACGCATACACAACCGAGTATCCTGAAGGTTTTCGGGTGGCGATTTTGCGCACCGCTCGCGCAGGAGTGGAAGAGGCACGCCTTCGGCCTTGTGTGAACTCAACGAAACAAGTGAGACTATCGATGAAATGGTGCATGCAAGCTGCTCGGCAGAGCTCAACGCAGGGCTTCGCCAGACCGCATACTCGTGGTGTTGAAAAAAGAAAGTCCCCAATTTTCCTCTTCTCCACCCGGCATGACAGCCATCGACGGCTGAGGAGGTCTCGGGCCGTACACGCGAACTTGCCGTATATGCGTGTCACGACCGTTCTGAAACGTGTCTCTTGGTAATGGTGGTAGTGGTAGAAGCTCAAGAGTGGCATGTCCTACCTGATGGTTGCTGAGTACGGCCAACTGGAGGTAGAATGTCCGAACGAACAACTGGGCCACTATGTCATCACGAAAGGTAACCCCTCGTTGAAGGTAGTAACTAACAGGCCGGTCAACAGCCACAATAAAAGTGACCGCGAAGCCCTACTCAGTTCGACGCGCTCAGTACCACTCCAATCGCAACTAGACCCGCTTCTCTACTCTACCATCAAAGGGCTCAGTACACTTACTGAGGATTGTCGGGTGCCGAGACGAGTGCCAAGGGTATGATTATCCATCCCTCGGGCTGGTACAGAGTCAACCTTTGGACTTCCTGACGACAGAACAGCAGTTCGTTCGAGGATGAATAGTGCGGCGTCGCTCACGTTGAGGTCGAAGAGAGTGTTGCCCATCCTGAGGGAGATCACTGATGGAGTGTACGATTCATCGGCCTTGTAGGAAACGAACAGATGCACCTCCTGAGAAGAATTACTCATGAGTACACCCATCTGCTCAGAGGTGTTCAACGGACTTCTCTTGAATCTAGGGAGCATTCGCAAGATTGATTCAAGCGTGTAAAAGGCGATGCTCAGAGCCCTGTTGGAATCCGGGAAGGGTCTATTGAAAGCCCGGGTCAAGAGGCAACACTGGAAGAGTCATCACCTCCAGTGAGCAGTTCCCTTCACTTACAGTGACTTTCTCAAGGCCGTTGATAAACTCCAAGTCAATGCTATGGTTAACTACACCGGGCTGGACCCTCTGATCGTCCATTGATCGGGCAATGGCCGACATAGCATCGCTCTGCCAGAAGGTCTCTTCACTGTTGTCCCTCAATTGCAGCACTCCATAACCAGGCTTAGCAGAGGATAGCGACCATCGGCATCGGTCGCTTATCTGATAGGGTAGGGATTTCCGCGATTCAGGACCCTAGTCGCCACTGAGTGTTCGAACTTTTCTCAGAGGGCATCGTTGCGTCACCTCGCGTAACCCCCGGCGAGCCGCCCCGGGTGCCGGGCTGCTGAGGAACCGACTTCTGATCGCTTGAGCCGCTCTCCTGGAAGGCGAGGCTGAGTGGGAGGCGGATGCCGGGGAGGAGCCTAGCTCCGAGAAAGACGTGAGGATCTCCCCAGGAGAACGGCGGGCCATTCCTATTCACAACTGCCTCGATACTGTCCAGTTATCTACGGGGACTCATCTCGGCGGCAAACCACTCCCACGCCGAAGACAGCCAGTCTGGCCCGAGTAAAGTAACCTAATAAGCTGAGCACAATCATTCAAGTTCAGCAACCCCCAAGTTTGCAAGCAGTGCTTGTCAAGTGCAGTTCACGGCAGTCAAAGATAGTTTCTATGAGTGGTGATGACGCCTGGTCGTCGTCAGTTCGTCTACTGGTTCATTCCGTCAGCAAACGAGACCTTCAGCAGTATTGACAGAAACTCGGATCAGCGTTTCCCAGCAGAAACGAAGGCCGCTATACAATAGTAGCAAGAACTCCCGAGGCGAGTTTGCACCAAAGACCGCCTCACATACAGCGCACCACCCTTCGCCCGCGGTGGCAGAGGTTTGTTGACCTCCACAACCGAAGATTGATTTTCGAGTGCTGAGAGGGAACTACCAAGTGGTGCATAGAGACCTCGCCGCCGGCGGTGCAACAGCCACTCTGTCCCTTCTCCAGAAGAAGAGGCAGATCCTCGAGCTCAGGATCGATCCCGGGACCCGTGTAAAGATCAGCGCCAGAATCAATCGCGAGCTTCCGGATTGGCCGACAAATCAACGCCTCGTCCAGCGCGCAGTAAGTTAACTCGCATAGGACCAACGATGGGGTAGGAGACGAAGAGACCACCCTGCGCTTCTCTGTGGACTCATCAATAACGCAACAGCATGTAGCCCGGACAACGACCACACTATGAGTGAGGATCAAAGGTACATGGACGGTATGGGACAGCTACACAACAGGATTCTTGCTGCTCAACTTAGATCTCCTCTGTGCAATAGTCTGCGGCAGCTCCCGGAGGAGTGCTCGACGGCGATGCGAGCACATCCCTAAAAGCTTCGATTTCGACATGGCCTTGTTCATCAATGCCGCCTGAGGCAGGACTCGGCAGTCTCGAAAGCTCAATCTGTGCGGCTCCGCGAACCTCCGCTCGATTCAGCAGCACACCGGTATCCAGCGGGTCTAGCAACGATCGAGTTGCTTCATCAAGCAGCTTAGCTGCCATTGATACCTGAACATGAGGACCGGACTTCTGCGAGTGGTGCATCCCCACTCGCTACGGTGACGACGTCCCGTTGGGATTCTCGCCCTGCAAGGTGAACGTATGAAAGAGGAAACGCCTCTCTATCAGAGGAACGAAGTTCGTTCAACGAAGGTGAGAAGTCGGAAATGACGTGGTGCTCTTATTCACGTGACAAAGCTTGCTCAGTTTCGATCTTTACTGATTTGGAACCAGACACTGCTGACCGTGTTCTTGTTGTGAGCTAAAGAGGAGTCTCACCCTCTCATGATGACAGTCGAACCAATCGTCATCCGTAGGGCTGCCAACGCTAACGATTCTTCGATCGACTGATGCCTCCGGTAGGAACAGGCCTAAGAGCATAACCCAACAACCGCTGAGTCAGCATCGATATTCTGGACGATACCCCTGGGCTTGGCCTGATGGAGGTGGCCGGCCAACTTAGTGGAGTACACGTCATGACCTGCAACAGGAACCACCCCAGTGCGCACTACAGCGGACTGGAACGACCAGGTGATACGACGTGAGCGGTGAGTGGTGTGAAAGACTCTACGCCCACTCACTCAGTCCCAGCCTCTCATCGTAGGGGACCTCGCCCGCGATGGCATCGGCCTGAACGGAGGCTCCACTGGCGAGCCGAGAGAACACGGAAGAGATAATCACCATTGGTGGCTCCTCAATCGTATCATACGGCATGTCGTCCTGGCCGAAGTCCTCTCCAAAGCGCCACTCGAGGCCGGCTGCTGTGGGGGCACTGAGCTCCTGCTGAGGACAGCCTCCACAGTAAGCGGTCAGGTCCCCCTTCGTGCTGAACCTCACCGGCTCCGCAGATCGATCATCGACGCTATGTCCTCCTCCAGCCGCTCCGAATGTAATCGGAGCGAAATCACCGTCTGGGATCACATCCAGCTCTACGTTGCCTGACAGGGGAGATCGCCGTAAAATGTCGCGCGCCACGAAATTAACCTTACAGTCCTCCAAGCTACTCTTACGATCCATGAACTCTTTAGCGGGCTGCTTCTTTTGACGGCGAGACCTTCCGTAGATTTGATCAGCCACAGCAACTCGGGATGCTATAGGAGCGTTCGTCAGCATATCTGAGAACTCGCGTCGACCGCAAGGAGAAACTACAAGATACCCAACCTATGAGCTTGGACGAAGACGAAGATACTCTCAGCAGCTTCCTGCAGACTTCCTTAGACTCGCCTTGCGTAAACTTCTGTCCCACATCGGGTTGACAATTATAGTCAAACCTGAACAAGGGGCGATCCGGCCAGCAGCAGAACTGCTGCTCTCACGGTCCAGGCATGGAGTAAGGTAGTCGAGCCTCGCCAGGCTTCATCACGGCAATCACCGGGCTACTCGGCGCCTCCGGGATGTCGTACGCCCCGGGCCCTGGAACTTCCTTCGCGAGGACTAAAGAGATGCGACCATAGGCGACCCGTCGTCAGGGGGCGAGTCCCTCACACAATCGCCGTGACGCTGCACTGGTCTCCCCCTCCAACTTGAGGACGGGTCTGGATTGACTCTGGCGCTGGGGAGGACGCCGGGGGCTGTATGCTCCCGGCCCGGGTACCATTCTGAGGTGAAGATCTCACTACAGTCAACACAGACAAGAGAGAACTTGCACGACGTGTAGGACGTAATAATACCAACCTCTTTGTGTCAGCGATCTCCTCGAAGATGCTGCTGTTCTTTCCCGGCAACGGGCGCTCCAGACCCTGCTTCAGAGTTGGATACTGACCCTTCTCAGTAAGCTTCGTGTGCGCAATAGCTGAGTGAGGCCACAGTCACGAACGAACATCGACCATTACGAAAGATCCGCTGCCCCGCACACTTAACCAATACCAGAAAAGCCGCTACTCGTCGCGCCCCTTCACCCCCCATCATTGAGAGCCCATCGGTACCCCCATGATCTCACCAGCATCGTACTCGTTCGGTGCCGGTATCTCTGCTGCTGCTCTAGCAGGCCCATCGACGAACTCAGGAACCCGACGACTCCTACACATCAGGCTCTCTCACCACCGATCAGCCCCAAGAGCCCCCTCACTGTGAGAAAGATACGCTTCGCTTGCCTAGTGTCGAAACAGGCCCCATAGCCTCACCGCCGCCGCCATCTTCACGCAGCTGAGAAAGAAGACTGATGCGGAGTAAAAGTACAAGTAACATGCTCACTATTCTCTTCGTCTCCGAGCTAACGCTATATCTTGGTGCAACGAATTTACCACCATTCGGGAGGGGCATAGATGACGTCATAGCGCTTTGGTAGTCACCTAACGGTACACAAAGAGGATGCCTGGTAGTGCTTGCGCAGACTGGCCGTCAGTACCGGGGCCAGGACTCTTCTCTCGAAGCTCAGATGCTGTGGAGGACCTTTCAAGACGACTCTCACCTGATGGAGAGATGCGTAAAACGGTTGCACGACAAGCCACTCCTCGGGATGACAGAATACAATAAAGCGGCAACTACAGGAGCTAATAGTGACGCATGATGCCCCTTCACTCGTTCGATCAGTGACAATTTGTCTAACTTCCCGCAGATAATTAGAGAGGGCGTCTGAAGGGATGTGGTAGCAGATGTGAAGGACACGCTCCTTCAATAGGATGAGTATATCTCCGATGGGCATTCTCGTATCACCGGGCAATCACAGCCTGCGCGAAACATGCAAAAGTGAGACCACTATGGCGTGGCGTGGCGCACAAACGACGGCTGATCACGTTAAGCAGGGGCAAAGTACTGAATGCTGTCTCGACTCGCAGCTGCTGCTGCTGCTGCCGCGCCCCGTGGTGCCTTCATTTTTGCATGTGGCATAGTGGCCTCACATTTAGTATATGTCGCATTTCTTCGTTACTACAGACTGTAGATAACGAGGACGGGTGACGATGGCGCCAAGCGAGGGGCTACTTGAATAACTCACTTATCTTCCCCCCAGGAACAGCATCCCCCATCTGCTTCTTCCCTCTGACGTCGTATTGCTGCGGACTCGGTGTCTCAGCTCCTATCCTTATCCGCTCATCAATCGACTTATTGGGAGCACGGAAGTACTTGTTTGAGGACCAGGACATGCCATTGATATCAAACTCTGTTGCCAACCTCAAGTCCGGTCCTTCCCTGTTAAAGCTAGCCCCCTAACACAGCGATCACGATATGAATATCATCAGTATCTAACATTCCGGGCGAGCCGGGGCACGAGGAAGCCATTCAGCGACATACAGTTCTATGATGTCCATCACACAACTGCGCTTTGCCGAGCCGCAACTTGCTGAGCCGCAATTCTCGAGGATTGGTGTGCCGGAGCTATCCCCGACAAGCCGGGCGAGAGCGGAGGGCCTCCCCAAAGCTGCCACCAACCAGTTGATGAGGTGTTCATGTATACGCATTAGAGATGAAATTCTAATCGGGGCCAGCCCCTTCGCGGAATAACTCCCATAACGACAAACATCGGAGTATTCCCTCTCTTTGCAATCCAACAGAACCAACCTTCACAGCACACAGCGGTTGGAACATCATGTAAAATTCATGCAATACACCTTCCTGTTGACAGTATATATGTATACTGTGTTATGAAAAGTCACCGTCCCTCATTCCCGTCTTCTCTCATCTAGGGCAACCACTAGAGGCGGCGCGGTGCCGAGGTGCAGGCTCAACTTCTGGGTAGTGTAGCACAGGCGAAAGTCATTAAAACCGAGGTTGTCCACTCCAGTCAGGTCCTTGATCGCATCAATAGTGTTCTCAATAACCTCACGGTTCTCATGTAATGACTCCATCTCAAGGCGCCAGCAGTGGGAAGAGACCGGCACAAGAGGAAGGGGCTTCAAGTTAACGTGGGCCCCACGGGAATCAGCTTGTAAACTCAGCTGGACGTGTGGGTCTTTAATGGCTACCACCACCACAACCGTCTCAACCCCATCTTTCCCCTCAACATGGAATTGCCCTTCATAGTACTTTGCATTCGACCGGTGACCCGATTCCCTACCTCTCTGGGGTGGTGGTACGTCTCTGGACGTAGTCTTCCTGCCAGGGACAGCTCGTTTTCGCCCTATGACTCCGGCATTCTTCGATTCCGGGAAGGGCCGTTTCTTTGTCCCTTCTGCTTGGTCTGAGAGAGTAGCTCCTCGACTGGATCCCGCACTGGCCTGCTCGGACTCACCAGGGCTCTTCGAGAGATCCTGCTGGCTTCCCTCATGACCTCTCCCGAGCAAGGGGCCTTGCGAAGCCATATAAGCTTGAAGTCCTTCTGTATATCGTCTACTGTCTTATAAGCCCTCTTGGACGCTCGGGCCTCCATGAGATCAAAACTCATCGGATTCTTGATGATATCTCGGTACGTTGGCACTTCGTTCACGTCCACTGGAAAGTAGAAGAATTGATTCCGGTCCTTCGATCGCATCCACCGCAACATAACAGCGCAGAGATCTCGATAGGACTTCTGTCGCCACTGCCGTTGACTTATGCCGAATACTTGCGGGTTGTGGGAGCCGCCCGTTCGCCGTCGTTTCGCCTGGACTGTGTCTTCAGGTCGATCATGAGCCGTGCTGGCTTCGGATGCTGCTGGCTCGCTGTTCTGCCGCTTTCGAGGCTGTATTGGGACCACTGCCGGAGGAACTCAATACAAGGAGGATAGGAGATTGAAGCGGGTGCGTAACCACGCGTCAATTAAGAACAAGGCAAATGAATACTGAAATGATGACAGAGTGATACTCGTGCATACTAGGGCTACGCTCTAATCACAATAATGATTTAGGAGAGTGGAGAGACAACAGTTTCATCATCATATCGAAACTGCCAGCAGATACTCATAGGTTGCGCTCGCCCATGACAGCATTCCCAATGGGTACCACCACGTCTGATGCCGACGTCAACCAGTACAACGACCTCAAAAACATGGTCTCTACGGTGACGAAGCGTATCGATGAATGGTTGGCCGAGAGAGTCAGCATCGGCACCGATGAGCGACAGCGAGCAGCTGATGCGCGGGCTATATCGAGTGGGTCGTCGGATATTTTCCCGTTACAGGCCGACCAGCAGGTTTACTGGAAGCGACCTAACTCAGCTCCCTTACCTGCTACGGTGGTCAGATGCATCAACCCCCAGTCGGGCACCTACATAATTGAGCTCGACAGTGATGCCAATGGTTCGCCTTCAACAACTATTGTATCTGGTGATCAATTGGTGCCCTACGATGGTGTCGACTACCACGAGCCGGTTCTCAGAACCTTGTCCCGTATATCTCTCGAGGACATCAGCAGCGGTGACGTTATCTGCTGTCTCTGTGAAGAGGATCTAACGAGATTCTACTTCGCGAAGTATATCTGTCCGTTGACCACGGCGTCATCTGCGAGTGTGCAGCCGCTAGAGCTACAAGGATCAACACTGAGGCCTATCGGCGATGCCATCTCCATCCACAGCAAGTATATCAATGCTGAAGTACAGCCATGCAAGCTGACCAGAGCGAAGCGGATCCCAAAGGCAGTGTCGGATCGGTTGACTGCTCTTGGTTACAGTTTGCGACCCTTGCACGACTGACTCCTCACTCGAGCCAGGTTCGTGGGGGAATGCTGTCATGGGCGAGCGCAACCTATGAGTATCTGCTGGCAGTTTCGATATGATGATGAAACTGTTGTCTCTCCACTCTCCTAAATCATTATTGTGATTAGAGCGTAGCCCTAGTATGCACGAGTATCACTCTGTCATCATTTCAGTATTCATTTGCCTTGTTCTTAATTGACGCGTGGTTACGCACCCGCTTCAATCTCCTATCCTCCTTGTATTGAGTTCCTCCGGCAGTGGTCCCAATACAAGCCGGAGTGAGGACAATTCAAACAATTTATGGGCGAGCGCGAAATCTAATACAGCCGAAAGCATGATGTGAGATACGCAACGACGATTGGGTGAAGTTTATACATGTGCGCGAAGATGTGTGCAACCGGAAAATTTTACTCGCATATAAACGTTATCGAAAGAGACCGGCACCGCGTCACGTTCCTGCTATCACCGGTCGAGCTTCGACCGTCGAAGTACTACATAGCCTACTCTGCAAAGAAGTACGTTGAACGGCGGTTGTCACTCCCCTCCCAGAAGTGTTCTCGAGGGCTACTGTCCCGACGACGGAAACTCTGTGTATTGGCGAATAGGTGACCCCACTGGATTCATGGCTGACTTATTCTTTGTCGAGCTTCGCAACTTGAGACTAGAAAAGGAAGAGGTTGTTACACTTCAACGGCAGTTCACGTAACCCGAAGCCAAGCCAGTTTGCCACTCATAGTGAGCTCCCTACCATTACTAGGCAGGGCCGTTACTGACCTCCTGAAGTCGCTGCACACGATGCCAGCTGTTCGTGCACCCGTGATGCGACGCGGTACTGCGGTCAATGGGCGGAAAACGGTTGCAATTGGAATCATTGAAAAAATCAAGAAGCCAGACTCGACATAGAAGCTGGAGAAGCATGATACATCCTCCCGATCATTAGGGGGCAGCTCGTAACTCCCGTAGCCGATTGAGGACCGCCGACTTGAATGGACCCTTCCTGCCGAGCTCATCAGCGATGCAGCCGGGGTCAGGGGGCCGCACCGGGTCTACAGCAAGGGTAGTGCCATTGTGATCAACTCTGGTGTCATTATCCGAGTGGATTAACAGGAAGCCGGAACCTTGAGAAGCTTCTAATCCTGCACTCATCGGGTGTTGTGACCTCTCCCTTGTCTCATGGTTGTTCTTCAAGTAGCCCGCAGCGCGAGATTTGGTCTCGGGACGACGCAACCTGGAACGGCGATGCTCATGATTCCCTTCCCAGATCGCACTCACTGCCGGCACTTCAAGTCATCCAGCATCCTATGCAAGACCGTCATATTTTCGGTGTTCTCCAGCCGTCGTTCCTCGGAAAGGAGCTCTTCAATCTAAAGCACGACCGAAGGTACAGGTACGCCGAGAAGTTCACACGACGTTGCCTACGGCTCTTTTCCGAGTCTCTCGTAACAGAACTTCGAGCCACTCCCTAGCCTCAGAGCTCTCCTGAGCCTTCCGACGCCGATGGCGGCGGTCTGTTCTACGCATACACAATCGAGTATCCTGAAGGTTTCGTAGTGGCGCGCACCGCTCGCGCAGGAGTGGAAGAGGCACGCCTTCGGCCTTCTGTGAACTCAACGACCGAAAGAAGTTAGACTATTGATGAAATGGTGCATGCAAGCTGCTCGGCTGAGCTTAACGCAGGGCTTCGCCAGAGCGCATACTGGTGGTGTTGAAAAAAGAAAGTCCCCAATTTTCCTCTTCTCCACCCGGCATGACAGCCATCGACGGCTGAGGAGGTCTAGGGCCGTACACGCGAACTTGTCGTATATGCGTGTCCCGACCGTTCTGAAATACCTTCCGTGGTAGTGGCAGCGGTGGTAAAAGCAGAAGCGCGAGGGTGGCATGTCCTACCTGATGGTTGCTGAGTACAGCCAACTGGAGGTAGAAGGTGCGAACAAACAACTGGGCCACTATGTCATCACGAAAGGTAACCCCTCGTTGAAGGTAGTAACTAAGAGGCCGATCAACAGCCACAATAAAAATGACCGCGAGGAGCCCTACTCAGTTCGACGCGCTCAGTACCACTCCAATCGCAACTAGACCCGCTTCTCTACTCTACCATCAAAGGGTTCAGTACACTTACTCAGGATTGTCGGGTGCCGAGACGAGTGCCAACGGTATGATTATCCATCCCTCGGGCTGGTACAGAGTCAACCTTTGGACTTCCTGACGACAGAACAGCAGTTCGTTCGAGGATGAATAGTGCGGCGTCGCTCACGTTGAGATCGAAGAGAGTATTGCCCATCCTAACGGAGATTACTGATGGAGTGTAGGACTCGTCGGCCTTGTAGGAGACGAACAGATGCACCTCCTGAGAGGATTGCGCCAGTACGCTCATGTGCTCCGGGGTGTTCAATAGAAGTCAAGGAGCATTCGCCAGATTGATTCAAGCGTGTAAAAGACGATCCTCAGAACCGAGTTCGAATCCGAGAAGGGCCTATTGAAAGCCCGGGTCAAGAGGCAACACTGGAAAAGTCATCACCTCCAATGAGCAGTTGTCTTCACTTACAGTGACTTTCTCAAGGCCGTTTATAAACTCCAAGTCAATGCTATGGTTAACCACACCGGGCTGGACCCTCTGATCGTCCATTGATCGGGCAATGGCCGACATGGCATCGCTCTGCCAGAAGGTCTCCTCACAGTTGTCCCTCAGCTGGAGCACTCCATAACCAGGCTTAGCGGAGGATAGCGACCATCGGCATCGGTCGCTTATCTGATAGGATAGGGATTTCCGCGATTCAGGACCCTACTCGCCACTGAGTGTTCGAACTTTTCTCAGAGGGCATCGTTGGGTCACCTCGCGTAACCCCCGGCGAGCCGCGCCGGGTGCCGGGCTGCTGAGGAACCGACTTCTGATCGCTTGAGCTGCTCTCCTGGAAGGCGAGGCTGAGTGGGAGGCGGATGCCGGGGAGGAGCCTAGCTCCGAGAAGGACGTGAGGATCTCCCCAGGAGAACGGCGGGCCATTCCTATTCACAACTGCCTCGATACTGTCCAGTTATCTATGGGGACTCATCTCGGCGGCAAACCACTCCCACACCGAAGACAGTCAGTCGGGCCCGAGTAAAGTAGCCCAACAAGCTGAACACAATCATTCAAGTTCAGCAACCCCCAAGTTTGCAAGCAGCGCTTGTCAAGCGCCGAAATCGCAGTTTACGGCAGATAGTTTCTATGAGTGATGATGACGCCTGGTCGTCGTCAATTCGTCTACTGGTTCATTCCGTCAACAAACGAGACCTTCAGCAGTATTGACAGAAACTCGGATCAGCGTTTCCCAGCAGAAACGAAGGCCGCTATACAATAGTAGCAAGAACTCCCGAGGCGAGTTTGCACCAAAGACCGCCTCACATACAGTGCACCACCTTTCGCCCGCGGTGGCAGAGTTGCGTTGGTCTTCAGGATTCACCTTCACCACCGAAGATTGATTTTCGAGTGCTGAGAGGGAACTACCGAGTGATGCACAGGGACCTCGCCGCCGACGGTGCAACAGCCACTCTGTCCCTTCTCCAGAGGAAGAGGCAGATCTCCAGGCTCAGGAACGATCCCGGGACCCGTGTAAAAATCAGCACCAGAATCAATCGCGAGCTTCCGGATCGGCCGACAAATCAACGCCTCGTCCAGCGCGCAGTAAGGTAACTCGCATAGGACCAACGATGGGGCACAAGACGAAGAGACCACCCTGCGCTTCTCTGTGGACTCATCAATAACGCAACAGCATGTAGCCCGGACAACGACCACACTATGAGTGAGGATCAAAGGTACATGGACGGTATGGGACAGCTACACAACAGGATTCTTGCTGCTCAACTTAGATCTCCTCTGTGCAATAGTCCGCGGCAGCTCCCGGAGGAGTGCTCGACGGCGATGCGAGCACATCCCTAAAAGCTTCGATTTCGACATGGCCTTGTTCATCAAAGCCGCCTGAAGCAGGACTCGGCAGTCTCGAAAACTCAATCTGTGCGGCTCCGCGGACCTCCGCTCGATTCAGCAGCACACCGGTATCCAGCGGGTCTAGCAACGATTGAGTTGCTTCATCTAGCAGCTTAGCTGCCATTGATACCTGAACATGACGACCGGACTTGGTTGCATCCCCAGTCGCCATGGTGACGACGTCCCATTGGGATTCTCCTCCTGCAAGGTGAACCAATGAAAGAAGGAACCCCTCTCTATCAGAGGCCAAACTTCGTTCAACGAAGCTGAGAAGTCAGAAATGACGTGTCGCTTTAATTCACGTGACGAAGCGTGCTCAGTTCAAATCTTTACTGATTTGAAACCAGACACTGCTGACCGTGTTCTTGAAGTCGTGTTGTGAGCTAAAGAGGAGTCTCACCCTCTCATGATGACAGTCAAACCAGTCGTCATCCGTAGGGCTGCCAACGCTAACGATTCTTCGATCGACTGACGCCTCCGGTAGGAACAGGCCTAAGAGCATAACCCAACAACTACTGAGTCAGCATCGATATTCTGGACGATACCCCTGGGCTTGGCCTGATGGAGGTGGCCGGCCAACTTAGTGGAGTACACGTCATGACCTGCAACAGGAACCACCCCAGTGCGCACTACAGCGGACTGGAACGACCAGATGATACGACGTGAGCGGTGAATGGTGTGAAAGACTCTACGCCCACTCACTCAGTCCCAGCCTCTCATCGTAGGGGACCTCGCCCGCGATGGCATCGGCCTGAACGGAGGCTCCACTGGCGAGCCGATAAAACACGGAAGAGATAATCACCATTGGTGGCTCCTCAATCGTATCATACGGCATGTCGTCCTGGCCGAAGTCCTCTCCAAAGCGCCACTCGAGGCCGGCTGCTGTGGGGGCACTGAGCTCCTGCTGAGGACAGCCTTCACAGTAACCGGTCAGGTCCCCCTTCCTGTGAGTCTCACCGGCCCCGCGGATCGATCATCGACGGTATGTCCTCCTCCAGCCGCTCCGAATGTAATCGGAGCGAAATCACCGTCTGGGATCACATCCAGCTCTACGTTGCCTGACAGGGGAGATCGCCGCAAAATGTCGCGCGCCACGAGATTAACCTTACAGTCCTCCAAGCTGCTCTTACGATCCATGAACTCTTTAGCAGGCTGCTTCTTTTGACGGCGAGACCTTCCGTAGATTTGATCAGCCACAGCAACTCGGGATGCCATGGGAGCGTTCGTCAGCATATCTGAGAACTCGCGTCGACCGCAAGGAGAAACTACAAGATACCCAACCTATGAGCTTGGACGAAGACACTCTCAGCAGCTTCCTGCAGACTTCCTTAGACTCGCTTTGCGTAAACCTCTGTCCCACATCGGGTTGACAATTATAGTCAAACCTGAACAAGGGGCGATCCGGCCAGCAGCAGAACTGCTGCTCTCACGGTCCAGGCATCGAGTAAGGTAGTCGAGCCTCGCCAGGCTTCATCACGGCAATCACTGGGCTACTCGGCGCCTCCGGGATGTCGTACGCCCCGGGCCCTGGAACTTCCTTCGCGAGGACTGAGGAGATGCGGCAATTGGCGCTCGTCGTGGGAGAGAAGTTCCTTACACAATCGCCGAGACGCTGCACTGGTCTCCCCCTCCAACTTGAGGACGGGTCTGGATTGACTCTGCCGCTGGGGAGGACGCCGGGGGCTGTATGCTCCCGGCCCGGGTACCATTCTGAGGTGCGGATCTCGCTGCAGTCAATACAGACAAGAGAGAACTTGCACGACGTGTAAGACGTAATAATACCAACCTCTTTGTGTCAGCGATCTCCTCGAAGATGCTGCTGTTCTTTCCCGGCAACGGGCGCTCCAGACCCTGCTTTAGAGTTGGATACTGACCCTTCTCAGTAAGCTTCGTGTGCGCACTAACTGAGTGAGGCCACAGTCACGAATGAACATCGACCATTACGAAAGATCCGCTGCCCCGCACGCTCAACCAATACCAGAAAAGCCGCTACTCGTCGCGCCCCTTCACCCCCCTATCATTGAGAGCCCATCGGTACCCCCATGATCTCACCAGCATCGTACTCGTTCGGTGCCGGTATCTCTGCTGCTGCTCTAGCAGGCCCATCGACGAACTCAGGAACCCGACGACTCCTACACATCAGGCTCTCCCACCACCGATCAGCCCAAGAGCCCCCTCACTGTGAGAAAGATACGCTTCGCTTGCCTAGTGTCGAAACAGGCCCCATAGCCTCACCGCCGCCGCCACCTTCACGCAGCTGAGAAAGAAGACTGATGCGGAGTAAAAGTACAAGTAACATGCTCACTATTCTCTTCGTCTCCGAGCTAACGCTATATCTTGGTGCAACGAATTTCCCACCATTCGGGAGGGGCATAGATGACGTCATAGCGTTTTGGTAATCACCTAACGGTACACGATGGGGATGCCTGGTAGTGCTTGCGCAGACTGGCCGTTAGTACCGGGGCCAGGACTCTTATCTCGAAGCTCAGAGGCCGTGGAGGACCTTTCAAGATGACTCTCGCCTGATGGAGAGATGCGTAAAAAGGTTCCACGACCAGCCACTCCTCGGGATGAATACAGGTAGAATAGAAAGGTATGATTCCCCTGCACTCGTTCGATCAGTGACAATTTGTATAACTTCCCGCAGATAATTAGTGAAGGGATGCCGTAGCAGATGTGAACGACGCACTCCTTCAATAGGTTGAGTAGGTAGATCTCCGATGGGCATTTTCGTATCACCGGGCAATCACAGTCTGCGCGAAACATGCAAAAGTGAGGCCACTATGCCGTGGCGTGGCGCACAAACGGCGGCTGATCACGCCGAGCAGGGGCAAAGTACTAAATGCTGCCTCGAATCGCAGCAGCTGCTGCTGCTGCCGGGCCCCATGGTGCCTTCATTTTTGCATGTGGCACAGTGGCCTCACTTTTGGCATATGTCGCATTTTTTCGTCATTACAGACTGTAAATAACGAGGACGGGTGACGATGGCGCCAAGCAAGGGGCTACTTGAATAACTCACTTATCTTCCCCCCAGGAACAGCATCCCCCATCTGCTTCTTCCCTCTGACGTCGTATTGCTGCGGACTCGGTGTCTCAGCTCCTATCCTTATCCGCTCATCAATCGACTTATTGGGAGCACGGAAGTACTTGTTTGAGGACCAGGACATGCCATTGATATCAAACTCTGTTGCCAACCTCAAGGCCGGTCCTTCCCTGTTAAAGCTAGCCCCCTTACACAGCGATCACGCATCAGTCGTCCGTCTACTACTGGACGATACTGTGATAGGTTAATTAGTATATATGAATATCATCAGTATCTAACATTCCGGGCGAGCCGGGGCATGAGGAAGCCATTCAGCGACATACAGTTCTATGATGTCCATCACACAACTGCGCTTTGCCGAGCCGCAGTTTGCCGAGCCGCAGCTTGCTGAGCCGCAATTCTCGAGGATTGGTGTGCCGGAGCTATCCCCGACAAGCCGGGCGAGAGCGGAGGGCCTCCCCAAAGCTGCCACCAACCAGTTGATCAGGTGTTCAAGTACACGCATTAGAGATGGAATTCTAATCGGGGCCAGCCCCTTCGCATTATCACTCCTATGACGACAGTCATTGGAGTATTCCCTCTCTTTGCAATCCAACAGAACCAACCTTCACAGCACACAGCGGTTACAACATGTGGCAAAATTCATGCAGTACACCTTCCTGTTGACAGTATATATGTATACTGTGTTATGAAAAGTCACCGTCCCTCATTCCCGTCTTCTCTCATCTAGGGCCACCACTAGAGGCGGCGCGGTGCCGAGGTGCAGGCTCAACTTCTGGGTAGTGTAGCACAGGCGAAAGTCATTAAAACCGAGGTTGTCCACTCCAGTCAGGTCCTTGATCGCATCAATAGTGTTCTCAATAACCTCACGGTTCTCATGTAATGACTCCATCTCAAGGCGCCAGCAGTGGGGAGAGACCGGCACAAGAGGGAGGGGCTCCAAGTTAACGTGGGCCCCACGGGAATCAGCTTGTAAACTCAGCTGGACGTGTGGGTCTTTAATGGCTACCACCACTACAACCGTCTCAACCCCATCGCTCCCCTCAACATGGAATTGCCCTTCATAGTACTTTGCATTCGACCGGTGACCCGATTCCCTACCTCTCTGGGGTGGTGGTACGTCTCTGGACGTAGTCTTCCGGCCAGGGACAGCTCGTTTTCGCCCTATGACTCCGGCATTCTTCGATTCCGGGAAGGGCCGTTTCTTTGTCCCTTCTACTTGGTCTGAGAGAGTAGCTCTTCGACTGGATCCCGCACTGGCCTGCTCGGACTCACCAGGGCTCTTCGAGAGATCCTGCTGGCTTCCCTCATGACCTCTCCCGAGCAAGGGGCCTTGCGAAGCCGTCTCCATCTCCAGTCGACCTGACTAACGATCGTCCATGACGCCCACGAGACCAATCTTCGCAGACTCACCTGAAGCCTCCATCTCGGATTCCGCCAAATGACTGTCCACGACTTCCTTGAGGGCCTCAGAACCACCAGCAGCCTCGATCGCCGTGTCAAGTACGACGGGACAGAAGAGCCAGTCTAGCAAGTGATTATGATTGCGTTTAGCGCAGAGATAAAGGACCCATCTTTGGTCACCAAGCGGACATAAGTGGAGAGAGGACGTCGGGTTGACGGGGGTGAGTGTAGGGATGCCATAGACAGTGTAGGCCATAGCAAGCTCATTATCACGACGGGGAGAAATAGAACCGAGCGCATTGCTTGACCGCGTAGCTGCCGTCCCAGCTACCATCTGCGCGTTGAAGCCTGACATTATAAGCCCCTAACAATTTTTTGATATGACTCTCTTCCTTGTAGTCACCCAGGGCAAGGCTGAAGTTCTGCCGTTGCAGCTCGTTTATGGGCCCAAGTTTCAATTCGACCTTGGGGAGCGCACCGACCCCGGGTCTGTCGTTCTTGTAGTATCCGGGCGGAGGAGGGACCCAGGGCTTTTCACGGCTCTTTTTCACGGAGGAATCTACAACCACAGCTGATACCAGTAGCATCACTGGAAGGCGCGATGGCGCTAGTCCCATCAGAGTATGACGATAGGCGATACTGAAAACTGAAGACCAAATATGGGTTGAGCCGATTGAGGTCTCACACTGCGTTCTGAGTGTCAAGTTGACACTGTCAACGAAGTCCTACGGTTGACATGGCAGATCCTACGACACACGATCGGAATATTCACCCGTGTCCCTACTCATTCGATCTGTCCCAACAACAGGGCATCCGGGGGCCCCCGTAGCGAGCTTCAGCTGGAGGAGATGGGTACGTCTATCCACGGGGTTGGCTCCGAGCGTGGTGTTTCCTTACCAGCCATCTTGGGAAATTGGATTGATTTTGAGGCGAGCGAGGTTTACATCTGCTGCGGCTACACCCGACTTTACCCAAACCCGGATTTAACCAACCCGAAAGAGCGCGCCAATGTAATCGATAAATTAATCGTTGGGCATTTATTTACCCAATCGCTGTTTTATCCAATTTGCTATATATTTTCATCGTCCAGTTGTAAATGCCAAGTGCTTTTCTTGAGAGGGTATGGTGTGGACGTTAGGATCCACGGTTGCTAATCCGTAGGTCGTATGTTCGAATCTTGGTGGGATCAAGTAGGTCCGAATGCTCGGCTTTTTGCCTCCGAAGGGTTATTGTTCGTGTGCTCCGATCTATCTTTTTCCTTCTGGCGCAGACACGGCGAAACGAACTTCGGGCGAACGAAGGGCATCGACCGGATAAAAGTGGGATTCCGTCCAAGTGCTGACGTTGTGAAGTGGACATAGAACTCCATACATGGACTCCATGCATGGAGTACCTGACGCCGTCAGGATGACGGTTTTGTAGCCTAAGGACTCTGTTAGAGACTTTGTACTTGACTTATCTGCTCATCGCACTGCTGATCGGAGCGCCATTGATGTTCAGTCGGCTTGCCGAAGGAGACTCCTTCAAGGAGTTACTTCCAAAAATTCCGATTCCATTTGCCATGCGAAGATTCGAACCGGGTGCCCGTTGAAGCGGATTCACGAGTCATAACCACCACACCAAACCCACTGGTCTAATGAATTTGACCATAAAAGCCGCCAATGGAGAAAGATATGTCTGTGAATTTCATATCCCCGAAGAACTGAACTCACGGTCTAAGCATGGTGATCGTTCAGTCATATCCGCTACGCCGTAACTCTTGCACAGATTGCTAGCTGCGAGCAGTGGTCACCGCAGACCCGCATACCCCCGAGCGGGAGGGTACAATAATTGTACAAATTGTACTACAATTTGTACGGTTCAAATATTTTATATCTACATAGAATTGAACCCACGATCTACCTCTAGCAACTCGAAGGGTCTAACCAATTCAGCAGAACTCACTCTGGAATGTGTCAGATAGAGTTAGCTTGGTGTCGCCAGGAATACAGAGGATATTCATTTGGTTAAAAATTGGATAATATCGGGCAAATGGCTGGCCGGAGGAAAAGAATCCGAATACGCAATAAATCGCACATTTTTATCGATTATTTGGGCGCGCGCTTTCGGGTTGGTTAAATCCGGGTTTGGGTAAATTCGGGTGCTACGTCTGCTCCGACGCAAGTAGCGATTCGGGCGAGTAGAAGTCTTGCTCGGGCGATCTATCTTCCTTGTTAGCTTGGGAACTCGACATAGATGGAAATGAAGTGAATTGAGTTATAGTTGTTGCACAAATACAGATAGTTAGTCAGCTTATCCATGCGTTTCTTAATTGAGCGTTTCCGCAGGGTGAGCGAGATTTGAGATGCGCTCAGCGGAGCGACGTAATTATCACAGAGAATCACCATGCTCCCGGGGGAGCGAAAGAGGAAAGATAATAGTACACAGTATATACTTACCAGTCATCATCATCAATCATCAGAATCAAAAAATATCAGCCTTGGACTTGCAGTTGTGGGAGCGGGGTTAGTATCAGTTTTGGCCTTGTAGTCGTGCTAGTCGTCTAGTGTGCAGTGGTGGTAGTAGTCAGGTGCTGGGGGAAGCTGTGGTGGTAGTAGTAGAAGTAGATAATTCCTCGGAGGTGCGGATGCACATTACATTGAAGAAATACTCGGTTATACGCTGACCACTGGGCTTCTGCAGAACTGCGAAGTTGGTGTCGGGAAGTCGGGCAATGAATGTTGCCGGTAACCAGCTGGAAGACAGCTTGTGGGCACGGGGTCTCCAGAAGTAGCAAGGATCCCCAGACTTGAGTCGACTTGAAGGATGGTCGATCGGTACCTGGTATCTTGTAGGACCGTCATGGCGTTTGAGGTGAAGTAGTCGGGTCAGTCGTAGATACTGCCGGAGTGATAATGCCATTCCTTGACGGAGTTGTTGGACGGTGGTTTCATCCTTGATGGGGGCAATGATCAGTCTCTTGACGTACTGGATGGCTTCGTCAGAGTTGTTGTCGTTGAGAACCAGCGACTTGGGCAACATAGCATCCCCATTACTGTGAACCATCATGTTAGGGGTTACTCCTAGTCCTCCCGGGCCGTGAGGGGTCTCGTTGATTGCCATGATACTCGAAGCCAGGGCTTTTTCAGTGTCGGCGTAGGTAGGGGGAGGTGGAGTGGGGTTACCATTCTGTTGTAGTGCAGCTTGTTGATGGAGAAGATAGCAACGCATATGGTCATGTAGTTGTCGGTGTACACGTTCCCACCACGCCAGCTTCACTGAGTAGGCCGGTATGGTGGCCACCGTGATGCCCCACGAGGCCAGGTGGTCGGCTGCCGCTAGAATAGTGCTATCACGGTCACAACATAGGATGGATGGGTAACCGTTCTCGTTGAACAAGAGGAAGAGGTAGTGTATCAGAGTAGCAAGCTTCCGGTCTGGAAGAAGTCGACCATATACGAAACCGGTAGCAGCACATACCGCGACCAATGCCACCGGAGAACCGCTTGTACCAAGGTGTGGGCCGCAGTAGTCTATGTTGAGGACTTCAAGGGGTCTTGTGCTCTTGACTCGAAACTTGTTGACAGTGTTCATGGCCTAGCGTTCTCGTCGGCTACGAAGGCAGATAACACATTGAGAAGTCCAGCGTCGAACATCCCGCGGCATTCGATGCCAGATAACCAGTCGTTGTAGTCGGCGTAGACCAGAACCACTGCCAGGGTGATTGTGCGCTTCGTGAAGGCGTGACCATAGAGCTTTGGCACCACTGCTTGGGATGACAACCGGGCAGTCTGCTTGAAGTCGGGGTAACTTCTCGTGGTGAGGGTAGTATCGGAGTAGTCCGTCGGAGTCGAGGAAGTAGTACTTCAGTTGAACTCTGAGGTTGAGAAGCTGTTGACGATTACCGAGAGAGGCAATGATGGCGCTGATGTGGGGGTCCGAGTGCTGTGCTGCCTTGAGGATATCGATGGAGTATCCAACTTGAGGGAGAGAGACGACAACTGGGTTGACTTGGTCGTTGGTGTTGTTGTTGTTGTCTGTGTCGTCGGAGTCATCGGAGGTAACATTAGCGGAGGTCACGGCACATGTAGGAGCAGAGGTGCTATGGGTACTATCAACGAAGTCGATAATCCACTTCTGAAGGTGGGCAGAGTCGTAGTATTTGGGGTCGGCGTCACATCGTAGTTGAACAGGTAGTCCTCTGGAGATGGGGTCAGCAGGGTTGGCAGTGCCTTTGAGATGCCGTAGTTGGTAGCCACGTTGACTGAGTATCTGTCGAGCCTTGTGGATATTGGACTTGTCCCAATTGTTCAAGTCACCAGATGGATCACGAGTAGAGTTGAGTCTCTGCACATTGACGAGGCTGTCGGAGCATATGATGACTCGAGGTAGTTTGTTGTTGTACTTGAAGGCGTCGACGAACTGGTCGATGTAGGGGATGGACAGAATGATAGCTTGTAGTTCGAGACGAACCACAGTCCACAAGGCTTTGGATCGGGGTACAAGAAGGCTGTGAGCAATAACACGGTCATGGCCTCGAGCAGTGATAGTGAGTCCTACCGCTTGTGATGAGGCATCAACACAGGCGAAGTAGATGGGGTTGCCATTGGCGTCGAGGTAGGGGGCGACGTGTCGAGGCTGTGGTTTCATATTGCATAGATGTCGTCGGCATTGTAGTAGTTGGAGGGAGACATCAGCAGGCACCGTGTCGTTGTTGGCGAGGCCGAGAGCCAATGTTTGTCGTAGAAGTATGCGTTGCCGTGTAGTAGTCTCAGCTGCAAGGCCGAGTGGATCGTAACAGCCACACACGTAGGAGAAGGCCTGCTGCACAGTAAGGGGTTCAGAGGAGGCGGTGTCGTGGTCGAGGTCGGCGTCATTCACTGGCAACGGGGGCCTTCTATCTTGTACGGGGTCGTACTCAGCGGAGTCGAAGTTACCAAGTGGTGGGATAGAATAGAGGGTGATGGCATCGTTCTCATCAATCCAGACACCAAGAGCACGCTCTCGTCTGGACTCCAGACGAGACTCCAGACTCTGGAGTCATCAGTTAAACGTTTGGTGTTGTTAATGTGGAAGTGGTGGTTACCAAAGTGTTTGACGTTGAGGTCGTGGGTCTCCTCTCTCTCTTGCTTGGACCGAAAGACTTGGGTTATGTCGTCGACAGGGGTGATGGTGGGGATAGCCCGGGCATAGTGATGGCGTTGCAGGTCGGTCAAAATGGCGTCGAGACTCGTAGCCAAGAATGTCGTTGATGGTGCGATACCCATGGGGCACTTCATAAAGCAATGCCAGGCACGGCGGTGCCACAAGCACAACCACAATTCTTCATCGGCGAAGACGTACATAGAGTAGAAGGCTTTCGAGAGATCTTCGATGTGGTAGTGGGCGTTGGTTCTCAGTAGAAGTAGAGGGTTGACAATGTTGATGGTGACATTACCCTTGGGCCGTTGTAGAAACTTGCCGATCTGAGTGCCGGTGAAGACTGGTCGAAGTGGTGTTGTTGAGAGTGCATGGCCTTGGACACCGAAGTGGCACATCGCCCAGTGAGGCGACTCGGTAGGTTGTAGGCGACGGATGGCTCCGCGTTGTAGAAGGTCTTCAATACAGTCGTCGTAGTGCTGGTAGTCGTGTGGAGAGAGTCGTCGGAGTTGGGCTTCAGTGCGGGCTTGTACGCCCTTCAGACTAGTTGAAGGTCGAGCAGTTGACTTCCACGGTAAGCGATGATAATGCTTGAAGGTACCATCAGGTTGCGGAACCACAGTGAGGGTGTCCACCGCAGTGCTGGGTGGAGGGCAGGGGTCGGAGTCAGCGATGTTGTCATGGGTCTTGAGACCTTCTACAGCGGTGTGGGCAACGATGGTCGTGAAGTAATCGGCGACATAGTTGGCGAGGTCGTAGGAAGGTGTCGGTGTTGACTGGGTAGCAGGCGGTTGGCAGACCGTGGGATCAGCATTGGTGGAGTGTGTCGTCGAGGTCGTGGTAGTCGTCGTGGGGAGCGATGATGATGAAGATGAAGATGTTGCGTGGGCTTGTGAAGAGTTGCTGATTGTTCGTAGTACAGGAAGTTCGCCATCCGCGGCAACGCCGCTAGAAATTTCCGGGGTAGATTCCTTGGGGGCAGCCTTGGACCTCTTGGCGTCGACTAGTTTGATGATGGAATCTCGGAGCGGACCGACCTGGGTACGTAGTAGTGGTTGACGTTTTGCCATTAGTACCATGATGTCGAGGTCAAGGAGCAGGTCGACTCCAATTAGGATGTCGTTGATCAAGTGGTCGGCGCAGTGTAGCCACACAGGTCGAGGTCCTTGTCGAGTGTTGAGGAGTAGCTGTGCTTAGACGGCGCTGCTGAATGTAGCCCCATTAGCAGTCAGAATACTCAGTGGTGTGGTACGCCGGTAAGAGTACACAAGGCGTTGTTGTAGGCAATGTCGTAGAGTCTTAAGACTGATGTATGACCGACTGGAACCGGTGTCGACCATAACCCGGACCTTATGGGGTGTGGAGTCATGGCTGAAAAAGTTAAAGTCAGTATAGAGTGCACCTGGTTGATCATCAGTAGACATGGTGAGGACAGGGGCTTCAGGCACGCGTGACTCGCGTAGAAGAGAGTCACAGTTGCCGTAGGTTGTAGGTTGAGGCGCCGTTGGGAGTGGTGTCGTACTGTTGACGGGAGCCAACGTAGTTGGGCATGTAGCAATGATGACCTGGTCGTTGTCAACACGGGGGGCTTGGTCAGGTTGTGATGTAGGGGATGTCGTGAGGGCACACTCTGCATAGCATTGGGGGAGAGGTGCTTGATCACACGGCTGATGTACTCGCTCGGTAGATTGAGTACCTTGGGTAGCACTGGTAGAAGTGGTTGATGTAGGTGGTGATGATTGAGGCGCCGTAGTCGAGGTAGACGTCGGACCATCAGAACGTGGTGATGACTCAGCTTGTGGAGAGCAGTGTGATTGCAGGCAGATACTGGCCAGATGGCCAACTCTCCTGCACCTCACACACTGGACAGAGGTAGGCCGTGTACATTGGGCAGTCGTATGCTTAGAGTGACCACAACGCTTGCAGCGACGCTGATGGTTGAGTGGTTGGGGTGCAGGACACGAGTTTGCTCTATGACCGGGTTGAGCACAGCGAAAGCAGTTGTTGTTTTGTGCACGAGGTTGAGGTTGAGGTGAGGAAGCTGGCGGACGTGTAGTGACAGTCAAAGCCTGGGCGTTGTTGTGGATGTTCACGGGTGGTGCTTGGGTAGTGGATGAAGTTGTTGAAGATGTATGAGTGATAGGATAGTTGGGCGTAGTTGTGGCCAAAGTCGTCGCAGTAGGGGAGTCAAGGGCTGTCGAAGATGTCATCGTCGTCGTCATTAGGTGGTAGCTGCCGTGTTGGCAGTGATTGCGCAACCGGGTGATGTAGTACTGCAGCTCACGCTCAGTAAGGTCCTGGCCAGAAGGTGGGGGAAGGTAGTCGCTAGCCCACTCACGTAGACTCGGAGGCAAGCAGCCCCAGAGGCGGCCTAGCGCCTCTGACGGCTCGATGATGCGACCTCGTAGAGCTCCGACCTCAGTGCGAAGTTTCTGGAAGTTGTTGATGAAGTCGACAAAACTGGCATGGCCTTGAAGGAGGAGAGACTCCCATGAGAGTCTGGCATCCATATGGGCAGTACTGGTGGTGTACGCCTCGCGGAGAACCTCGATTAACCGGGCCAGAAAGGTATTAGCCTCAATACCACCTGCTTCAGTAATCGCGCCAAACTTGGCAGAGTAGAGAGAGGTGACGTGGGCGATGGTAGGTTGAGACATAGAGGAGAGCAGTAGGGCTATCTTCATATTGGAGTCGGACAGAATGTAGCGAAAGTCAGAAGTGACCTCGTGGAGGAAGGTCTCGACGTTCTTGTTGGAGGAACCGCTGAATAGTTGAGAGTCAGCAGTGGGCCTGATTCGACCGGCGGTGAGCATAGCTTTAGTTAGGGCGTCGTTGTGGAGGTTGTCGTCGTGAGAGTCAAGGCAAGTTGCCGTAACCGTGGGGCTGATGCGTGTAGGGGCCGTGAGTGCCGGGGTCACAGTGCGTGAAGATGTGGCGTTGTTGGCGATGTCGGCAAAATTGGTTGTAGCTGGAGCGTCGGACTTCTCTTCGAGCTTTACCAATCGGTCAGTGATGTTAGTCAGTGCATCAGTTACAGCATGCAAGGCAGCAATAGTGGAGGTGTCACTAGGGTTTGGCGTAGGAGTCGTGGTAGTCGTCAAGTCAACCAGGGGGTGTGTGCTGCTGCCGCGCCGAAGAGCAGTGTCAACGCTCTGCGGTTGAAGGACCGTCGCTGTGGAGGGGGCAGTCGTATTACAAACGGTAACTTGGTTTCCAGGTGCCGCACCCGGAGTGGAGTGGTGTTGATGAGCATGTTGAGCACTACTTAATGAACGGAAGACGATGTCGGAGGATCCTGGTGGTGATGTTCTTGGTCTTAAGAGGCGTAGATGAGGAGCACGTGGCTGGGCAGTCGTTGTTGTGGTTGTCGTCGAAGGTTGGCTACGTTGAGGAATTGCATCTTGTAGTTCCTCATCAATAGCCTCAGCAAACGGGGGTTCACCATGGTCGTTGTTGACGAGGGGGACGTGTGGTAGTTGGTCGTGGTTGCCGGCGGTGTCGTTTGGTGGATTGCCATTATCACCAGGGGTATTGTGTGGTAATTTGTCGTTGTTGTTGATGTTGTCGTCTGGTGGGCTGCTGCTGGTCTTCGGGGGTTCCAGGGTAGGCTCATCACTGGTGTTGTTGTGAACATTGGTGTTGGCTTCGGTACCAGGCACGGCGGCGTTCGTGGTCTTGGTAGCTTGCTCGTTGTTGGCGAGTTGAACCACCTCAGCACTTGAATGGGCTCGAGTGATGATACTGGAATCTGGAGGGGGTAGATGACCTTGGAGACGGCCGCTTCGACGGAGTGTAGACTCGGTCTTCTCGGATGATAGTAGCGATTCGGGCGAGTAGAAGTCTTGCTCGGGCGATCTATCTTCCTTGTTAGCTTGGGAACTCGACATAGATGGAAATGGAGTGAATGGAGTTATAGTTGTTGCACAAATACAGATAGTTAGTCGGCTTATCCATGCGTTTCTTAATTGAGCGTTTCCGCAGGGTGAGCGAGATGTGAGATGCGCTCAGCGGAGCGACGTAATTATCAC
>JABANP010000127.1:0-122626 GCA_013115135.1 Perkinsus olseni | reverse complement strand
GCACCTTCGACGTTCTCGAGGAAGACGTTGAAGTCGTTCTGAGTAGTCATGGGGGAGAAAAACCAAGGGTGGTAATCGACGAGATACTCTACGTAAAAAGTAGGCTAGTCGAAAGAGCACTAACGTCTAAGAATAAGCCGTAACACCAAGTGCCGAGGAACAATGGTTCCGTGCAGCTAGCGTACGTTAGGGAACTGCAAGAGAGAGCAAGAAATCAAGACGTGCTATAGCTAATACAACGTGGAGCGGCGCCTACACAAGTCTTACTACTCTACGTCTACTAGGAGTCGTCTAGCGAGTAATTAGTCGTCGGCCATCGCCTCTTTCACCCTTGAGAGTAGGCCGGTGAGCTCCTTGCCTCTCGTTCTAGTCAGCGATCTCGAAGAGGGCCTTACGTAGATGATCTCGTCGATGCCACTCTGTAGTTCCTTGTAGTCGTCGGTGTCCTTCACCATGACCAAGGACCCTTCTCTGTAAGTATCCATCGGTTGTACGGAGATCACAACGTTGTCAGGGTTAGTGTCGTCGACCTTCAGAACTCGGGCCAAGCCGTTATAGTTGTCGTTGACCACGATGACCAAATTGCCGTCACAGGGGGCCGTCACAACAAACTTACCGAAGGTAAGCCTTCTGCTGCTGCCGAGAAGTTGACGTAGTCGCTCCAATGCCGACGTGGTAGGGGGAGTGGCCTCGGTAGTATGAGGGTCGATCGTATCATCGTCGTCAGCTTCAGGCGGAGCCACCATCTCGTCTTCGTCGTTGTTGGCATCGTTCTCCTCGTGACCAGTATCAGCCTCGTCGTCCACCGTAGCAGAGTCCTGATGAGAAGATAACTGACGTGTGTCCTCATGAGTACCGCTAATTGCAGAGTTTCCCGACGTGACTAGTGTTTCCTCGTTGGAGATGTCGTCGTCTCTGACGGGTGTTGAAACCCTTGGAGTAGCGCTCGAACTCGAACCGCTCTGTCGTCGTCGCTGCACTAGTCGGAATTCTTGGTTGGAATCAACGTCGTCGTCTCGTGACTCAGTAGGTGGCCAATTAGTCTTCTCCAAAGCCGTCTTCGCCTTCGCTTCTCTTATAAGTCGTCCATCACCCTCAGTGTCAACGTCCATAGTGCGAGTAGAGCCGTCGACGTCGGTGTAGACGCGGATACCTTGAGCAAGGTGGTTGTAGATGATCTCCTGTAGTGCTGGGGCATGCTGTACGTTGCGCAAGGCAAACGTCTCGGCATTGCCATAGCAATTAGGAACCTCCAACTCGTTGTCGTCGTCGTTCTTCTTGACTCCTCCAACGCCGGGTAGTAGTATGGTGGGGACGACGTCAACCATGCCAGAGCCTCGTATACGTGAGACTGTAGAGGGTCCTTGCCAGGTAGAGTCTAGATGTCGTCCCACCCTCACTTCGCCGGTCTTAGTGGTGAACACAATGTCGAACAACTTCGGCTCGTAGTTGGACTCTCGCTCCAGAGCATAACGTTCTAGGAGTCGTTCTTGCTTGAGCCTCCAGTAGTCGAGGTAGTCGTTGAGGGTGACCTTGACCTCCTTCTTGATGGCGTCGATGTTTGGGATAGTCTCACGTAGAGCCTCGACAGTGTCAGTGTCGGTGAACTTGGTACGTAGTGAATCCCAATCGACTAAGTCAGACAGTCCTTCTTGATCTCCTGGTAGGCGGCCCTTGTAGACGTAGTGCAGCTCACATGGACTGACGTTAGCCCATCCTCTCGGCGTAGTGTTAAAAGCACGTACCGATAGAAGGAAGTCGTTGATGTAACTGTCGTTGAGATTAGACCTATCGGTAGAGTGACGTGACTCTCGCACGGCCTTCACCGCCTCAACCATATCTTTGTGAGAACGTTCCCAGAAACTGAGATGTTGCCCATAACCAGGAAGCACATAGTGCTTAGTCCCATGTCGTCGTAGCACCTTCTTAACGTGCTTGGTGATGAGTGTGACTCTGTCGTTGTCGCTTACCACAACAGAAGGGGAGCCGTGCTCACAGAAGACGCCATGCACTGCGTCGGCCACCGTCTTCGTCTTGACGTTCCTCAAAGGTCTAGCAGCCGTGAAGCCACTGACGTAATCTTGAACCAGTAGTACGTAGTAGTCACGGTCAGGGTCTAGCCTCTCATGGTTGTCGCCAACCTTCTTCTCTGGACGGTCGTAGGGTCCCGCAACGTCAATGCCAACGACTTGCCATAGGCCTGTGGTTAGCAAATCCTGCACCCTGTTCACGACGTAGTTGTATTGTCGGGTCGCTCTAGCCTTAGTACAAGACGTGCATGACCGTAGGGTAGACCTCACCACTCTAGTAAGACGCTTAGAGTAGAACCGTCGTTGAATGAGGTTGGCGACCCTTCGTGCTCCTAAGTGGATGTACTTGTAGTGGTAGATCACAGCCAACAGACGTTGTAGAGCACGTGAGTAGTTGCTAGTCCCGAGGTAGATGACGCCCTTCTTATCTTCGTCCACCTTCCGGAACTTCTCGGGGCTAGGGAGTCGTCGTACTAACCCGTCGTCATCGACGTAGCAGATCCGACTCCATCGCTTGACCTTAGTAGCCTTCAGACCATGCCGTGATGAGGGAGTCTCTCCTAGCAGGCACCTCTTGACGTCGTTCAAGTCCTCGTCGGTACTCTGTGAACGTTGAATACATGACAGTAGATGTCGGTCGTAGGAGCCGTCTTGTAGGAGAGCATCTGCTATCTCTTCGGCTGGTCGGGCGTATTGTGCCAGGGCACGTAGTTCTTCTTTCTCCTCCGAGGTGAAGCCGTCCAACCTAGGCAAGTCGATACCATCCTTGTTGATCAACATGATGGTCGCGGTAGACGTTGCATCACCTTGATAGTGGTTGGTCGTGGCGTTAGCCACGGGTAAAGTGGTTGCCGTAGACGTTGTACCAGCTCGGTGGGAGTTGTTCGTGGCGTTAGCCACGGGGAAAGTGGTTGCCGTAGACGTCGTACCAGCTTGGTGGAGGTTGTTCGTGGCGTTAGCCACGGGGAAAGTGGTTGCCAAGTCGTCGGACTGAACATCGTTAGAGTTAGGAGTCTGGTAGTTGTCAGATGGTGTTGCCGATGGGTCAGCCGTGGGAATGTCCTTGGTTGGCGTCTCTGACAGCAACGTGAGGCCATCCTCCATCTCGTTGTTGTAGTCGTAGACCACGTTACTAGCAGTCACTGCCTTAACCACCAAGTGTCCATCAATGACGTCTGTCGTAGCCATCTTCCCTCTTGATATAGAGTCGGCGTAGTTCAGCTCAGTGGGCACGTGCTTGATCAAGACGTTGAGCTCTCTACACATCGCTCTTATCTCCTTGAGACGTCTCCTCTCCACCGTAGGTAGCTTGGCATCTCGTCCTGGTCGACGTAGTCGATAGACGGTAATCTCGCTGTCACTTAGTAGGACCACTTGTCGTTCTGGGAGTTGTGGTGATAGTGGGTCTAGAGGTGATTGATGAGGACGTAGGCACGTGTTCATAGGTAGGTATGCCGATGTAGCCTTCAACCACGTGAGGGCATGGTGTACAGCAACTAGCTCTTTACGTGGAATACTCCACTTAGTCTGAGCTATAGGGAATATACCGCCACGTGCCATCAGTCTTGTTGTAGTAGTCGTCTCGGTCATACACCTCACGTCCACTCCCCATGCTTCTGCCGAAGCGTCAGCACAAACAACAAGTGGTAGGTTCTCCAAGTCTACGTAGCGATCATAGCCGAGACTTGTCGTAGTGATTGTGCAAGTCGTAGCCCAGTCCCTTACTCGTTGTAGAAGACCTTCATCGATAACGTCTTCCCACTCCTTATGTTTAGCGCAGACTTCTCTCCATAGGAGACGTCCTTGAAGGTCGAGCTCAACGTAGAGACCCAACGGGTCGTAGAGGGACGCCAGGGCCGCACACACCTGTAGCTTAGTAGCCTTCTCGTTGGGTACGTATCCAGAGTAGACAGCATGGAACTTGTCTTGGTCTAGTCGTAGAACGTACCCTAGGGTTGACTTCTTCTTCTCCACGTCTTTCTCGGTCACCAGCCAGTTGCAGAAGCTCTTCACTGGATCGGAACACAGGCCGTGGCCGTTGAAGACGTGGGTTCCAAACTTGTAACTGGTCGTAGCCTCCTCCGTCGTCTTACCGCCGAAGTAGAGGTCGTCAACATACTTGAGTAGCAATAGACGTAGGGGGATCGGAGGCCCGTTGTTGATGTACTCGTAGCCAGTAGTGGTAGGTCGAAGAAGGATCTTCTCTAGTTGTCGTTCTTGAAGTTGTTGACCACGTGCTGGGACTTCTTCGTCGCTCACCTCGGATGTTGGAGTCGACGGATCCTTCTTAGCAGTGATGATGTCGTTGATCTCCTGGGTGACGTCGTAGTTGCAAGCTTCTAGCATGCATGGCGCATTGTTGCTACCAAATGCAATGCTAGACCATAGTACCGTGTAGTTGCCGATACACGTGTAACAAGAGTAGGCGACGTCGTAGAGGGAGGCCTTCATCTGGCAGAACGCCTTAGAGATGTCGGCCGACACGAAATACTTGAAGCTACGTAGTAACAGTAGTACTCCTTGCAAGTCATTCTGGCCCTTGCCACCACGCATCGCGTACTTGTTCAGGGTACGGAAGTCGAGAACAATACGACAAGGGGTCGTAATGTGGTTATCTCTGAAGACGGTGTGGCTTGGCGTGAAGTGTTTGGGCTTGACAACAGGAGTACCATCATAGGCAGTACCAGACGTAAGCTGGTCCCATGCAGCTTGGCATTGGTCGAACGTAGGTGGGCCGTCGTAGTTATCCTTCACGATCTTGCAGAACCCACGATCGACATAGGCGCCAAGTGCAGCTTCAAAGGCTTGTCGTTGTTCATGAGTAAGTCGACGCACTGACGCTCCTCCACGCATAGCGGCGTTCTTGAAGTTGAAGGGTGGTCTTGAGTCGTTCGTCCACGGAACGCGTACATATACTCGTCCAAGTGGGGTAGACTCGTCGTAACACCAACTTCTAAGTAGAACGTCCCAGGGTGGAAGGTTGTCGTAGTTGTCGAGGTCGACGTCTTCTTGCTCAGTAGGGGCTTCGTCCTTTGATAGTCGTTGACCATTTTTGTGGTGGGGGTCAACTATCTCCAAGGGACTTGACGTAGCCATATAGTAAATAGAGAGGTCGTTCAGAGGCTCGTTTCCCAAGTGGTTGCACTTGCCTTGGCCACGGGGAAGATCGTCGACTTGCAGTTCCTCGTTGGGGTATAGCGCGACGTCTGGGTAGATAACATCATACAAGAGGTCGTCGTTCAGTGTCGACGTGCCAGGGAAAGTGGTTAGAAACAGCCTTCTGATGTGGTTGACCTTATAGGCAACAAGTAGACGTTGAGAGTTGTCGCTGTCACCAAAGTCGCCTTGTGTGGAGTACTTAGAGACGTCTTCAAAAGTGACGACCTTCTTAGTGGACGTTGTAGGTCTTGAAGAGTTGTCGTTGGTGTAGACGTCCATACCTTGAGGACCAATCCGTATAGTAGTACGGAGTTTGGCTAGCGTAGGACAGCCAAGCAGGATAGGCACGTTGAGATCGTCGGAAGTGACAATAAAGTAGTCATCGATAACGATGTTGTCCGTCGATACTCTCAACTTGACCGTGCCGTCCACATGCAAGGCTGCGCCGTCAGCAACCCTGATATTATGGGTCACGTTGTCGTTAACCTCGGCGTCTGGAAGAAGGTAACGTAGAGCTGATCTCGTTACCAGGGAAACCTCTGCACCAGTGTCGAACAGGGCCGTCATCTCTTGATCTTCTATAGTGATAGTCCCTATAACCATTGCCGAATTCGACGTAGGTTGGGCCGTAGAAGTTGAAGAGACCATGTGAACCCATCGTCCTTCACCGTCGTCGTTGATGTCAGTGGTGACTGAGTGAACCGTGGTGGTTGGTCTTGGCGTTGAAGGACGTTTGGGCGTAGCCGAACCAGACTTGGGCAACCTAGTCGTACAGGCATAGGCTAAGTGGCCGGGGTTCTTACACCTGTGGCAGAAGATCTTGTCGGTGTTAACCTTGCAGTCGTCAGCGGAGTGCTTGGGGTTACCACATGAGCGACAACGTTCACGTAGTTTAGCGGGCTCGTCCGCTAGGCACTCTCTAGCAGCATGACCACGTTGTAGGCAACGATAACACTTGAACCCGGTAAGGTCTCTGCCCATGAGGACGTAGTGGTGATCGTTGACGCTGGTGTCAGTGTCGTTGCCATTATCAGTGCCGACGGAGTTGACAGAGTTGAACCTTCTTCTTGCAGAATCACGTTGCCAAGGCCTCGTCCGAGAGGAGGAGTCCTCACGCCGTCGATTCTGCCGTCCGTCAGCGTCACCACGTCGTAGGTCTTCTCTATCCAGCTCTTTGGAGAAGTCCCTGAGAGCCGTCATTCGGCGCTGTTGACGTAGCACCGCCTCCTTGAACTCAGCAAAGCCCACACGTTTGTCGTCGAGGAAATCGTTGACGCGGACGCGTAGGTCTTCTGACGAAAGACCGTTATAAAGCTTCCACTTCAACTTGTACTCCAATATAGGCGAACCCATGTGGTAGAGCTCCGTACTTAGGTCTTCAAGTCGTTCAATGAACTCGTAGACCGAGCCGTGGCCTTGAACACAGTTGTTGAACTTGAACTCCGTACGGTGTAGATGCTCGTCAGTGTCGAACGTAGTCTTGAACCGTTTGACGATCTTCTTGACTTGACGTTCATAGGACAGATAGCATCGTGAAGGCGGAGTCATACCACTAGTGATCTCGTTCCACACACGTGGGCTTGTGTACTTCTTGAACCAAAGGTAGCGAGCAACGTCGGGGTGACCTTCAGTGTGGTAGTACATCTCGGCGACCCACGTAGTACCAGCGCGAACATCATTAGCACCGCTGAACTTCTTGTCGGGGTTCAACGTACGTATGACGTTCTGCATAGTGTCAAAGTCCTTCACAGTGATGGGAGCCAGACATTGGCGTCCATCACAACCGTGGCACCAGTTAAATGTAGTCGTTGCTCTCTGTGGGGGCGTGAAATAAGTACCAGACGTGAGGCTGTACTCATTGGAGGTACCATGGCGTTTGTGACGATGGTATTGACCGTGAGGACCATAAGAGGAGTTGCTCGAGCTCGAAGTCGGACGTCGTTGACGTCTTCTCAGAGTCCTTGATAGCTGGGAGTCATCTGAGTCGGTAGAACCACGTCGTTGACGTCCACGTCGATTTCTAGGCTCGTGACGGTCAGACCTGGGACCTGACGTATCAGAGTCGCCAGTACCGTCAAAGAAATCCCCTCTTGTAGGACGTAGTCTTCTTCTTCCGCCGTCATTATCTCGATCATCAGCCAAGGTAGGTGGTAAGCCAGTCGTAGGGAAGCGGCTGTTGCGACCGCCACCATTGACACGTAGACCGGGCAAGTAGTAAGTATCGCCATAGGGTCTTGAACTCCTCTGTGGGGCGTTAGAGCTACCTTGTTGTGGACGTAAGTTGGGCGGGGCATGTCTGGGACGTAGTCCAGGGACTCTCCCAGCAGATGCCGCTGGAGCTTGCTCGTTCTGATTATGGTCATCTTCGAGCCAGACATCCTGTAAGTCGCTGTGGTCATCCTCGCCTCTATTGCCGTGGTTGTTGTTGACGTTGTTGTTCACGCCGAATCCACCAGCTGGAGCAGACATGATAAAGAGTAGAGTCTTCAAACAGATGAAGTCGTAAGGGTAGTTGATATATAGAGCTAGATCGTCGAACTACTCGACGCTAGAGACAACACAACGTAGCACCTACACTACGTAGCTAGTGAGGCTAGTGGTAGTAGCTTCTCATACAGATGAATGACGGTCATCGTTCTTCTCCGTAGTCACTCGTCAGCAACATCGGGAGTCCTACCACGTTAGTAGTCGTCGGGCGTACCGTAGATGACCATTGGGGACACCCAAGTTGTGTGGTAGGGGACAGCCGTTCTAGCAGTGCGGAACGTCGGCGAAGTGTGCTGCACCACAGCCCACGGCTGCTAGGGACTCTTCCTTCAAGCCACGTAACATCGAATCGTCGCCGTAAGGAAAAGTGATGAATTGTGAGCTGTGACAACGTCACCGCTCGTAGGTTTAGACGCAGAGTGTAGTTACCATAGTCGCCGGCCATAGCTAAGTCGTCAACTGCGTCATCGATGTACAACATACGGTTGTTCCGTCGGTGAGGTGTCGTCAACTGCCTGACTGACGCACCCTGGAGTACATCGCAAATGGACACCTTCTGCGCAGCGGTCTAGCAACGGTCTGAATACTAGGCCGTAAGGGTCCATGAAGTCGTGCACGAACTGCCTGACTCGCACACGTGGATGGAAGTGACTTGGCGTTGCTGTGAATGCAGACGTAGGGGTCATAGTCACTCCCATAATCGAGATATGAAGTTGGTACCATGACGTCGTCCTAAATGTCGTCAACCTTCATATCACGAAGAACCGAGGAGTAGGCTTGTGGTTCTCGACGGTACAAGAACCACACGATACATCTTATCGTTGTCGTCTGATGACTGCCTGACCACCAGACGATACTTCATTAGAGATAAGGTTCCACGTCATGGGAACTACGTAACGCCATTGTTACGACCGGGCAGCGTCCATAACAACTGCCGCGGTTACCTCTCTAGTGCATCTACGTGAGTCGTCGGCTCGGAGATAACGGTATATCTCGGTAGTGGATATCCGTACAGTAACAGTGTACGTGTTGAAGAGGATGAAGTCGTAGAGCCGAGTCGTCACATAGTAGGTCTAGCGTGAGAGATCGCCTTGTCAAACCCAAGAACTATAGGCGATCCACGCCGTCGTTAATCTTAGATCACCAAATACTTCTTCACCTCGTACAACAGGACGTAGACCAGACATAATCCAGTGGTTGACGTCCACAGGAAGGAACGGTGTACACCCCGGTCCCTTTGCCAATTCTAGGACACAGTATGTCGTTGAATCTACCGTTGTCGAGGTTGTTGTTGCCAGATCAGTTGGTTCCGGTGTTGTATTGGGGATAGTCGTCTACAGGATCACGCCATGGGAGTCGTTGCTAGTGCGGCCATAGGGTGAGGGGACACCAGAGCCGATCGTCTCCTAGGAGACTTTCGGCTGCCGATGCTGCCTCGGTAGTGGTCACTGTGAACGTAGTCCAGACCGCTTGTAAGGTAAGGATGACTCCATCGCACGTCGTGGGGCTCGATATCTCGTCTCGCGAAAACGCCGTCCAGCAGGTCACAATAGTGGTTGCCTTCTAGAAGGGGATCAGTCTTCAGAAGAGCCGGTAGTCGTGACCAGGGACGCTTGATAGTCGAGCCGTGCAGACGTAGGATCATGGTAGGAGCCTGTAGACAACACAATCCCGGTAGAATGCGCGATGAAGTGGTGTGTGGCCAGGATAGACGTTGCAGGAATAACGCAAGATACGTTATCACAGCCTAAGTACGCTATCGTAGGCCCTTCATCGTGGCTGGCGCATTGCCTCGCCCTAATCATAAGAACGTAGAGACCCTTCCAAAACGTTGGAACCCAACAAGTCAGTCGCTCTAACCAATCCTAATGATAGTCGTAGCCAAATGGTGATAACTAGAGACCGTATAGACGTAAGACCAATAGCGCTATCGCACGCGAACACGTACGAACGAAGTACTACTCACGGTTAGCTAAAGGGGACACGTCACAGGGACACGTCACCGAGACCCGAACGTAGTAGTGAGCAATAACTGTTCACAGTCAGTAGCAAGCCAATAGCAATCCAATAGGAAAAGGACGTCCGAGCATCGCCCAGATATCCGAAACCGTCAAGTCGTAACCGTAGGATACGTTTCTGATCTTGCGCTCTTAACGTCACTCGTGGTTTTCCAGTTCCCACGGTCGGGGACCGTGCAATCGTTCTGAAACGGTTCCCGGCTTTCTTCTACGCTTGGTTGGGCCTATAATCGAGGGCCCAGTTGCTTACCTAACGGCCGCGACCGCCCCTCCTCAACATTGCCCTCAATACCCTTACGGCCTCGCCTCCTCAACATTGCCTCGGTAGGATTCTCAAGTGCTCTCTCGAAGTTCTCACTGGCCCTATCATTCTCAGGCCTCCGAGATGCTGTTATGTCCTCGATAACCGTACGGCCGTCCCTTCTCAACATTGCCTCAATACCCTTACGGCCTCGCCTCCTCAACATTGCCTCGGTAGGATTCTCAAGTGCTCTCTCGAAGTTCTCACTGGCCCTATCATTCTCAGGCCTCCGAGATGCTGTTATGTCCTCGATAACCGTACGGCCGTCCCTTCTCAACCTTGCCCTCAATAGCCTTACGGCCTCGCCTCCTCAACATTGCCTCGGTAGGATTCTCAAGTGCTCTCTCGAAGTTCTCACTGGCCCTATCATTCTCAGGCCTCCGAGATGCTGTTATGTCCTCGATAACCGTACGGCCGTCCCTTCTCAACCTTGCCCTCAATAGCCTTACGGCCTCGCCTCCTCAACATTGCCTCGGTAGGATTCTCAAGTGCTCTCTCGAAGTTCTCACTGGCCCTATCATTCTCAGGCCTCCGAGATGCTGTTATGTCCTCGATAACCGTACGGCCGTCCCTTCTCAACATTGCCTCAATACCCTTACGGCCTCGCCTCCTCAACATTGCCTCGGTAGGATTCTCAAGTGCTCTCTCGAAGTTCTCACTGGCCCTATCATTCTCAGGCCTCCGAGATGCTGTTATGTCCTCGATAACCGTACGGCCGTCCCTCCTCAACATTGCCCTTGATACCCTTACGGCCTCGCCTCCTCAACATTGCCTCGGTAGGATTCTCAAGTGCTCTCTCGAAGTTCTCACTGGCCCTATCATTCTCAGGCCTCCGAGATGCTGTTATGTCCTCGATAACCGTACGGCCGTCCCTTCTCAACCTTTGCCCTCAATACCCTTACGGCCTCGCCTCCTCAACATTGCCTCGGTAGGATCCTCAAGTGCTCTCTCGAAGTTCTCACTGGCCCTATCATTCTCAGGCCTCCGAGATGCTGTTATGTCCTCGATAACCGTACGGCCGTCCCTTCTCAACATTGCCCTCAATACCCTTACGGCCTCGCCTCCTCAACATTGCCTCGGTAGGATTCTCAAGTGCTCTCTCGAAGTTCTCACTGGCCCTATCATTCTCAGGCCTCCGAGATGCTGTTATGTCCTCGATACCCGTACGGCCGTCCCTTCTCAACATTGCCCTTGATACCCTTACGGCCTCGCCTCCTCAACATTGCCTCGGTAGGATCCTCAAGTGCTCTCTCTCGAAGTTCTCACTGGCCCTATCATTCTCAGGCCTCCGAGATGCTGTTATGTCCTCGATAACCGTACGGCCGTCCCTCCTCAACATTGCCTCAATACCCTTACGGCCTCGCCTCCTCAACATTGCCCTCCCTTCCTCGACGATCTGATCGTTACTGATCGACTACCACGCTGATGGTCCCAACCACAACGGCTACTACCTACTTAAGGTCCATGACTACCACACTGATGGTCACGACTACCGGTGACCATTAGTAGTGTGGTCTTCACTACCGACCATTATGTATTGACCATTATGTAGTCTGGTTGTGACTTCCCAGATTACATATTTGTCAGTCGGCATGGTAGGCTTTTCCCATTGTGGAGAAGCTCATATTTGGTGTACTTGTCGACGGAAAAATAAATGGACCGTCTATTATCAGGGGTCGAATTTTGTTTGCCTACGGTCGCTCTGTTGGTTCGTTCCTCTTTATGCTCAACTGATGCGCGAGCCGTTGCTCGATTAGAAGAGGGCTGTCTCTCGTGGTCCATCGACACATGGTGTGTTCACCATATTCCAACTGGTGAGGTTCTCGTTGAGTGGAGAGGGATTATCTTACACCGCAGTGAGAAACGCGTTTGAAATGTGCTCAAGTTCCATCTGAGCTATGCACGGCGTTCACGCCAAGCTGGATGTGAGTCACATCATGAACATAACATATGCATATCATAACACACGCAATGCTACAATGCACAGAATTGCCAAGGACACATTGCTAATGTGTTCAGATGTTAATCACTGCGTTTCCCAAGAGGTCAGAGTAGACAGGCTCATACAGCATCCGCGCTGCGACTTAAACTCCGAGGTCCCTCGACCTGTCCTGCCTATGTCGAAGCAGTCGCCCTCCATCACTGTCAAAATACGATGAGCATCAGTGACATCGATCCAGTTATGTAACGACGGGTGAAATGGGTCATGGCACGATTATAGAGAGCGAGAGCCTCAGAGGAAGAATAAGTGAGAGCTTTTCTGGAACTTCAGGACTCTGTGTTGGGTTCGACCCGAACCGGCCGAACTGTGAGGAGTTGGCAGGAATACTATACGTGAGCTGGCTCGGGCAGGTAGTATGATATGCTGTGAAAGTTGCATACTGTCATACGGCCCGCGTTTTCTTACATGTCCTTCGAGTTACGCAAGGCATCAGGCTTACCGAAACAATGCATTAATCGATGTGCTAATTGGGGTCTCACAGTCCTCGTTTGACCGCTAGCTCCCTTAATAACAATTCTTGGCCTCTTGGCTGCAGGTGGGGTAACTTGCCCAGAACCGGCTGCAGTTGCCCTGCGACGCTTACGAGGTCTCGGCGCTGCCGATGGCTCACTTCGACTGATTCCGTATCGAGCGTCGGCTGGGAGGACATTCTGGTCGAATTCTCCTGTTTTTTTCCGGGTCCGAGCAGCTCGCCGGAAGTACACCTGCATAAACCTCCACTTTTCAGTTGCTTCACGTGAGGAGTCGCCGCCAGAAAGATGAGCCACCGCGGCCAAGTGCCCACATACGAGGTTTTTCCTCCACGTGGAGCATGTGCAGTAGGATGATAGAGTGCCGCCTGCCTTGGAGTACCGTACTGCACAGAATGTGCTAGTGAGCTCATGAGCCTCTTGAAGCGTGGTATAGTCTGCTTCGTAGAACTTCTTCGCGCACTTGCCGAGGTCGTCGTCGGACAGAACATGACAGGAAAGGGATTCAACGCCTCTTTTGACCTGGGGATCCCGGATGAAGAGCCACTCCGTCTCGTCGTTGGGATCCACTTCTCTCGTCGTCTTCCAGGTCCTCGGTACTTGGCAGAGGCTTTCGGTGGCTAGCGAGCGAGCTCCAAATCGTCGATACTTGTCGGTGATCTCGCCTTTGTTGGTGGCATGACCATATTGGGAGATCTTCGCCCATGAAGCACCATTGTTCAGGTAACCGTTGAACTCGCTGAGCGTTCTTCTCCTTCTATTGTCCGTCACCTGTTTTGCAATACTCGAAGCAACTACCTGTCTGCGACGAGCCCAATAGATCCTGGACTACCTCTCCAGCGTAGAGTGATGCTCCCCGGAGGGTTCGTATAGCAAAATCAATCAATTTCGCGCATACCGTAATAATGTTGGTAATTTTGTTTTAAAATTAAACGCCAAAAGTGTTTGACTATGATGATAGTCCTATCACCCTATACTCATTTTTACGCTCATTCTTAATGTGTACTTACTCATAGTATGAGTCTCACACCATACGCTATATACTCGGCGCCGAGTGTCTCAGCAACACGCAATTCCCAGCCGACCTCTTCCTTAATCATGCGGTTAGCCTTCTCCACTGCGTTGTTTGTCCTTGGCCCGCTCCGCTCCGATGCGTACTGCCCCCAATAGCTCCTCCAGTTTGACGTGGTCAGATACGAGGCGAAGTCGCCCATGAAGGTCTCGACTGATGCTCGGCCGATTGGAGAGAGTGTTGCCGGACGCTCTACGTAACAGAACAGTGCGACACAAAGATGCAGGCCTTTCGGATAAATCCTCAAAATATTCGACCTCCCGGCGGAGCTTCTGCCGGACGGGGTCTGCCCGAGCCTATCCCTGTGTACCTTCTCTCCACTTCTTCTCGAACAGCACAGCCAATTTCTCCCATTCGGCCCGGGACACCGAGTCGCTCAGCAGGCTCAAGTCCTTTTTTATCTCCAACCATATGGTCTTCGGCATATTGGCTCTGGCCTTAGCTTCCTTTGCTCGCTTCATCACATGGAAGAAGCAGCTAATAGCGGCGAATTCGCCGTATACAGAGGTACACCCTCCGTGGATGCTAGGCGATCCATCCATCACAACTTCTTTAGGTTCACAGTTCGGCAGCTCCAAAATGCGACCGGCTTCTCGCAGCTGAAGCAGGCAGTGCTCAACAGAGGAGATAGACTCGGCGTGAACTAGAGCGATGGCTATGGGTGAGGCCGTTTGGCCCCGCGGCAGGGCGCAAACTACAGCTATCGCCACGTTTGCCATAACGATGTTGAAGCTGCAGTCGACGCCGATTGTGGGGCAGTTTACCATATTGCCGAGCATCCTCGGGCTTGTGGCGACGACACAGAACTCTCTCACGGGGTATTTCCCGTGTTCAGCTACCCCACGTGAACATAGGACTTCCCCGAGGATTAGGCAGCGATCCACAGCTGATACATCCAGATCATCATAGTGGCCAATCCCTTCTTCAAGAGCGGCTAGCTGCTGTACCGTAGGGCCGACGTTCGCCTTGAGCTGATCTAGAGGACATCTTAGTTTGCTCAACCCCTCTACGAAAGCTTCAACACTCAGTCCCGCCCTCCCGTAGGGCCTGAGCGATCTCAGTGTGTTCCTCACCTTCTCGCTATCGCTCTGTAATTTTTTTGACGCGAGGAACTGCACAGTATGAGGGCTACTGCTATATCCGCCCCTCAGGTACTTAGCCAGAGTCCACGCGAAAAGATCACTCTTGGTCTTCGAACCGTCTTCTTGCAGTAAATGCAGCCAATCATCTACGATAGGTGGGGGGATGTATGAGGATCGGCATCGCGTGCTTCCTGGTGTGTGGTCATGCGCTCGCCACTCCTCAGCAGTAGCATGGGCAGATTTGAGGCCGTGGAAGCTATTGACACCGTCTTTTCCACAGATACATACCTCCCCCATCGAGCACACATCATTGGGCCAGCATCGCCAGTCTGGCTTGCTACCAGCGATCAAGGGCTTGCCCTTATTCTTGTATGAGATTGTCCGCTCGCATTCGAGAATGCAGCTCCTCCCGACCTCCTTCAGCCTTTCAATGGTGGTCCTGGTAAGTCGATAGTGTGGTTGTTCAGTGAGGAAATCTTCGACCACTTTGTGCAGTGGTCCCCTGCATATTAGAAATGGCTCCTCTTCGAAGCGATCTCTTCCAGGCCCCAGTCTTGCGGCTGCGCTGCCGCGAGGGCTTAGGAGAGCATTCTCGAGCTCACTATCAGTGGACTCTGCATCCTCACCGCTACCCTCTTCCCAGTCAAATCTCGGTACGTCGCTGTAGCTGCCTTCTGAACAATCATCCTCCTCACCTATCAGGCTCGAGGCTTCTTGGTTGTGGACTCCACCTTCGTCAGGAGGAGTTGAACCGACAGCAGCTTCTGTTGTGGGGACCGAGCCACCCACGTCTACCCCGCCCACAGGCTCCTGTTGAGCCTCCTTTACATCTCGGAGTATCCGCAAGATGTCAACGTCGTCTAAGTCAGTCCTCTCGATATTGAGATGTTGGTCTAGTTGCTCATAGAAACTCCACTGCAGTTCCGTTGGCAGTTGCTCGACCGAGGCGCGCAAGACCGGTCGACTCATGGTATGAACCACCACATGGATAGAGCGTTGGCCGTTGTGGATCCTTTGAGTTTGCAGGGTTGCGTAGTGGTTGTAGAGCAGTGCCCGACTCGAGCTGGCCTCCAACTGCTTAGCGACATTGTCAACCACTTGGGAAGACGTGGCCTTCACCTGAATGGACAGGTTCTCGATGCAGCGTTGAAGATCGATGAGAGGGTCAGTCTGACGGTCAGGATCTCCGGCTGCATCGCCGCTAGGCTGAGCCTGTTGATGATCATTGCTGGTGTTCAGCAAACTCTTCGACCGACATTCAGCGTCGAACGCAGCCGCCTCAGGGTCCATCCAGAAGATCGGCATCACATCACCATGGCGCAAGGGGTGCACTCTTATAGCATGTCGGGATCCGACGCGGGATAGGACGGTGTACATGCACCCTCTAAGCCACTCCTGCCGCCAGTACGACGCTATGTCCTCATTAGCCGTTCTCGGGCAACCTTTGAAGGGCAGGTGTACCCAGGCCCCTCTTAAGGTTAGCCCTACGGCGCGATGGGCTGTTATTGCAGCTGCAGGGATTAAGGGGAACTGTTGACGGGTAAAGATAGTCTCGCCGTCGGCTCGCTCGAGGATGTACGTCTCAGGGTGCACTTCCACCGGTCGCTCGTCACCGTCGAATACTACCAAGACCTTCGGAGGATGGCCAACTGAGAGCTCGATGTCAACCACAGTGCCCTGTGAGCCGTTACAGTAGATCAGCTGTGGGTGGTTGACGGTTGCCATCACTCGGCATCGAGGTTTCAAGGCTATAGTTGACCTATACCCCAGCTTAGATACTTCGTCGTCGTCGAAGTCGATTGGGGTCAGCTGCGTTCTCGTATCCTTGGCAGGAAACACCACTTCGTCTCCATCGATCTCATCAAGATGTTTTTGATTGAAGAGCTCAGCTTCCCCATTAGTTAGGCAGAGAATAGTGTGCTCGAATCTGAGAAGATGACATTGGAAATAACGCCTTTACGTGTAGACATGCTAAGCCTGTGACTACTGTTTCTCATGACTTGGTGTTTGGTTAATTATTGCATCCGTTCCCGGTATAGAAATGGTATCAGTTTGATGAAACGAATTATCGCTGTTGCCATGGCTTGCTACGATCATTACGACTGGCCTTGACAACGCCGCGTTGTTGGTCACTACCACTGGCGCTGTGGTCGCTACTATCACTACCACGGGTGCTCTTGTGGCTCGCTACTATGACTATCACTGGCGTTGTGGCTCGCTACTATCACTACCACTGGTGTTGTGGTCACTATGACTGTCACTGTGGCTCGTTACTATCAGTATCACGGGTGTTGTGGTCACTATCACTGTCACTGTGGCTCGCTACCATGACTATCACTGGCGTTGTGGCTCGCTACTATCACTACCACTGGTGTTGTGGTCACTATGACTGTCACTGTGGCTCGCTACTATCAGTACCACGGGTGTTGTGGTCACTATCATTGTCACTGTGGCTCGCTACCATGACTATCACTGGCGTTGTGGCTCGCTACTATCACTACCACTGGTGTTGTGGTCACTATGACTGTCACTGTGGCTCGTTACTATCAGTATCACGGGTGTTGTGGTCACTATCACTGTCACTGTGGCTCGCTACTATGACTATCACTGGCGTTGTGGCTCGCTACTATCACCACCACGGGTGTTGTGGTCACTATGACTGTCACTGTGGCTCGTTACTATCAGTATCACGGGTGTTGTGGTCACTATCACTGTCACTGTGGCTCGCTACTATGACTATCACTGACGTTGTGGCTCGCTACTATCACTACCACGGGTGTTGTGGTCACTATCGACTGTCACTGTGGCTCGCTACCATGACTATCACTGGCGTTGTGGCTCGCTACTATCACTACCACTGGTGTTGTGGTCACTATGACTGTCACTGTGGCTCGTTACTATCAGTACCACGGGTGTTGTGGTCACTATCACTGTCACTGTGGCTCGCTACTATGACTATCACTGGCGTTGTGGCCAGCTACTATCACTACCACGGGTGTTGTGGTCACTATGACTGTCACTGGGGCTCGTTACTATCAGTATCACGGGTGTTGTGGTCACTATCACTGTCACTGTGGCTCGCTACTATGACTATCACTGGTGCTGTGGCTCGCTACTATCACCACCACGGGTGTTGTGGTCACTATGACTGTCACTGTGGCTCGTTACTATCAGTATCACGGGTGTTGTGGTCACTATCACTGTCACTGTGGCTCGCTACTATGACTATCACTGGCGCTGTGGCTCGTTACTATCAGTATCACGGGTGTTGTGGTCACTATCACTGTCACTGTGGCTCGCTACTATCAGTATCACGGGTGTTGTGGTCACTATCACTGTCACTGTGGCTCGCTACTATGACTATCACTGGCGCTGTGGCTCGCTTCTATCACTACCACGGGTGTTGTGGTCACTATGACTGTCACTGTGGCTGGTTACTATCAGTATCGCGGGTGTTGTGGTCACTATCACTGTCACTGTCACTAGTGAGCCACTCACCAACTCCCTGGGCTCACCTCGGTGCTTTATTGCCTCCGTCCCTGTCACGTATATTCTCCAACACTGCCATGGCGGCTGGTGAGAACCTAGGTACCCCCATATCTCCTTCTGAGGAGTTGCGGATCTCGGCCAGCATCTGAAGGTAGCCAGTGTCTTGGCCTCGATGTATCAACTCCATGTAGAACGTAACGGGGTCCATCAACTTGTAGGTATCGGTTAACCAACATGGGGTTGTAGGGAAACTTGTCTCCGTGTACTGCTCGGACTCATGGAAGGGGACCCTACCCAATTGGCAGGGGTTCCCCGTGAGTATCACGGGGACCCCTCCAAAGGGTAGGTTGCAGCCCGTCTTCTCTCTTCTCAAAGTCTTGAATGCATCCGACAGAGCTTCGAACGCGGACCCTTGGATGGCTTGTAGTTCATCCAGAATCAGAACAGCCCGATCTGATAGAACCTCCTGCAATCTACGGAGTCTCAGCCCCTGAACCATTCTCTCCGCGAGGACTGGGCGACTACGCATAAAAGCGTTGTCACCCGGGACCCCTGTTCGATCATATTGAAGCCCGCAATACGACATGATAGTACGTGCATCCGCTCCCAGATGCCTTGCGGCGACCCCAGCCCAGCACAAGACGATTGGTGTCATACTTTTCTTCAATTCCTCTAGGATTTCCTTAACCAAATAAGTCTTGCCGGTACCGGCTAACCCCGCCACTAGGAAATACTGCTTCTCTGACCCGCTACGGAGTGCGGATAGGACAGAGTCGCGGACCTGGGATTGCTCAGCATCCAAGATCGTACGAGAATCAGCCATAGAATAGCTCAGACGGATATGTACTGCGCAAGAGGTGTCACTTCTTCCAACATCGAATATGTTTCTTCAAGATTGTTCGTGCGCTTTGTCGAGATGTAGTACACAGTTTCGACATCATTAACACTCAAGATTACGCAACAACATTCACGCCCAGAAAGGACTATGAGCGGTATTTCACTTCATCAATCAGCCATAGAACAACTTCCCGATAAATACTCATGAAACGGTCGTACGGTTATCGAGGACATAACAGCATCTCGGAGGCCTGAGAATGATAGGGCCAGTGAGATCTTCGAGACAGAGAGCACTTGAGGATCCTACTGAGGCAATGTTGAGGAGGCGAGGCCGTAAGGGTATCAAGGGCAATGTTGAGGAGGGACGGCCGTACGGTTATCGAGGACATAACAGCATCTCGGAGGCCTGAGAATGATAGGGCCAGTGAGAACTTCGAGAGAGAGCACTTGAGGATCCTACTGAGGCAATGTTGAGGAGGCGAGGCCGCAAGGGTATCAAGGGCAATGTTGAGGAGGGACGGCCGTACGGTTATCGAGGACATAACAGCATCTCGGAGGCCTGAGAATGATAGGGCCAGTGAGAACTTCCAGAGAGAGCACTGGAGAATCCTACCGAGGCAATCTTGAGGAGAGACGGTCGTACGGTTATCGAGGACATAACAGCATCTCGGAGGCCTGAGAATGATAGGGCCAGTGAGAACTTCGAGAGAGAGCACTTGAGGATCCTACTGAGGCAATGTTGAGGAGGCGAGGCCGTAAGGGTATCAAGGGCAATGTTGAGGAGGGACGGCCGTACGGTTATCGAGGACATAACAGCATCTCGGAGGCCTGAGAATGATAGGGCCAGTGAGAACTTCGAGAGAGAGCACTTGAGGATCCTACCGAGGCAATGTTGAGGAGGGACGGCCGTACGGTTATCGAGGACATAACAGCATCTCGGAGGCCTGAGAATGATAGGGCCAGTGAGAACTTCCAGAGAGAGCACTTGAGAATCCTACCGAGGCAATCTTGAGGAGGGACGGCCGTACGGTTATCGAGGACATAACAGCATCTCGGCGGCCTGAGAATGATAGGGCCAGTGAGAACTTCGAGAGAGAGCACTTGAGGATCCTACCGAGGCAATGTTGAGGAGGCGAGGCCGCAAGGGTATCAAGGGCAATGTTGAGGAGGGACGGCCGTACGGTTATCGAGGACATAACAGCATCTCGGAGGCCTGAGAATGATAGGGCCAGTGAGAACTTCCAGAGAGAGAGCACTTGAGAATCCTACTGAGGCAATGTTGAGAAGGGACGGTCGCGGCCGTTAGATAAGCAACTGGGCCCTCGTTAATAGGCCCAACCAAGCGTAGAAGAGAGCCGGGAACCGTTTCAGAACGATACCACATTACATGCAACTTGCAAGAAAAAGTGCCCGCGCCAGGGATCGAACTTTCGCGCACGCTGAGGATGGGGGGCACGACCTGTGACGTTTGACAAGGTCGCCACGCACGGCCAAGCGGTGGAAGATGCACAATGACATTAGAGGGCATAAGCGGGCCGAAGGCCCGCGATATACCTAAATATAAGCAACTTTTTCGGGCTTCATACGTTGGGCCCGAAAGTTACATACGTTCGGCCCGGTGGGCGGCATTCCTCAAGGAACACTAGCGCTCGCCAATTCAATCGGGCCCAAGCTCTAAAATCGGATAACACTCTGTCCCAATTTGGAACTAAAATGATGGCAGCGTGTAATGTTTGGAATCTATTGACGGAAGGAGGACTCTCAGCTTGTGCAACGAGGTATTGTCAATTTTCGTTGTTGCGTGCAACACATTGCACAAGACAGCTAATGATATCTCATCTTGCCCCCAGGTTTCTCCAGGTCGCCCCGTAAGTGTTTCCTACGTCCTTTGAAGCTGAAAGGCTCTGCAGCCTCCACTGTAAGACGGCCTGTGAAGGGTATATGCCTTCCGAATTGGTATGCATCTCCCCCGTATGCTGTGGGAACTCATATCTACCAGTGACGCTGATGATCCAAACATATCCTCAGTCGGGCGAGATAGTCGTCAAGTGGTCTGTCTCACCTCAATGTGCTCTGGAAACTCATATCGAGTGAAACCCGATGGTTGACGTAGAGAAAGGTTGACATGAATCTCTGCTGCTACCAATGAGGCTGATAATCTGGTCTTTTCCTTACTCGACTGACGTAGTCGTGAAGTGGCCTTTATCACCTTCGTGTGCTGTGGAAACTCATATGGCGTGGGAGTCGACGGCCAAAAATCTTGACATTACTCTTTACGTCTACCAATGACGCTGATGATCTGAATATATCCTTATTCGGGCGGCACAGCCGTGAAGTGGTCTGTATCTCCCCCGTATGCTGTGGAAACTCATACCGAGTGGGAGTTGACGTAGAGAAAGGTTGACATGAATCTCTGCTGCTACCAATGAGGCTGATAATCTGGTCTTTTCCTTACTCGACTGACGTAGTCGTGAAGTGGCCTTTATCACCTTCGTGTGCTGTGGAAACTCATATGGCGTGGGAGTCGACGGCCAAAAATCTTGACATTACTCTTTACGTCTACCAATGACGCTGATGATCTGAATATATCCTTATTCGGGCGGCACAGCCGTGAAGTGGTCTGTATCTCCCCCGTATGCTGTGGAAACTCATACCGAGTGGGAGTTGACGTAGAGAAAGGTTGACATGAATCTCTGCTGCTCCCAATCAGGCTGATGATCTGGTCTTTTCCTTACTCGAGTGACGTAGTCGTGAAGTGGTCTTCATCACCTTTGTGTGCTGTGGAAACTCATTTGGCGTGGGAGTCGACGGCCAAGAAGCTTGACATTACTCTTTACGTCTACCAATGACGCTGATGATCTGAATATATCCTTATTCGGGCGGCACAGCCGTGAAGTGGTCTGTATCTCCCCGTATGCTGTGGAAACTCATACCGAGTGGGAGTTGACGTAGAGAAAGGTTGACATGAATCTCTGCTGCTCCCAATCAGGCTGATAATCTGGTCTTTTCCTTACTCGAGTGACGTAGTCGTGAAGTGGTCTTTATCACCTTTGTGTGCTGTGGAAACTCATTTGGCGTGGGAGTCGACGGCCAAGAAGCTTGACATTACTCTTTACGTCTACCAATGACGCTGATGATCTGAATATATCCTTATTCGGGCGGCACAGCCGTGAAGTGGTCTGTATCTCCCCGGTATGCTGTGGAAACTCATATCGAGTGGGAGTTGACGTAGAGAAAGGTTGACATGAATCTCTGCTGCTACCAATGAGGCTGATAATCTGGTCTTTTTCTCACTCGACTGACGTAGTCGTGAAGTGGCCTTTATCACCTTCGTGTGCTGTGGAAACTCATTTGGCGTGGGAGTCGACGGCCAAGAAGCTTGACATTACTCTTTACGTCTACCAATGACGCTGATGATCTGAATATATCCTTATTCGGGCGGCACAGCCGTGAAGTGGTCTGTATCTCCCCGGTATGCTGTGGAAACTCATATCGAGTGGGAGTTGACGTAGAGAAAGGTTGACATGAATCTCTGCTGCTACCAATGAGGCTGATAATCTGCTCTTTTCCTCACTCGACTGACGTAGTCGTGAAGTGGCCTTTATCACCTTCGTGTGCTGTGGAAACTCATATGGCGTGGGAGTCGACGGCCAAAAAGCTTGACATTACTCTTTACGTCTACCAATGACGCTGATGATCTGAATATATCCTTATTCGGGCGGCACAGCCGTGAAGTGGTCTGTATCTCCCCCGTATGCTGTGGAAACTCATATCGAGTGGGAGTTGACCGAGAGACAGGTTGACACGAATCTCTGCTGCTACCAATGAGGCTGATAATCTGGTCTTTTCCTCACTCGACTGACGTAGTCGTGAAGTGGCCTTTATCACCTTCGTGTGCTGTGGAAACTCATATGGCGTGGGAGTCGACGGCCAAAAAGCTTGACATTACTCTTTACGTCTACCAATGACGCTGATGATCTGAATATATCCTTATTCGGGCGGCACAGCCGTGAAGTGGTCTGTATCTCCCCCGTATGCTGTGGAAACTCATACCGAGTGGGAGTTGACGTAGAGAAAGGTTGACATGAATCTCTGCTGCTCCCAATCAGGCTGATGATCTGGTCTTTTCCTTACTCGAGTGACGTAGTCGTGAAGTGGTCTTTATCACCTTTGTGTGCTGTGGAAACTCATTTGGCGTGGGAGTCGACGGCCAAGAAGCTTGACATTACTCTTTACGTCTACCAATGACGCTGATGATCTGAATATATCCTTATTCGGGCGGCACAGCCGTGAAGTGGTCTGTATCTCCCCGGTATGCTGTGGAAACTCATATCGAGTGGGAGTTGACGTAGAGAAAGGTTGACATGAATCTCTGCTGCTACCAATGAGGCTGATAATCTGGTCTTTTCCTCACTCGACTGACGTAGTCGTGAAGTGGCCTTTATCACCTTCGTGTGCTGTGGAAACTCATATGGCGTGGGAGTCGACGGCCAAAAAGCTTGACATTACTCTTTACGTCTACCAATGACGCTGATGATCTGAATATATCCTTATTCGGGCGGCACAGCCGTGAAGTGGTCTGTATCTCCCCCGTATGCTGTGGAAACTCATATCGAGTGGGAGTTGACGTAGCTGAGCAAACTTCGCCTCCCGAAGTTCCGATAATGAGCAGATTGTCGAGAATATTTCCATTTTTCGGCCAGTGGCCACGGTGATTCCTCGCCAGTCCACTGTGGCGGCTCTCGCAGATTGACTAGCGTATCGCGGTCCGCTCTATGGTTTCCCTCTCCTGAACTGTTGTGCATCAATTAAATATCCAGTAAACCTGCAACTTGCTGACCGGAAGCAGTTTGTCTCTGCACACCTCCACCGGGTGACTCGAGTATGCTGGTTATCTCTGATGTACGGCACTTGGCAATAGTTCCCAACGGTTACTCTCGCATAGTTGAGATATACCATTCCTTCAATTTAACTCGTATCACATCTTGACGCACTTCACTCAGCTCGTCTGCGAAGCCTGGTCCTCCGATGACCGTCCTTGTTTTTTTCCGGCGGTGGTGCCCAATTCTCGCTAAGCGGAGGAAATCTCCGCGCTTCCGACTTATTTCGATTACGGTTCCCAACCTTGTTTAACCAACCATCTTGATCACGAGAACTCTTCTTACCTGGCTCGTGAAACCTATGCCGCGCCGCTTCACGCGCCACAAAATTCTGCATGGCACTCGGAACCCATCAACTTTTCGCTGCCACTAATTCGCTCGCCCCGGCCACTTTTTCGCTACGCCTAGCCACTAATCCACTCTTTCTGGCCACTAAGGTCGCGCGGGCGACTTCGTCGGTGTTGAGCAATGGGTGCTTAATGTGACCCTCATAGTTAACGCAAGCCATCGTACATAGTCATAGGTCTCAGTAGTTCTTCACAGTTATAGTTCCAAAGACGTCTGAATCATATTGAGCTAACATTGAGACTTCTACGGTCTATTCTTCATATGTTTATGCGTGCTGCTAGCATCGAAAGTAAGGAGTCCCTGTTGAAAGTGAGGTACGGGCCAACTCTCGTCGGGTCCCCATAACGTCCAGCCTACTCACTTACCCAAGTCTACAAGGGCATAGACGAACTCGATTTGGAGCCGGAACCCCATGACTCAATCACTTAGAGCCCTAGAGCCGGGGCACGTAGCTGTCTCTGACACCTCTAGCTACACCTGCCGCAGAGGAGTTCCTGTTGAAAGTGAGGTACGGGCCAACTCTCGTCGGGTCCTCATAACGTCCAACCTACTCACTTACCCAAGTCTACAAGGGCATAGACGAACTCGATTTGGAGCCGGAACCCCATGACTCAATCACTCAGAGCCCTAGAGCCGGGGCGCATAGCTGTCTCTGACACCTCTTGCTACACCTGCCACAGAGGAGTCCCTGTTGATAGTGAGGTACGGGCCAACTCTCGTCGGGTCCTCATAACGTCCAACCTACTCACTTACCCAAGTCTACAAGGGCATAGACGAACTCGATTTGGAGCCGGAACCCCATGACTCAATCACTCAGAGCCCTAGAGCCGGGGCGCATAGCTGTCTCTGACACCTCTTGCTACACCTGCCACAGAGGAGTCCCTGTTGATAGTGAGGTACGGGCCAACTCTCGTCGGGTCCTCATAACGTCCAACCTACTCACTTACCCAAGTCTACAAGGGCATAGACGAACTCGATTTGGAGCCGGAACCCCATGACTCAATCACTCAGAGCCCTAGAGCCGGGGCGCATAGCTGTCTCTGACACCTCTAGCTACACCTGCCACAGAGGAGTCCCTGTTGATAGTGAGGTACGGGCCAACTCTCGTCGGGTCCTCATAACGTCCAACCTACTCACTTACCCAAGTCTACAAGGGCATAGACGAACTCGATTTGGAGCCGGAACCCCATGACTCAATCACTTAGAGCCGGGGCACGTAGCTGTCTCTGACACCTCTAGCTACACCAGCCACGGAGGAGTCCCTGTTGATAGTGAGGTACGGGCCAACTCTCGTCGGGTCCCCATAACGTCCAACCTACTCACTTACCCAAGTCTACAAGGGCATAGACGAACTCGATTTGGAGCCGGAACCCCATGACTCAATCACTCAGAGCCCTAGAGCCGGGGCGCATAGCTGTCTCTGACACCTCTAGCTACACCTGCCACAGAGGAGTCCCTGTTGATAGTGAGGTACGGGCCAACTCTCGTCGGGTCCTCATAACGTCCAACCTACTCACTTACCCAAGTCTACAAGGGCATAGACGAACTCGATTTGGAGCCGGAACCCCATGACTCAATCACTCAGAGCCCTAGAGCCGGGGCGCATAGCTGTCTCTGACACCTCTAGCTACACCTGCCACAGAGGAGTCCCTGTTGATAGTGCTGACTCCCCTAGCTACACCAGCCACGGAGGAGTCCCTGTTGATAGTGAGGTACGGGCCAACTCTCGTCGGGTCCCCATAACGTCCAACCTCCTCACTTACCCAAGTCTACAAGGGCATAGACGAACTCGATTTGGAGCCGGAACCCCATGACTCAATCACTTAGAGCCCTAGAGCCGGGGCGCATAGCTGTCTCTGACACCTCTAGCTACACCTGCCACAGAGGAGTCCCTGTTGATAGTGAGGTACGGGCCAACTCTCGTCGGGTCCTCATAACGTCCAACCTACTCACTTACCCGAGTCTACAAGGGCATAGACGAACTCGATTTGGAGCCGGAACCCCATGACTCAATCACTCAGAGCCCTAGAGCCGGGGCACGTAGCTGTCTCTGACACCTCTAGCTACACCAGCCACGGAGGAGTCCCTGTTGATAGTGAGGTACGGGCCAACTCTCGTCGGGTCCCCATAACGTCCAACCTCCTCACTTACCCAAGTCTACAAGGGCATAGACGAACTCGATTTGGAGCCGGAACCCCATGACTCAATCACTTAGAGCCCTAGAGCCGGGGCGCATAGCTGTCTCTGACACCTCTAGCTACACCTGCCACAGAGGAGTCCCTGTTGATAGTGAGGTACGGGCCAACTCTCGTCGGGTCCTCATAACGTCCAACCTACTCACTTACCCAAGTCTACAAGGGCATAGACGAACTCGATTTGGAGCCGGAACCCCATGACTCAATCACTCAGAGCCCTAGAGCCGGGGCGCATAGCTGTCTCTGACACCTCTAGCTACACCTGCCGCAGAGGAGTCCCTGTTGATAGTGAGGTACGGGCCAACTCTCGTCGGGTCCTCATAACGTCCAACCTACTCACTTACCCAAGTCTACAAGGGCATAGACGAACTCGATTTGGAGCCGGAACCCCATGACTCAATCACTCAGAGCCCTAGAGCCGGGGCGCATAGCTGTCTCTGACACCTCTAGCTACACCTGCCGTAGAGGAGTCCCTGTTGATAGTGAGGTACGGGCCAACTCTCGTCGGGTCCTCATAACGTCCAACCTACTCACTTACCCAAGTCTACAAGGGCATAGACGAACTCGATTTGGAGCCGGAACCCCATGACTCAATCACTTAGAGCCGGGGCACGTAGCTGTCTCTGACACCTCTAGCTACACCAGCCACGGAGGAGTCCCTGTTGATAGTGAGGTACGGGCCAACTCTCGTCGGGTCCCCATAACGTCCAACCTACTCACTTACCCAAGTCTACAAGGGCATAGACGAACTCGATTTGGAGCCGGAACCCCATGACTCAATCACTCAGAGCCCTAGAGCCGGGGCGCATAGCTGTCTCTGACACCTCTAGCTACACCTGCCACAGAGGAGTCCCTGTTGATAGTGAGGTACGGGCCAACTCTCGTCGGGTCCTCATAACGTCCAACCTACTCACTTACCCAAGTCTACAAGGGCATAGACGAACTCGATTTGGAGCCGGAACCCCATGACTCAATCACTCAGAGCCCTAGAGCCGGGGCGCATAGCTGTCTCTGACACCTCTAGCTACACCTGCCACAGAGGAGTCCCTGTTGATAGTGCTGACTCCCCTAGCTACACCAGCCACGGAGGAGTCCCTGTTGATAGTGAGGTACGGGCCAACTCTCGTCGGGTCCCCATAACGTCCAACCTCCTCACTTACCCAAGTCTACAAGGGCATAGACGAACTCGATTTGGAGCCGGAACCCCATGACTCAATCACTTAGAGCCCTAGAGCCGGGGCGCATAGCTGTCTCTGACACCTCTAGCTACACCTGCCACAGAGGAGTCCCTGTTGATAGTGAGGTACGGGCCAACTCTCGTCGGGTCCTCATAACGTCCAACCTACTCACTTACCCGAGTCTACAAGGGCATAGACGAACTCGATTTGGAGCCGGAACCCCATGACTCAATCACTCAGAGCCCTAGAGCCGGGGCACGTAGCTGTCTCTGACACCTCTAGCTACACCAGCCACGGAGGAGTCCCTGTTGATAGTGAGGTACGGGCCAACTCTCGTCGGGTCCCCATAACGTCCAACCTCCTCACTTACCCAAGTCTACAAGGGCATAGACGAACTCGATTTGGAGCCGGAACCCCATGACTCAATCACTTAGAGCCCTAGAGCCGGGGCGCATAGCTGTCTCTGACACCTCTAGCTACACCTGCCACAGAGGAGTCCCTGTTGATAGTGAGGTACGGGCCAACTCTCGTCGGGTCCTCATAACGTCCAACCTACTCACTTACCCAAGTCTACAAGGGCATAGACGAACTCGATTTGGAGCCGGAACCCCATGACTCAATCACTCAGAGCCCTAGAGCCGGGGCGCATAGCTGTCTCTGACACCTCTAGCTACACCTGCCGCAGAGGAGTCCCTGTTGATAGTGCTGACTCCCCTAGCTACACCAGCCACGGAGGAGTCCCTGTTGATAGTGAGGTACGGGCCAACTCTCGTCGGGTCCCCATAACGTCCAACCTCCTCACTTACCCAAGTCTACAAGGGCATAGACGAACTCGATTTGGAGCCGGAACCCCATGACTCAATCACTTAGAGCCCTAGAGCCGGGGCACGTAGCTGTCTCTGACACCTCTAGCTACACCAGCTACGGAGGAGTCCCTGTTGATAGTGAGGTACGGGCCAACTCTCGTCGGGTCCCCATAACGTCCAACCTACTCACTTACCCAAGTCTACAAGGGCATAGACGAACTCGATTTGGAGCCGGAACCCCATGACTCAATCACTTAGAGCCCTAGAGCCGGGGCACGTAGCTGTCTCTGACACCTCTAGCTACACCAGCTACGGAGGAGTCCCTGTTGATAGTGCTGACTCCCCTAGCTACACCAGCCACGGAGGAGTCCCTGTTGATAGTTGGAGTCCGGGACCGGGCCATTTGAACTACTCCCGAATGAGAAATCGTAGGTAACTTACCCATCTGTACAAGTTTCTTCATCAGTGTCACTGACTTCCGCGACCAGACCACGATGACAGTTCGAGCAGTATTCGCTCCCCCGCTCCTCCGAATGGGCGGATGATAGACGACAGGAATCCTGTCACAGGATGCGGGGGGGGGCAATGCTCCTTTAGGGGAAACGGAATTATACACGAAAATGGCTCTAAGGGGCGGAATTTACACTGTGGCCGGCTGTAACATTTTTGTGGCGCGCCTCAACATTTTTGTGGTCATACCTAATATTTTTGTGGCGCGCGCAATTTTTTGCCCACTCGGAACGGCCCAATGATCGTCGGTGGGAGTTCAGCCACTAAGCACCCTCCGGGTTGTACTCACCATGATACTTCATTGTTCTACTAAGTGGATGGAACTGTATCAAGGAGGCTGCTCAGCGCATCACTGCCATCGGTCAATCCACCCTCCATGCGACTGATGTTGTCGATGCCAAAATAATTACTTCTCCCTCTCGGGGAGAGGCGAGGTAGCTTAGCGAGAAGTCTTTCGAAGTACTGGGCACGCTTGAGAACTGTTGGGGGAGCGAAGGATGATGAGACATCGCACTCAGCCGAGCTCAACTTCAAGTCCTTGATAGGCGTTTGCAAGTACGCAGGGTTCATCATTTTCAACTTGGTCGCCGTGTATTTCTTGGAGTACTTTATTCAATCTGGTTTTATGGATAGAGCATCGATCAATGTGGATACAGTTCACTCCTCCTATGTTGCAGCTAACTCGTATGAGATGATGTTGATCGGGTATAACATTGGTGTCACCATCTCGAGGTCATCTGTCACCTTCTTCCGTATTAAGCGGGTTTGGATACCTACTGTCCTGCAAGCCTGTCACGCTATCAAGCTTTCCTTATTAAATCTTCGCAGACAGCCCTTCGAAATTCGGTGATTGACAGCCTGCTTGTGGTAGTGGGCGAAGGCCTTGCAGCCTAGTGATCTCCTCCTGGAACAGCATTATCGTAGCGCCATCATGTACATACCCTGTATGCATCTCGTATCGTCGACTTGTGTTGTTATTCATTCAATTCTGAGTCAGAATTTCTGACTGGGGTATATGAACTCCTGTAGACCGTTGGTAGTGTTTAGAGGTTATTGACTCTATGACAGCCGCTGCTGAGTCCACTGCTACTACTGAGCCAACTGCCCATGGCCTGTATGATAACCTTCGGCGGCTCATTAACGTGGTGGATGAGCTGAGGTAATAGTGGGGTCATGCCTGTCGGTGTTGAGAGTGGTTTCAGGGATGTCGGACTACAGAAGATCATCAACCTACCTCGGATTGTTGTTGTCGGGACCCAGAGTTCAGGGAAGAGCTCGGTAGGGCATACGGGACAGGGCTCGTCCAGTATCCGCCTGACGGCTATGTTGGAGCTGCTTCATGGTTGGAGGCCTCTCCCAGGTTTTGGAGAGCATCGTTGGCCTCGATTTTCCTCCCCCCGTGGCGATGGTGTTGTAACGAGAAGGCCGCTCGAGCTTAGGCTGGTTCACTTGTCCGAAAGTGAGATGGGGAACCCAGCGGGGTGTGGGGTACAATGGCGGAGTTGCGTCAGGTGACCATAAACCTGATGATGCTTGGGCTGTGTTCCCTGATCGCCCTGAGAAGAAGTTCACGGATTTCGATGAGGTAGTAACAGCCGCGGTAGTGGTGAGAGTGATTTCGGAAATTTCGTTCGCACTAAATTCGCACAGTGCGAAAAGGAGGGACGAACGATTAAAGTGTGCCGGCAATAGTGGTATGTGGCAGGTACGTAAGGAGATCGAGCGGCTCACTGATGTTGCAGCTGGAGCTAACAAGGGTATCGTAGACGATCCTATCGTCATGACGATGTACGCGCGATTTGTGGTTCTTTGGTGATGTCTACGTTGGCCTTGAAGATACGCTACCGCTGCTCCTGACCTCACTTTGATTGATTTGCCTGGCATCACTCGAGTCCCAGTGAAGGGTTCTGATCAGAAAGAGGATATTGAGAAAGTCACTAAGGTGGGGGAGACGTCTTAGACGGCGGGGTCCGACAATTGATGGCAGGACATGACCTACCGGTACATTAGAGACCCTCGGACCATCATCTTGGCAGTACTGGCTGCAAACCAGGACCTGAGCACTAGTGACGCCCTGCAGATGGCACGACAGGTGGACCCTTCTGGGTTCAGGACCATTGGGGTAGTAAAGGCTTGAGAACGGGAATATGAGGTTGCACTGTACTCTGGGGTTGCTATGGCAGGTGATAACGAAGATTGATATCATGGATAGGGGCACTGACGCGATCAAGATGCTTACTGGGGAGGATATACCCCTGCGGTTAGGTTACGTTGGGGTTAAGAACAGGTAGTGTATCGGTGACAGTGGCCCTTGTTGGTGGACCTGTTGCTGTAGATCTCAGGCGGACATCCGTGCTAACATGAGGGTTAAGGAAGCTTTGCAGCAGGAGAAGGAGTGGTTCGAGAGCCACCCCAAGTACAACAAGCTGCCTCCTGGTCTCACTGGCACTGGTAGTAGTGGGTTCCTCGGCTTGCTATGAGTCAGGGTCATCGACCATCGGGAGAAATATCTGGTGCAGGTTGCTTGGTACAGAAGCTCACGAGGGTGCTTTTCCGTCATATCCGTAACTTTTTGCCTGAGATCAAGAAGGAGATATCCGACCGGAAGACTAAGTAGAACAACGCTGTTAATCATAATGAGAGGATCATTCCGTTGTGGGGCAGAGTGCAAGATCGATTGGAGCAGATTGGCAGTGGTGTTCCGGTGGATGAGAAGGAGCAGGTCCAGCTCATGTGGACAATGATTACGGATTACTGTGATATGTTCAAGAATACCATCAGAGGTAGTACACTGCGCTCGTCATGAGGGCATGCCGGATGATGTGGTGGCTGTCAGGGAGGAATGATAGGAAGCTGCAGCACTATCTGGCGGCCTCTGCTGAGAGCGGAGAGCAGCTCGCCTCGGGTGGTAGTCAAATAAGGAGTGTCTTCAATGACTTCCTGGTAGGTGAACCCTCGGCTGTTGTGAGGGGATACGTGTTTCATTCAGGCTGACTACGAGGATGAGCCTTGTACCAGAGATCTCACAGATGAGGACATCGAGAGGGCCATCCGAGTTCACGAAGGGGATGCTCTGCCTGGTAGGTCGACCATGACCACATACAATTGGATTTACCAAGCGGTCATCTCGATCAGGATTCCCTTCACCTGATATTTTTGAGTTCCTTATTTTGCCGTATCTTCGTCAAATTCAAGGCCCTACTATGGAATGCTTGAACACCGTTGCAGCGACCTTGGAGGTAAGGTGGGCGTGTGGTGGGGCACTCGGGAGCTCTCCTGTAGGTCCTCAGCCAGAAGATGGCACGTACAGTCTTCAAGCGCTTCCCCAAGCTGGCAGACCAGGTGGGCAAGGCTGAGGGAGATCTCACGGCGTAGCGGTGACTCAGGTCCTCGAGCTGACCTCACAAATTCTGTATAGAGAAAAGGAGCATACTCGTGCTATTCTAGAGGACCTAGTGGCCTATGACACGGGATATCTGTTCACCAATGACGTGGACTACCTAGAGAGCCACGGATCTATGCAACCCATGTGAGTGGGTTTGGCCGTCACTGCTGTTGTTTAGTACTGGAGGGCAGGTACCAGCCTTCACCAGGACTACCCAACGGGCCTGATGGTAACGTCAATTCGCCCCCTGGCGGTGCTGCTGCTCCGGGAGTAGCGGGGCAAGCTGTGGCATCACAGCAGGTAGCGCCACTGCTCTGTTGCTGTTTGTGGATCTGAGTGAGCAGGTTCCTCCGAGAGGTATGCCTGGGCAGCGTCCCAATCATCGTCGGGGCTATGCGGGGCCCTACGTCACGGAGATCCGCCGTCGCCTTGACGCCTACTTCTCCCTGATCATCAGGAATGTCCGGGACTCCGTTCCGCGGGCCGTCGGGTACTTCCTAGTTCGCCAGGTGAGAATGCAGGACTGCTGTGGTTGGTCATCCACTCTCGTGGGGCAGGTGCAAGACAAACTCCAGTTCGAGCTATATACTAACGTGAATAGGGCAGAGAAGTTGCCTGAGCTCCTGGGAGAGCCACCACATATTATGGAGGAGAGGAAACAGCTGACGACGCAGGTGAGGGCGGCCCTGCTGGTGGTCGGCTGAGGAGGCATTTGTTGTGGCAGTTGCGTATCCTGGAGAACGCTCATAACGTGCTGCAGCGTGACCCCACTATCACAGCACTGCAGTTGGAGACGATGGACATGATGGGTGATGAGTCAATATCACCAGCCGCACCTCGGAAGCCTAGGAGCCCTAAGCACAGCAAGCAGCAGCAGCAGTACTCGGGCTACAAGCCTGCTGGAGTGCCACCCCCTTCATCCCAGGTCCGACTGTCGCATAACTTTGCTTCGCGTGGATGCAATTCTGTCAGGCCGGAGTTCCCCCACCCTCTAACGGTTCGTCGGTCCCGCCGCCCGCCCCTCCACCGGGCGGTAGTCTGTTCGGCAACTCGACTTCGAAGGCTCACACCGGCAACACGGGTAGTATCCCAGCCGCCCACCCTGGCCAGGGCTCGTCTTTGTTCGGAGGGAGCAGCTATCAGAGTGGCAGGAGGACACAGCCCCCGCACAACCCTCTTTTTCAAGATGACTGATGACTGTGCACTGGAACTCAGCAGCCACAGCAGCTATAGACCCAATACGAGTGTATTATCGCCGCCTGATCACCGTTGTTGCTGCTGTGTACGATAGCAGGTCTATCCTGTGTTGCGTACAGTTTGTTAATGTGGCTGGCGTCCTACTATTCGGGGTCATTGTGTGAGGGTGGACTCGCGAGTCTAGGGTGATATTTGGGTGCCACTAATGATCTCGACGGAGGACATCACCCGGCCCCTCTACGGTATGCTGTTCGCATTCGCTGCAGATGAAAACATGGCTGCCTGCTGGGGCTCGGTAGTGTGGGAGGCGCTGGTATTTTTATCGAGGCCCTGCTGTGCTATCCATAGCACGCGCCTTCTGTGATCTCCTGCTTCTCTTCGCTCCGCTGCGTCCTGTGTCAGGCCACGACTGGAGTAGCACCAGTGGAGGGACCACTCAGGTAGTATCATAGTAAACTTGCGGGAAGTGGTGGTACGGGAGCCTGCCTACCTCGAGGATCGGATTTGCCGGAGATCGCGTCAAGACCTGACTCATTCAGGACGGCAATCGAGTGCCGAGGAGATGGTTCAGTGATGCGAGTCCCTTCATGTTGCGAGGCGATGCAGAGTAGCGGCGGCCGATGTAGGCTGCTGGGGCAACAAGGGGCAGTCATCGATTCTCCGGGCTGTAGTATTGGAAGAGCGACCAATGCGGGTGGCTCTGGCCGGCCTGTGCTGTCATCATCCCATCGTCATGCAGATCGAGGTGAAGGGGGATAAGGCTGGAGATGACCAGCTTACCAGAGAGGTACGTCCTCGCTTCGATCGCCTCGGAGCGTTGCCGTCCAGGAACAACAATTCTGGCTGGGACTATTGATCTTGGAGAGCGCTGCCTCCAGCATTGGCCGTGGCGCTATGACCTTCGACACGCAGGATCGGCCGTTGTTCAATATGGAGGAAGTTTCGACCAGTGGAAGATACTCGTCGAGTCGGGCAACCATTACCTTGTCTAGCTCGACGGGGCCCTCTATGGACTGGCCTGAATTTCATAACGGTGTGGCCTTCGGCCTAGCCGTGAGACCGCCGCGAGGGAGGAGGCCGGATAGGGAGTGGTTTGTCCGTAATATGCGCTGGAAGAGGGCGTCGGATGGTTCCTGTTTTCGGAGGGCCGGTCTTCTGATGGGCCTTGGCCTGCACGGCTATATGACGCCTGATGTCTTCCGTCCTGATGACTGGTTGGTGGAAATTGGCACGGGTAACTGCGCCTCGATATGCGCTGTGCTTCTGGGCATCGGGGCTTCCAATATAGGATCGAGGGACCTCAAAGCCTGTAGGCTGTGTTACCTTCATACCCCGGCCCTGTCAGGGCAGGTGGACCAGTCGACAGGTAGTTCTACTCAAACCCTTGTGCAGTGTTGTGGCGTGGTCGCCTTGGGCCTACTGCACTACAAGTCCGCTCACGTTACGCTGGCCACCACCCTATTGAAGAACCTACGTGACCTCGGTAGCATCACCGGCGGCTCGAACGAGTGTGGCGTCGGCCTCCGGCCAGCCTATGGGGTATCGGTAGGAGCTGCCTTCGCTCTGGCATACGCTGACAAGCCTTTGCCGCGCAATTTGGAAGATGAGCTCGTGGCCTGTACCGACGATATCGATAGTTCTGTGCCGGCTTACATCGCCTTGGGTCTTCTCTACTACGGCATGGCCGACTCCCGTGTTTTGGAGGTGCTGCAGCTGCCTCGTACTCGACATCAGCTCTGTCGTAGGAGGCCGAACTGCTGGTTTGCGGTTGCATTGGCTCGTACTATGGTGCAAGGGGAAGTGCCTGACCTGCCCTCCTTCGTCGGTGGATGCAGAGAGAAGTATAGAGCTACCGCAGGAGAGTCGAGCCCTTTCGTAGAGGCTGAGGCAGCACTGTATATGGAGGCGGGCTGTATGCTAGGCCTAGCTTTGTCCAATATGGGTTGCGATGATCTCGGGGTTCGAGATCGGATACTAGCGGCTCTGGAGAGGATGCTCAAGATGGAGAGCTGGCAGGTGGTAGTGATCCAATCGAATAGGATGAGCATTCCTAGGATTGTGCCGACAATGGTGGCTAGATCAAGCTTGATCTTCAGGAAGGCATGCCGAGTGTGACGTCGTTTGGAGCGATAACGAGCCATCCCCCGGATGACTGTGGACCCGACAGCAAAACCCTGCTTACTTGCAGGTAGTTGAGGGCTTCTTCATGCTCCCTTCTCGATCCCTCTTCAGGCTCAGCGTCTTGTTGTCAGCTGCGACTGTCATGGCCGGCAGCGGTTGTCCTCGTGTATCAGCCTTTATCGATCGAGTGCGACAGAAGGTGCGGCTGTTGCATCCTCGATGAGGGTCATGAGTCAGAGCTTCAGGTTTTCGAGAGTACTCATACTCCAGCAGCGGAATTTGAGTTCGTCTATGGCATACACCAAGCCCTGCATCTCGCCACTGGCCTGCTCCATCTGGGCTGGGGTCGCTGCGAGTTGAAGAACAATGCTCTCGGGAGGGCAGCCGTGCTCCTAGCACTCTGGCCCGGCTACAGACATGACGTCAGCGATATGAAGTGGGCCATTACTACTCGGGGTTGCGTGTATAAGGTGTATGGTGGCCCTCGGCAGATACCACGTGCAAGTGTTCCGACACTTGTACTGTCTAGCGGTTGAGAAGCGGGCCCGTCAGTAGTACTCCCTTTCCATGAGCATGGACAATCTCCTCTTTGTACACTACTACAGTCACTACTATTTCCAACATCTTTCGCGAAGACTTGCGTGGCTGTTATGTCTCGGATCATCCCCGCTACGTTCGCTGCCTGCATAGAATGCCTTGCTTGTCAGTGTTTGTATGCTGAGGGACTCAACGCGGTGGTTAAACCACCGTGGTTTGATGAGAGTGATGGCATCTGCACTCCTCAGCAGGCTCGGACTCCTGCGACGGAGTTCGACCACGACAACCGCCCATCGATCGTTAGCATCCTCGACGAGCCCATCGGGTGTTCGAGGGGCTCACCAGAGGCGAGTGTACTCAGACGACCGTCACGTATCGACAGGGTAGAGTGTGACTAGTCTATAGGTGCGACGTTGCCATAATCGGGGGCGGCATCAGCGGCTGTTCTCTGGCCTGGGTTCTTGCCCGCTTCACTGACATGTGAGTTTACCAGGCGCCTTGCTGTTATTGAGGGTTCCTTTAGAAACTCCGTGGTCGTGTTGGAGCGGCATAATAACGTTGGCAGAGTATGCAGCCATGCAAGGAACAACTCGCAGACTCTGCATCGTGTAGGGGCATTACTCGCTGGGGTGGTGGTGAGGCATCAAGGGTAGTATCCTTGCAGTAGGGCGACATCGAGACTAACTACAGTATACACAAGGCTCGTCGCGCCAACGCTCAAGCTGAGCTGCTCCTGCCGCTTTACGACTACTGTTTTAGAGGAGCCTGAGAGGGACAGCTGCATATTCAGGATGGTAGGATTCGCACACCGCCCTTCCGCGCTTCTGTTCTTCTCCACTGGAACGAGGCTGTACAGTTTTGTATCATTCTTCTCAGTCTAAGCTGTGCCTCGGGGTTGGTGAGGAAGAGCAGGAGCTGCTCAGGCAGCGGTACGAGTCCTTTCATGAGGAATTCCCCTCGATGCGGTTCACGGAGGAGAAGTAGACGAGTCTCCTCCGAGAGCTGATCGCCTAGGTTCCTCATTCAGGGAGGAGATATTCCGGTTGGAACCGGCAGTAGTACTTGAAGACCTTGATGGATCGAGCTTCAGATCCGAGCCGCTCGCAGCCATAGCGATAGAAGATGAGTGGGGTGTGTCTGGTAGTGGTAGCGTGATGAGTCTGATCAGATACGCCGCTGTTAACTACGGTGAGCTCACATATTCGTTCGTCCGCCATTCACGGAGGCACGCGTCGGAGACGGGGAAGAGGGTCGAATTTATTACCTCAACCAAGGTAAAGCGGATGCCGGATCTTGAAGACCCCTCGCGCTTCAGGTTGAGTCCCTCGCTCCGTCTGATGACGGTGATGTTATGTTGCGGTGTTCAATGAACGATGTCGAGGTTCGGGCGAGGTTCTGCGTCGTCTCAGCAGGCGGTTACTCGGTAATACCGTCGCAGCCGCTTCGCCCCGTCTCTCCTGTGAAGTTTTCATGTTCTTATGTGCGTCCTTCTAGTTGCTATTGGCCCACAGTCTTGGCCTCGCTAAGCATTTGTCACTCCTGCCCATCGCGGGTTCATTCTTCTTCGCAGGGTCGTCGGGGGCCTACCGGAGGCTGCTTAACGGCAAGGTGTAAGGTCCGCTACGACCGAGAGATTGCTGCATTGACGCCATCAGATACGCTGTCCAGGACCCCGCTCTTCCGTTTGCTGCTCCCCATGCTGATCCAGATGTAGCCAAGCTTGGCCATCCAACTCGGTAGTAGGGCTCCACTAGAGGCGACCATCAGCTTGTGTGATGGTACTGGGCCTGGCGTTGGTAGTTTCGGCCCAACAGCGGCGTTCCATCCGATGATGGAGAGATATCTTTTCGAGTCCCTACCGGATGCTCTGAGGACGATGCAGCTGACAGACCCAGCAACGATCGCCGCTCTTGCCGATATCCTAGCAGAGAGGCCGCACCTGATAGGATACGCTTTGGCGCAGATGACGTAGCCTTGTCACCGAGGAATCCTTCCTGCACTCCTCGCTGCAGGTATGAGGCGCCGCTTTTTGGTGAGCATCAATACGCTATGTAGGGGCACTCTCGTTATGGTCACTCTCACGTGCCCACTCCTCAGTAACGAGGCCGGGCGGTTAGTACCGGCCATTGCTCGAGAAAGAGTTCGATTATCACCAGCATGGGGCTTTGGAGGGGTCCGTGCCCAGTTGTTAGACACTCGGAAGAAGACACTTGTAGGGGCTCTCGATGCGTGGGGCCGCGTACGCTCACTGTCGTCAGCTGATGGGAGCTGGCAAGATAATCGAGCCTGAAGTCCCGAATATGATCTTCAACATAACACCATCGCCTGGGGCGACAGTCTGTTTAGCTAGCGCCTTGTCTGATGCGTTAAGGTGAGGGTCTATGAAGCTCCTGTTGTTAAAGCCCTCGAGTGGACGACGGTTATACACGGGCTTTTGGAAAGCTTTGTGTCTGTCAGAATTTGCGATCATCTTGGCGCTGAATTTGACTATGAGGAGGTGATGAGACTACTGGCTGTGAACTTGCGTGATCCTTGTGTCGCTGAGCTCGTCCTTACCTGACCTCTCACACATGTATTGACTTCGAGAACCCTTTCCTTATGCCGGATTGACTTGAGATTGATCACATTAGTGCCTAGGGTCTATCATAGGTAGTGTAGTACACGGTGCCTTACGAGTTGTAAGCTTTCCGAATTTTCCCCTGCTTTGATCAGCATGTCCCCTGTCCATTCGCGTGAGCCTCATCTCGTTCAAATACGGGCCGCGGTATCGCCCGAGTCGCCTCATGGTAGTGTCGTGTGTGTCAATGTTGTCGGAAGCCTGGCCCTGGCTTGGTGATGGGCAACGTGTGCTGAATACTCCATCTCGATGTCTGTCGCCATAGCGCAAGACCTGGCATGGGGTTGTGGCCGACAAGAAGAGTTTCTCGTGATTGTCGATGATGGACAGGGTCCCTATCACGCGGAGGCAAGATGAGGTTCGTGTATAATAAGTCGAATAAGAATACCTGGGAATAATGCCATTACCTCCATAGTTTCACTCCCGTACGCACGCCTGCACGCGTGAGTGCAACAGATCACAACTGTCAGTGGTCTTCGGTCCTCGATGAACTGGTACTAGGATGACCTGCGAGACGTTACAGCTGGCTGAGGTGGACTTGGGGGGAGCTCCTGCCGGACACGAATGGGCCTTCTTCTCGGGAACAGGGCCAGGGAAGAGAGACAATGAATGGCGTCACACATTATGCGTGACGTGCAGCGCGTGCCGTGCGAGTGGCGCTTCGTGTGGTACATACTAACTTGGAACAAGAAGGGTAGGAAACTCCTGGCCGTTCCTAGCCTGCCTTTATCGCATGGGACCGTCGTTCTCCCTTGTCGATCAGTGGGCTTGCAGCGAGCATGTTGCCAACGTATTAGATGGTGATATCGATTACCCTTGATTATCAGAACACTGTCTCCCATAGAGATCTTTTCCCGAAACTTTCGCCCAAGTATCTAGCTATCGCTCTCTCATCTGTTATCCTGAGGTGGTATCGGCCAGTGCCTGCTTGATGGAAGCGCCTTTCGAGCTTTGACGGTGTCGTCCCAGTTTTTTACGTATCGTTGTTCTAGCGACAGCACTACCTTCGCCACCATGAGCGCCTGCGACCCTCTCTCTCCCGACCAGTGTAACGGTCGTGGTGTGTGTGATCCTGGATTCGATGATATCCCCTCTTCCTGTGATTGCACTGTATGGTGGGATGGAGAACAATGCCAGAGGATATCTGGGTAAGCTGAATAGTGCAAGGGTCGACCTTGGATACTGGGTAGAGCTCCTTCCATCTCAGGTACTATTGGCTCGTCATAACCCTTATTATAGTGGCTGTATTGAAGCTGACTTTCTTCGTGTTCTATTGTTGGTTCAAGTACCGCCGAGTTGCAGGCTATTCTCGTTCACAGAGGGTCGTCCGCAGCCCAGCGTATGTACAGCCTGTGACCAAGGGGGTAAGCCAGTCTGCTGCTTTCGGCAGAAGTCCCCGCTTACTGATGAGATGAGCCTCGCTTCCCAAAGCTCGACCCTCTGTGAGTATCTCTCTCGTTATTTTTCAGGCGGTGCGTAGTCAACCTCCAGCTGGAGCGCAGTATGGCAGTTATACTGGAAAAGCCAGTGTGTAAATAGCAAGTATACCTCGAGCGTCCAAGGGAATTTTCTAATGTAGCCAGCCGCCACAGCGACGCCTTTTACAGGCCATCTATCTTTTTCTACCATCATCGTCGATTCGGCACTCGAGTCGCTTTCTCGACCCCCTCTAAGTTGAGCTATGATATTGTAAATGGTTGGAATGATGACTCCTCTTTTGATAGCGGCGTTCTTATGCCCAATGTACTTGAACGGATTGCCACTGCCGGCTGTGAGTGATCGTAGGCGTCCGGCACGGCAATGTGACGAGGCCAATTCCGACGAGGCGAGTACGGTTGAACAGTGTGTGACCTTGGTGCATATAACGTTCTGCCTCGCTGTTGATCTCCAGTGTCCCACCTGGTCGAGACCTCCGAGCCAGCGAGCATGGCGATCGAACCGCATCTAGCATGTTCGAACCCATTGAAGATAGAGGGCCTTATACGCTCTTCTGAGCACTTCCCGAGTCGGCCCTGCTACAGTATTCGGCTTTAGCACAGCTCGAGGAAGGTACAGTGAATGAAGCACCACCGAGTCGCGGAGCCACACCTTGTCGGTCTCTGCAAACTGTCAATGTGACCCCTTCCAGCAAATGTGATAATCTCGACGGACCTTGTCTCCGCCAGACTGATGCGAGACAGGTTATACAGAGTCCATGTTACGGTATGTTAGTACAGACACTGTAGCAGAGCTAGTCCGATCAAACCAAGTCCGTAACGAAGACGCCATCTACCTCATCGACTGCCGATACCCGTGAGGTGGTCTGCCGAGTGAGCGAAGTTGGATTCGTTGCTTGATAGGTATGAGTATAACGGAGGCCACATTATGAGTGCTATCAACTTCCCTCCGTATGAACTGGACTCGCTGAAGGAGTTCGTGTTCAACGACCTAGCCAGCCGAGACCGGCGTCGGGCGATAATTATTCTCCATTGTGAATTCTCCCAGCTCAGAGCACCTGTGGCTACTGATGCCTTGAAGAAGTAACGTGAGAGGGGGCTGCTGATATGCTTCAGTCGTGCGCACGATCGGAAATGACATCCTTCGCAGGATCAGCATGTCCGTCAGGTGAAATTTCGAGAACATTTGAGGGGGTTTCATTCGGGGCGGCTTTTCGATCTTTCATTCAGCTTGTGAGACCGTCAGTATGTCATACTGTTGTTGTGGGAAATGCCAGGCATTCCGCCCGGTACGGATGCTCGAGACCACTTGAGCTCTATGTGATGAAGGGGGGATACTGCGACTTCTTCCGCAAGTTCAAAGAGCTATGTGAGCCCCAGTCCTACACGGAGATGTAGGTCTTCCAACAGTTGTCTCCTTTTTAACGACTGCTCTCCACCTCAGGCAAGGGACTATGGAGAACAACGACAGCAGCAACAACGCTGACGTGAGGAGCCTCAGACTACCGTCGACTGCGATCGCTTGAAAAATGTCGCAGCGTCTGATGCTCGCTTTGCCTCGTTGTCAGGACTTACCGGCGTTGCTACCAGGGGGCCTAAGAGGCTCACCACCTGCGCACATGCGGGGTCGGCAGCGACGGCGGCGGAAGGTAGTGGAAGTGTAGCCGAGTTTACTAGTGAGTGGTAGTGTAGCAGGTCAGAGGGCGCTGCTTCGATGACATGGATCTGTCATTTCGCGGTGAGGGCTCGTCCTGTGGACGACGGTATCGCTCAGTCCTCGCGTTCCAGACTCCCGCCGGAGGTCCTCTCGACTCTCCTCCTCATCCTGGGGCACCACGATGGACGAGCGAGAATCGCCCATCAGGTGAGGGTATGACTGGGGAGCTCTCTCCCGAGTTGTGCGCGAGGTTGCTATCCGATGAGCTCATCTGGGTGCGGCCAAGCATCCACGGCAGGGAGAGCGCTGTAGCTGGCTGGTGTCCTGAGGATGTATGCCGCAATCATGCAAGCGCGGCAGCAGCACCAGTAGTGGTCCCTGCGAGACTCTCCGTCAGTCGTCTTCACCTTCCTTCTCAGACGGCCTTCACGTCAACTGGATTTGGATACGGGACAGGCAGACCCTCCGTGAGCAGTGAGTGATTAGTTCCGTACGGGCCTGCTGCTACTCACCGCCGTCACCCTCCTGTATCGAGGGAAGGACTTCTAGCCCTGGCTCAGGTGTATCAATGGACGGTACATGCGTGTCTGACGATGATGATGATTGGAGAGGAGGATAGGCGGCAACGTAACATGTATAGTGCAATGAATAGTACAATTCACGTTCAATGCCCCGTATAAAGCAAATATCTGCACTATAGGTTAGTATGTTGTTGAGGCTGTTTGTTGCTCACTAACATTTCGGAGAAAAACATCCAGACTTGAGTTTGACACAGTGACGATGTCTTCATCGACATGTCAAGGCAGGAGGAGGAAGGCTAATCATCATTTTCAGGGCGTGCGCTTTTTGCATTTCGTACAACGCTATCGTCCTCGTTTGTTCATCTAGCGTTAGTTCCGTCCACTGCTCTCCTCATACGTACGACCATCGCTGACGGATAGGTTTTTTACCCCCTTCCTGCCTCTTCCTTCATGTCCGAAAGAAGTGATAGATCTTCCGAAGAATTGCAGAAACTCGAATCCGACACGTCGGATTCTTCTGTAACGGAAGCAGACAAAGATGCCGTTAAAGTCAGCAAAGATTCCTCCGCCACTGCGGCCGAGCAGATGGTCCGCAAAACTTATGTGTTCTGCTTCGTTTGCACTACAGTATGCGGGTTCATAAATAATACTGGCTACAACTTCGTCTTTACAGTTTCCCAAGATCTGGCTAAACAATTCCATCATGAAGATGCTATGTCTTCCTTCAGTATGGTCTTGCTGGCTGCTTGTTTCGGCATGACGATATTGCACTCTAAGTTCTTTCTGCACTTTCCATTTTTGGTGAGAATCGCGGCCTGTTTAGTCCTTCAGACGTGTGCGTATGTTCTTCTTGCGATTGCCTGTAAGATGACTAATGACAATATCGGATTTGGCCTGTCATTGGCTGGAGCAGTCTGCACTGGCTTCTCCCAAGCACTAGGTGAAGTGCTTAACTTGAGTCAGTTGCATCACTTACCGCCAAGCTTGGTCGGTGGCTGGGGCCTTGGTACGGGTCTTTCTGGTATCTTCGCTCCTCTCATTTACATGCTCTTCCTCAATGTCTTCCATTGGTCAAGGTTTGTGATCATGTTGGTGATGAACGTACTGACACCTCTTTACTTTGGCGCATTCTTCTACATCAATCGTCAAGCTAACAAGAGGACCGTTAAGGGAGCGAAGGATGATGAGACATCGCACTCAGCCGAGCTCGAACTTCAAGTCCTTGATAGGCGTCTGCAAGTACGCAGGGTTCATCATTTTCAACTTGGTCGCCGTGTATTTCTTGGAGTACTTTATTCAATCTGGTTTTATGGATAGGGCTTCGATCAATGTGGATACAGTTCACTCTTCCTATGTTGCAGCTAACTCGTATGAGATGATGTTGATCGGGTATAACATTGGTGTCACCATCTCGAGGTCATCTGTCACCTTCTTCCGTATTAAGCGGGTTTGGATACCTACTGTCCTGCAAGCCTGTAACGCCGTCTTTTGGGGCTTTGAGGCTACTACCCACTTCATCAGGAATGGTCTTGGTTTGACCGGTTTCTACCTCTACATACCCTTAGCTGCCATTATTGGTCTGATGGGCGGATTGTCTTACGTCAATTGTATGTACCAGATTCAGCAAAATGAGGACATCCCCACCGATCTTCGTCAGCTGGCGGTTAACCTATGTTTTGCCTCGTCTAACATTGGTATTGTACTTTGGCAAGTGGTTTGGACTTGTGGCTTGCCGAATACAGCCTTGAGTCAATGCAACATCTATGATTGCAGTAAACCACCGCAGATTTACAATTGAATGGGGCGATGGATGGTATCTCCCTATCCTCAAGCTACTATGTTGTCAATGAGATGCCCAGAGTCATTCAAGTCGCTAGCGTATTGTTGACCATCTTCCTCCTCCTCTCCTGGAGGTGCATCTACATGAGTGTTGTCGAAATCGTCCTCTTCTTCTTTTTCTTCTTCTTGTTGTTCTTCTTGAGAGCCATGTCCGGAGTAGATCATACACTTTGCTCGTAGTCATTCTAGTTCAGTAGTAGTCGCAATTTGCAGTCGTCCTTTGCTCTCATTGCTTTGCTCATATCCATCATAGGAGTAGTAGTCCTTTGGTTTAGTCTCTTCGTAGTCATCCCAAAAGGCACTCCTAGTGACGACCTTAACAACTGCTCTCTAACATTGTCATCAAGGAAGCATTAACAGTATCCGCTGATTGGCAGCAGCCTGATTGTAGTAGGGGGCGAAGGCCTTGCAGCCTAGTGATCTCTGTGTTCGTCGCCCTCAACGTAATCAGGGTTTATTGAGGTCACGTCAACTCTCTTTCCTGTTGCCGTTGTTGTTGTTGTTGCCTTAACTCGTATGAGGCATACATTATAGCATAGCTTATATATCATATTACATCAGTTGATGGAATATATCATATAGCCCCGAACAGCAGCATTGTCCTAGCGTAGCCATCATTGAGTTTCCATTAAGCGTTCCTCCTAAGTGTATCAGCATAGCAGTCTCATGGCGTTGCGTTGTTATATTCTTCAATCAACTGAAGGGGAGTGTCAGGGCTATACATCTCTTCCTTTGAGTACCATAGCTCATGAAGTATGCTGTGTAGGCTCTTGAAGGTTCGGTAGCTCTCGTTACTCCGTCGAGAGCTTCAAAGTCGACGTCAGCTGGAGACCTCGTTGTTCATGGTGCTATCACAAGCTTCATATGGTAGCCGTCGAAGGCTGGTTGATGTGATGGGCAGCTTCATAGAAGAGCTGCTGTCCTTGTTACTGTTCTATGTAGTATGGGCGCGGTATGAACTCAGCCTATCGCGTAGTGGCCTCATTGTTGCATGTGGCAAGCTGGCCTCATTTTTGAGTGTGGCATGTTCTTCGTTATGATTATTACAGACTGTGTTAGGGGTTCCTACTGCGACAGCCTAGTTCGATCAGCCGATAGACACCGCGTTGTCTGCATCGCAGTCATAGACTGACATCCCCGAGGACTTGGGAGAGCAGAGCCTCAACCGGGGTGATAGCGGACGAGGGGATAAAGCGGGGTACAACTGATTGGTTTGCATGGGCCCATAGGCGCATTCGACCATCACGGATCTGTGGGTTCGAACACACTTGCTGCTTGCACGTCCTTTCTCGGACCAAGGCTTGTTGGTGATGGAAGATTCGACCCCAGAGGAGTCCTCGCGTCGTCGTGCTCGAGCCCTTCGTCAGAGGGTTGTCTCTGCGTGAGCCCCGCTAGCATGTGGTAATTCCGGTCACTCCTACTATGTTCAGGTTGCTTGAGCTCTCTTTTCGAATTCATGGGGTTCTTGGTACCGTCACCTTCAGTCAGTTTTTATACGGCATTAAGTGCTCTAATGAATATCCCGCCTTCGATAACGTCCGTGCCTCAAGAGGATATATTCACCAACCCCTTCTTCGCTAAAGTACGGGAAGAGGATTCTCTGTTGCAATACGCAGCTGGAGGAGGGGCCCCTGGTGCTGCTGAGAGTGGCCGACCGCCTGTGGTAGTATGTGAGGGTATCTTTGCCTGTAATCGCCTAAACGTCATGGGACTCGGAGAGTTCGATCCACCTCAGCGAGCGAATACCCGTGGTACGCACGACATTATGTACCGTTAGTTTCTCGCATCTTGTTCGGACAGTCCGGCTAGGGTGATTCTCTCTTGGGACAAGCCGGCTAATTGAACGCTGTGAACCTCTCATCTCTGTAAAACGGAGTCTGACCTGTCGAAGGAAGATTGCTGGCTCCGATCTTCTCAGATCCTCGTGCCATGTCAACGATCCTTGTCTGGGCAGCCTGAGAGCGCCTCTCTGAGCAGACACCAAATAGAGGCACACATCCTCCAGAGCGCTCACGTCCCCGGTCAGTACTGCAACTTACGAGGGCAGGTATCGACTGATCGAATCTGATTCCAGCCACGTGATTGTATTTTCCTAGGGGCTGGAAATTAAGGCTGACAGAGTCATCACTGGGAGTCGGTTTCGGACAGCGGCGAATTTGTCATGTGACCCAGACTGAGAACATGTGAGCCGCTAGGAGGCACTGCAGGTATCAGACTCGAGTCTTCAGGTATGACTACGGCACTAACTTCAAGATCTTCGTCTTAGACAGGCCCGTCTGTGGGGCGTATACTAGCGGCAGAGGTAGGCTGCACTACGGAAGTTGAAGTGCTGCTGTATGGGCCTGTTAGGTGGTGCTGGTCCGGCAAGTCTGGCAATGGCAGGACCGTGCGATTGGCTGTCCGGCTGTCCCCAAGCTGAAGATGACTTTTATGATAAGATCTTCAAATTCCGTCAGACGTACCTGTTGGTAGGTTCGACGGGCTTTATCCCATCATCATCTTAATGCCACTTCATGAACAGGTACCGGGATACGAGAAAGCAGCCGCTGTGAGGATTCGGGATATCTCCAGTGAAGCTGTTGCCACTGTAGAGAGGCATGAGGCCGGTAGTGAGCACCTCCATTGCTGAGTACTCCTGCTACCATGCTCTTTAGGCAAGCCTTCTGGCCTAGTTCGGCCGGTGGCGGCCCCTCCCGGATCGGACATCAAGTAGTGCACTGCAGTGGACCCCTGTCGGTAGAGTTGATGTGTGTAGACACGAGGTGGAGAGGACGGCCTATGCTACACTGCATGCCTTCATATTCCCCCACATACTGCAGTACACGTTACCTGAGGACACAAGGCTGACTGAGCGCATACGGTACGCGAGTGGACTGTCGAGGGTTGCGATTGCTCTGCCGTGTCTCGGGCGGGGGCTCATAGGGCTCAGGCGCTATGCCATCGTGCAAGAGTTCGTATTCAGGAACTACTGCAATGGAGGTAGTCTCAATCTGCGGACGATTCTAGCAGCAGCATCGGCGCCGAAGGATATTCTCACGGCCAAAAACGACGTATGCCTCGTGCTTGGAAGTGCCCTCTCAAATCGTGGCCTCTGCAGGTTCTCACACGCTGCGTTCAAAGTCTGGTGGCGGAGCTGGGCAAACTGGATAATCAAATAGCCCCGATGGATAAGCTGTCGGCTTTGACGGTGAGTGGGGTCGGCCCTTGGGCGCGGTGAAGCCTCGATGCCGCCGAGAGAGTACGCTTACGTCCTCAGACTGCTCTAGAGCACTGCCAGAAGCTGGTGTCCGAGATCGTTCGATCCTCGTTGTTAGTCACTGCACCGGACCAAGGGGGACAGGCCCGGGTGGAAGTCTCTGCTGATCACGTAATGAGCTGTGTGCTGTGGAGTTCGGTGAGGGGTGGTTTGCCAGGTCCTGGCGATGTTCGTGGCTGCTATTGCCTCACTAGCCAGCAGTAGAGATCGCGCCAATACGCGAGTCCAGATCAATGCGCACATGTGCCATGTTGATATGTATGTTGAAGCGCATGACGAGCTGAAGTAAGGCCTTACAAAGCGGGCTTTCTGGGACCTTCGCTCCGCCTCAGGTTTTCCCAGGGGCAGTATGCGTTGTCTACGATACACTCGGCACTCGAGTTCTGGCGGCAACCTCATGCGGAGTGCCGTGAGTTCGACATTCACACGCCGGAGGAAGAGGCGACGAAAGCCGAGGATACCTCAGAGGATGATAAGGGTGACGCAAAAGCTCTTCTCAAGGCGCGTCAGCCCATCGTTTGAAAGGCATGTACACGGTTGTGTCGACGGTCGGCTAGTTTACACGTGCATCGGCCTGCTCTTCAGGGCGAGGATTGATTGATTCAGGTATGTTTGATAAGTCTTCCTCGATTTTCGCGGCCTGCCTCCGGGCGGGTTCTGATGAGCCCTCGCCATGGTGCGGTATCCACTTTGCACAGCGCAAGCGTCGAGAAAGTTTCCTAAGGCTGACGTTTGTGCGCTGTGTTCGGGTCCGTGTTAACTGGCAGGTCTACAGTTCTCGGCCACTCGGCTAACAGAATGCCATCCATCTGGAGGAGACGGCATCAGCAGCGGCAGCAGCAGAATCGGAAGGAACTACGATCGACAACAGTGACCCTTCTCACCTTGCTCTCCTGTTATATTGGTACCTCTACGCTCCTCTTTGCCACTGGATTCCATGACCTAGCGGAGACTAACGTACCGGCGCAACTGTCTACCGTGGGCTCTCTCCGTGGAAGACTGACCCCACCTCGTGTCGTGACCCCTCCTAAACTTCCTCCCTACTCACCACCACTCTTCGGAGTCTGGGCGGTGTCCGCGGTATCGGGTGTACTCTTACTAAGTGCTGCTGTCGGTCGAAGCGGCGGTGCCTCTCGACTGGCCCGGCCCTTGGCGGCTGTGGCCTTCCTCGTAAACATTGGGGTCGGTATTGTAGGTGGGATCCTCCCACTGCTCCGGTGTGCTTCCTTGGTGTTGAGACTGGCCAAATGGTCGATGTCTCTGAGTTCTTTCCTCACCTGGCTATTCACCTTGGGTGTGGTTAGCCCGGAGATGCCGCTAGCGTGGAAGCTGTACGCGGGTGCAGGGGCTCTCACTCAACCGTTACTCGCAACGTTACGAAAGGTAATGCAGTCGACCGTCTTCTCACCTATATGTTGTCTGAGGGTTAGGTTTGCATCGGTTGATGGATCTCTGTGTTAGGTACTTCCCTCTGCAGCGATGACCGATATCCCCTTCACGTTCCTCTGGTTGATAGTGGACTCTGCGGCCCACTTTGCTCAGAGTTGGATCACGCGCACCGTGCTTGGTGGGGGAGGCTAGCCGGAAAGACTCAACCAAACTCACCGATACAGTAGCATTGCCGTTTCTAGCCTCGCTGTATCTCCTCCCTTGCGTTCATTCAATGCTTTGTGGCGGGTGACGACCGAGATCCGAGCCTGTATGGTGATCGCAGTCAGGCGCTCAAGTTTATCATAACTCTACGATCTACATGTTTTACAAGTCTACCAGGGGAAAGGACACTCACGTATCCTTCGTGGATGCGGTAAGTGGCGGAGTCTCCAACGTTAAGACGTCAATAACATCCCCACAGGTGCTCCAAGGTCTGGGCAGTGATGGCGGCCTCCTTATCCCCGAGCAAGTTCCGAAGATCACGCCGCAGGTAGGCTTCCGGGCCCCCGCTTGATCTCCATTCATTCCGTCAGGAGTGGGAGGAGTGGAGGTCACTGTCGTACAGGCCTTTGGCGTGTCGTGTCTTGAGGAAGTTCATCTCACCCACGGAGATATCGGATGGGGAGCTACAGAAGCAGGACTACAGCTCGTCGCCTGGGTGGTGTGGACTGATCTCTCAGGCTTGTGGAGGACGCCTACGGCAATTTTCGAGATCACGAGCTCACTCCTGTGAAGAGAGTGGGCGAACAATATGTATGTGGCATCAAGGGCGGCCTTGCAGCAGCGTCAGTGTTGCCCATCAGGTTCTGGAACTCTTTCATGGGCCTACCTTCGCCTTCAAGGACTTGGCCCTTCAACTACTCGGCCCCCTCTTCGAGCTTTGTCTCGAACGCAAGCATAGTAGGGTCTCGTTCAGAGTGTGCCGACTTGGAGCTGTCACACCTCAGAGCAGCTGCTCATACTGGGTGCAACCTCTGGTGACACGGGCAGCGCCGCGATAGCTGGTGTGAAGGGGAGGAAGAATATTAAATGTAAATCGCCTCCAGCGGAGGTGCTACAGACACATTCTTGCAAAGGTGTCATCCTCTACCCGCATGGCCGCACGTCGAAGATTCAGGAACTGCAGATGACCACTACGGCAGACGAGAACATCCACTGTTTGGCCGTCAAAGGGGTGGGGATTGCGCGGCTTCTTCGCTGCAGCGTGTCTTTGGCATCCCGATTAGAACTTCGACGACTGCCAGAACATTGTGAAGGGTATTATGAACAGTCCGCTGAAGGAGGAGCTGAGTATAGGCGCGGTGAACTCTATCAACTGGGCCCGCATACTAGCCCAGATAGTGTAACGTGTGGAGAATAAGATCGACTCGAGTCATCCGGAAAGGATAGGTATTACGCCTACGCCACAGCGAGGATACAAGAAAAGGAAAACTGCAGTCTGGTGGATTTCGTGGTCCCAACTGGGAATTTCGGGGACATTCTGGCCGGGTATCGTCCTCCGTAACGCATCTGGCTTTCTTCGTCCGGATCCTTTCTGCGCTTATCAGCTACTACTGCCGTATGATGGGAGCACCGATCGGCCGTCTCGTCATAGCGTCCAATCAGAACGACATTCTGCCAAAGTTTTTTGAGGTGGGTTCTTCCTATTCAATTCATCCATGGCCCCATCGTTGATGCTTTTCAGACGGGCACGTATTCTTACCATGATGAAGTCCTACCTAGCCTCTCTCCGAGCATGGACATTGCCGTAAGCCGTTCGTCCTTCGCAGACCTTGTTTCCTGCCAGGTGTGCCGAATTGAAAAAGTTTTCTGCAGATATCATCCAACTTCGAGAGATTTCTCTACTATCTTTTCGAGGGAGACACCAAGCGCCTTAACGAAAAAATCAAGGATTTGAGAACTAAGAAAGCGTGGGATATACTCGCTTCTCGTGGATATTTCTGGGATCCCTCAGCGTCAGGTTCTCGGTGACCCCCACAAGAGCTCGATAGGGCGCGCCAGGAGTTCGCTGCTTATTGTGTGGATGAGGTAACCTCAGTACCATAGGTTATCAGGAGGAACCGAGAGTATCTGTGGATCAGGAAAACACGAAAAAATGCGTCGCCAAGGTCTTCCGCGATGCCGGATACCTCCTCTGTCCACACTCGTGAGTGAGTCCTCACCTCAGCTGCCATAATGTTGCTGCTCATCAGTGCGGTTGGTTATGCTGCTGGCGAACAGTTCTGCTCCACCGCACCTCTTCTAAGAACCCCGTTGTGGCTTTGGCCACCGCCCATGTGGCGAAGTTCGTCGAGGTAAATGATAGACATATGCCGCTTCGTGTGTCTATCTTACTATGTGTGCCTTTATTGTGCTCTCAGCCTCTTCAAGCAAGCTACAGGGAGAAGGGTGGTGCTTCGCCAGAGCTCATGAAGGCTTTGTCGAGTTGTATGCCGGGAGAACTTCAACGCTTGTAGGAACCTCAAGGTCACCAGAATGTGGATTCGTTGTCTTCAGGTACAATCTTCCGAGTAGACGCACGGTGATCGAGAATGATGTTGAGGATGTCAAACAGTACCTGCTGCGGAACTTCTCCGAAGGCGGCCGCTGTTGTGGAGGTCAGTAGGAGGAGGGTTGTCCCACCCCCCACGTTTGAAGTGTTCGCCAGGTTTCGGTGCTGCTGCGGGTATCGCAGTCCTGGCTGTCGCCATTGGCGCGATAGTGATGATGAAAAGGAGACAGTAGACCATGAGATAGAGCCATTGATTTTTCTGTTTTCACTGCGTGAGTGTTTTGTTACAAGGTGGTGGCCCCGAAATTGAGTAATTCCGGAGGCACCAGACACGAATGTAATTATCGACCGTGATTGATAATCAGTAGTAATGGACATCAGTGTACTGTGCCCTGCGATGAGGGTGATGCATGATCGAAGGCTACTATCAAGATTTCTCACACTTCGTCTTCTCACAGACGTCGGTGAGGGGAGCTGGTGGTTCCCCAGCAGCCTACATCGGCCGCACGGCACCGAGGTGAGCGGGAAGCGACTCTGGCATTGTAGAGATCAGCCCACCGCTGGGAGATGCTGAGCAGGGCACACTGGCTTGGCCATTACTATTTGTAATCCACAACTGAGCCGCAGGGAGTCGGTTGCATATGGTGGGGCATCGGAACAGAGTATGCCCTCATGAGGAAGACATTAGACACAGGCCACTTGCCGGGGGTGACACAGCTCGCACTCTCAGAACTGATATGCCCAGCTTAGCAGAAATTCCAACGGAGATGTTCCACTGCGACACGGGCCTCGTAACCCAGTCCCTTCTACTGTTGACATGGAGCGGCCATCAATTGAATTGATCAATTGATTCAATTCAACTATCGCCTTTCCGCAACGCGACTCGTTATCTAGAAGACCACAGGATGTGCTTCCTCGATCACTCTGAGATGATCATCCAGTGGGAACAAATTCGTTACTCAAATCGAAGGAAATCGAGATTTTTCCGTGAGTACGAAGCTTTTACATGTCTAACTTGGACCCATTATGTATTCTGAAGAGAAAAAGTCATCGTATGCAATTCATTGTATGTATTGTATAAGAATGCGGGATGAAAGGGAAATTAGATCAAGATCATCTGGCTACGAGTCAGTGCCAGAATAGACCACAAGTAGGATCTGCTCGCTGAACGACGTTACACCTAGGCGAGAGTAGGCACTGCTGATAACGTGTAGCTATAAAGGATGCATCGACTAAGATGTTACAAAGACCATAGAAAAGAATATCAATGTTACTCGCGTGTATATCTTGCATGAGAGATGGTATTACGAATCGAAGGTAACTCCATATGCATAAATGCCGTTCTCTTCGAGACCCTGTGTAACCTCTCGAGTAGCCTCCATATTAGAGATGAATACCACAGCTTCGAAGCTACCAGATTCCCACAGGTTTCTTGCCACTTGGACTAAATCTGGACGACCCAACTTCTGTGTGTCGTGGATGATGGCCGTGGGGTCCGCTCTCAGGATGGTAGCCATGATAGCTGAGCCGTAGGTCTCCAAAGGTGCTCGAGCGGACCATACGATCTTCACCGGGTGGCTTGGCTGTTCTATGAAGAGACTTAGGCAAGGCCCTATACCAGAGCCAGTGGCCATGACTATACATGGCCGAAAGAGCTTCGCCACTCGAACCGTCCCGAACTGCGGAAGCCCTCGCGTCCAGATCCTAGTCGGCGGGTTGTCAATAATTCGGCCTGACCAGTCCCCCGCGCGAGAGATAATGATAGAGAAACCTTGCTGATCCACATGCCAGACCTTCATCTCTTCCTCGCTCAGGCCCTCGATGGAGCTTCGAATGTTCGGAATCACTGCAAATGCATGCGTCTCGCGCAGAGGTGAGTCAGTGATTCGAATAGCCTGGCCAAATGATACAATTCTATGTCCAAAGTTTAAGATGAGTGCGTGGGAAGAGAGCCGCCGACACTCAACCACACGCTTCCTCAGATGTAGCCAAGGAAAAATAACGAAACCGGTGATGAGAGAGACCTCCCACACACGGACATCAGAAAGAAAAAGTTTCCAGAAATTCATACGCGACAGTAAAGCATCTTCTCTAACTGTCAGTATCAGCTGCATCCAGAATATTAACAGAAGTGCCCAGGCACAGTAGCGATGCACGCATTCGAAACAGTTGTGGTGAACCCTGCGCATGAATGGCAGGGCGAAGAGTATGATCAAGACCATTGAAGAGAGTACGAAACAGTGACGACACAGTGACTGCGCATGCTAGTAGCATTACCCTTCTGGCACAGTTTGATGATGAGGGCAACGTGCCAAATCAGGGCTGCCGAGGCTGAGGCACTGTGGATGGCTCCATAATAACAATAAACTCGTCCGAAGTGCCTCCTTATCGACAGCGGGAGGTGAGTAGACTTATCGACGAACAGCACGAAGAGCGAGTTGACGAAATACTCATTCCTCGTTACGACTGTGAGTAGCAGGTACGTCGTGGCCGCTACCGAGCTTGTGTAGACACCAGGCTGTTGAAATATTTCTACCAGTGCGAAGGCCAAAATGTTCAGAACAGTTATAGGGAAGAAAACCCTGCGAAATGGCGTGAAGTGCCCCTTCATGGGGCGCGGTTCACGGGAAGGATGGCGGAGCATGCCGGAAATGGTACCTGAAATAATGTGTAGCAATCTCTTCGTAAGGGTATGGACGTTTCGTTCCGAACGACCCTGTTCTCTATAGTATTCTCTATAACGACGCTGATTTGGACTCTGAGCAATTCACTATAACTTATTGCAGTGTGGCCCACTGGTGTAGGATCCGCTGTGTTTGAAACCCGGGCTTACGGGGAGCACGGGGAGGCGGAGGTAGAAAAATAGCGCGATCTGCAGCATTCAACGCGACGCTCATGCATGCACGCAAGAGCTCAAGCAGAGAAGAAGACGCAATAAATCAAAGGCTCCTTGATCTCACATCCTACCGTAAGCGCGCTCGTTCGTAGCAGTTTCGAATCCTGGTGTCCCACGCAGCGTGGGCTACGCTGACGGCCCCGCTGTGCGATTGAGCTGCTTTCATACGACTGCAACTCTTGCGTATGCACTGTAACTCAGTAAAGTGTGGGTATTTGAAACAGGGCTCGAAGAACGGTGAAACCGGACTCTAGGGGATTTGATGGATAATTGAATGCTATAGCGTAAGCTAGCCTAGCGTAGTTCTAGCCTAGAACGCATACTCGTGCAGGCGAGTGCAAAGCACATAATGAGGTCAGACGCCGTCTGACAGACGGTTATCTGAGACTTTTAAGTGAGATGATGTGAAGGTACTTATAGCGCTGAGTGTAACACGAGTAGTACTGAAGTCGCTGGCATCTGTTACATAGCGCATACTCGTCCCTATGTTGTCACCATAGTGCACGTAGACATCTCAACTTCATTGTCCATAAGCATCAAATTGTTGTGTAGTGGGATAATATTCCTGCCCCGTGTGGTCACTCTTTTCAGCTTTGGCAGTCCGATAGCTCGCTATATTGTTATGTGTAAATCCGCTCCGCTCAGTCATCATCATGAGCTACCCACTGGCTGCTGTGCTGCCCTGTCTGTGCGGAGTAGACAGCATTCGGCGGGCGCCAAAGACTTGAGCGTAGCTGATATGTATATGCGTCAAATGATTGGTTTCAGTTGAATTCCTCCGAGGACTATCGTAAGTTACAACCAGTACTGCGTGACTTAAAGGTGCACCGACAGTCGTGGTCATACGTACTTGTTCATCGGACGGCATCGTTTGCGTCACTGTCTTAATTTTCTTGAGGGGAGCGGCCCACCTCCTTGACTCACCCCTTTGCAACGCGACATTCCATCTGTTAGGTTTGGTCTATGGGAAGCAGAAGCGTACAATAACGTACGGAGGAGCTGGAACCACAGATTGATTGCGACGAGAAAGAAACTTGGGGTCTTGCGAGCCACAAGTTGTGCTTTCTTTGCCACTCTGAAATTCTCATGTGAAAAGACGCAGTACACTGGGTGCACTGAACAGGAAACGAACACTCACGACACCACGTCTTAACAGATCGCTATACGATCCGCTCGAGTGACATGATGATAAGAGGAGAGTTCGAACCACTCACGAAAAAAACTATGAATGGTCCTGGGACTTTGAGGTAACGAATTTCAAGACCATTTGAAGGACCATACATGACATGAATGCATGATACATTTTAGTATTACGAGTCGAATATAACTCCATATGCATGAATGCCGTTCTCTCCGAGACCCCGCGTAACCTCTCGTGTAGCCTCCATATTAGAGATGAATACCACAGCTTCGAAGCCACCAGATTCCCACAGGTTTCTTGCCACTTGGACTAGATCTGGACGACCCAACTTCAGTGTGTCGTGGATGATGGCCGTGGGGTCCGCTCTCAGGATGGTAGTCATGATCGCTGAGCCGTAGGTCTCCAAAGGTGCTCGAGCGGACCATACGATCTTCACCGGGTGGCTTGGCTGTTCTATGAAGAGACTTAGGCAAGGCCCTATACCAGAGCCAGTGGCCATGACTATACATGGCCGAAAGAGCTTCGCCACTCGAACCGTCCCGAACTGCGGAAGCCCTCGCGTCCAGATCCTAGTCGGCGGGTTGTCAATAATTCGGCCTGACCAGTCCCCCGCGCGAGAGATAATGATGGAGAAACCTTGCTGATCCACATGCCAGACCTTCTTCTCTCCCTCGCTCAGGCCCTCGATGGAGCTTCGAATATTCGGAATCACCGCAAATGCATGCGTCTCGCGCAGAGGTGAGTCAGTGATTCGAACAGCCTGTCCAAATGATACAATTCTATGTCCAAAGTTGAGGACGAGCGCGTGGGAGGAGAGCCGCCGACACTCAACCACACGCTTCCTCAGATGTAGCCAAGGAAAAATAACGAAACCGGTGATGAGAGAGACCTCCCACACACGGACATCAGAAAGAAAAAGTTTCCAGAAATTCATACGCGACAGTAAAGCATCTTCTCTAACTGTCAGTATCAGCTGCATCCAGAATATTAACAGAAGTGCCCAGGCACAGTAGCGATGCACGCATTCGAAACAGTTGTGGTGCAACCTGCGCATGAATGGCAGGGCGAAGAGTATGATCAAGACCATTGAAGAGAGTACGAAACACGAGCTCAAGATGCGCATGCTAGTAGCATTACCCTTCTGGCACAGTTTGATGATGAGGGCAACGTGCCAAATCAGCGCTGCCGAGGCTGAGGCCCTGTGGATGGCTCCATAATAACAATAAACTCGTCCGAAGTGTCTCCTTATCGACAGCGGGAGGTGAGTAGACTTATCGACGAACAGCACGAAGAGCGAGTTGACGAAATACTCATTCCTCGTCACGACTGTGAGTAGCAGGTACGTCGTGACGGCTACCGAACTTGGGTAGACACCAGGCTGCAGAAATATTTCTACCAAAGCGAAGATCAAAATGTTCAGAACAGCTACGGGGAAGAAAACTCTGCGAAATGGTGTGAAGTGCCCCTTCACGGGAAGCGGTTCACGAGAAGGATGGAGGGGCATGCGGGAAATGGTACCTGAAATGATATGTAGCGATCTCCTTGAAAAGAGTATGGACGTTTCATTTAGAACCGACGCTATCCTGTGACTGAGACTCTGAGACGGTTCACTTTGCTTTAGTGCGGATTGGTCATTGGCGTAGGGTCCAATGCGTTAAAAACCCGGGCTCATGGGGAGCACTGGAGAGAGAAAGAAAAATGGCGCGACCTAAAGCGTTCAGCGCGAGGCTCATGTATGCGCGCAAGTGATCGACCAAACGAGGACGTCCGACGAATCAAAAGCTTTTTGATCTCACGGTACGCAGCAGAGTCGGTGTAGGATACCGTGAGCGCCCTCGTTCGTAGCAGTGTCGAATCCTGGTGTCCCACTCAGCGTGGGCCACGCTGACAGGCCGCTGTAAGATCGAGCTGCTATCATACGACTGCAACTTTTGCATGGACTTCTCAATTTCATTGTCCTTAAGCAGCGAATTGCTGTGCGATAGAAGGATCTCCCTGCCCCGGGTGGACAGCCTTTGTAACTATGGCAGCTCAATAGCTAGTTACATTGTTATGTGTAGATCGGCTCCCTTTGACCATCATCATTAGATACCCATGGGCTGTTGTGCAGCACAGGGCAGTACAAGTTGTGCAGCCTGTGCGAAGTAGACAGTAATAGACGGGCGCCAAAGACTCAAGCGTAGCCGATATGTATATGCGTCAAATGATCGGTTTCAGTTAGAATCGTTCAAGGTATATTGTCGATACTCCTGGCAACCTCGTTGGGCGCAACTCGAGTATTATCTTGTATATGTACTGGGCCTTTGGGATTGTGTTACCAGAGTTATTATCATCGACTACCTAAAGTATCAATCAACGACCCGGTCACGACTTGGAGTATACGTCCGCGATCGGTTGATATTGTCCGTGCGTGCAGAGCATATTCCTCTTCAGAGCACTTTGCGGTTCGGACTTTCTCTGTTGCGTCACATCTTGGATTGATGATGGAAAATGTAATGAACATAACTAGGAGGCCGAAAACTGTGGTATTCTCAGCATTGTTCCTCTTCATTACCTTTTCAGAAATGCGATCAGCATAGCTGTACGGAAAGTTTAAAGCCTTTCCTGCGGACACAGCGTCGCCGAAGCTGCATGAGACATACGAAATCTCCGCCGAGGGGACGTATCCTGTCGCGAGTGACGAGGAAATGTATGTGAAGGAGAAACGGCGTCCAGTTCAGTTGTAGAGCCACAGGTAAGAGCCGAGAAAGTTGCACACTTCGCCCAAGCATTGTGTCTAATGAAGTTCATTCTTTTTTAAAAGTGTCCATGCGAGGAGACATCTCGTGACGTACGAAATTGCTGGCAGTATTTCGTTGGCGGCCTCAAGTTCCACTTCGGTTGTGAACAAATTCTAGTTTCCCACGGACATACCGAGCACAACTCATACCGCACGAGTAATAGCCGACTGTAATATGGGCCCCAGTCGCTCCACGCGCTGTACATGTAGTTCGAGTGTCAGTGACTGATGTGCTCGGTTACAGAGACCTTGAGCGATCTGCGTACCTTCCTACAATGTCGTGAACAACTGAGGTACCGTGATAACTATCTACGTCGGCTGCCGTTCCGTTGTTGTTCGTCCGTACCCCGGACCGGTCAGAAACAAAACCTTGATGAGTATCGAGTAGGACATAGTTCGAGAATGGTAGCTCTGCCACTACGCTCGCCGCAATACAGTGCGATTGCTATCAGAAAAAAAAGGGTGCATAACGAATAATCGTTAGTAGATGCCGCCGGCTGCTGGAGGAGGACCGCCACCAGTATCATCCTTGTCACTGTGGGCATCTTCATGACGCGCCTTCCGAGGCTTCTCTGTCAACGCACGATTCCTTCTACCTGAATTGTGCGAATCACCGACACAGCAATCGCGGCGTCCGTCACCCTGGAGGTAGAGGTATCCCCAAATTCATTGTCCATACGTCACAATTGGGCGATATTTTCTGTGCGTGCAGAGCTTATGCCTCTTCAGAGTGCTTTGCGGGTGGGACTTCGTTTGTTCTGTCATATCTTAGGTTGATTCTGGAGAGTGAAAGGAATATAACAAGAAGATCGAGAACTCTGACTTTCTCAGCATTGTTTTTCTAGAATCGCCTCCTCAGAAATGCGAGCCTTTCCTGCGGACACAGGGCCGCCAAAGCTACGTGGGACATACGGCATCTTCGCCGAGGGAACGTATCCTGTCCAGTTCGGCTATGTTGGCCACAGGCCAGAACCGAGGAAAGTTGCACACTTCCCCCGAGCATTGTGTCTAATGAAGTTCATCCAGCCTTGAAAGCGTACGTGCAGGGAGATATCACGACGTGACGTATGGAATTGCTGGCGTAAATGGCCGCCATTCAATGGCGTAGAATATACCTGACGGACTATCTCGCGGGATTCCCAAAACCGTGCGTCGGAAAATTCAACGAACTTCGAAGGCTTCGGAAACTTTCTTGAAGGGCTCCCCATTGATACTGTGGTGGAGACGAGATTCTGGGGTGCCGTTCTTTTCTTACATGAAGCCGAAGAAACCGATGATGGGAGGACTTCCTCCATCACAATGCAGTGACTGCATAAGTCACAAGGGTGAACCTGCCATCCACGTTTGAATCAGAGTCATCAAACCGACATCTATGAACAATCTCGAAGGCCTCCCTGCAATCTTCCGTAAGCGCCAAACGCTGTTCAACCACTCCACCGCGATCAAGCGGTTCCTTCAACAGACCGCAGTTCGGGAAGAAGGGAAGCTGGTTCCGCGAATTACGGGACACGTGATAGTGTGTCATATCCTCTGAGATTATTTGGATAACTAGCAACGTGTCACTCAAAGGTGCACCAACAGTATGACCGAATTAAGACAACTCAGGACTCTTTGCCGTCGAAGTATACAGAGGTTCTAGGTGATGGATTATCATCATACCCATCATGGATATGATGATGATAAAGTGGATACTACAGTAGAGCCAAAGCAACTCTAACGACGTCAACAACAGTTGAAGTTGTTGAATAACTTGGATAAAACTAGCTGGACCGAGTCCACTAGTTTGACGCTAGATGATATCAGAACGCAATCGGGGACTAGAGACATAATAAAATCACAACAACTTTCCGTTGGTCGCCACATCGCTTGCGACGCAACCTTTCTCAATTTTTGACGGGAGCGGCCCACTTCCCTGACTCGCCCCCTGCAACGCGACATTCCATCTGTTAGGTTGGGTCTATGGGAAGCAAAAGCGTACGTTAACGTACGGAGGAGCTGGAACCACAGATTGATTGCGACGAGAAAGAGACTTGAGGTCTTCCGAGCCACAAGTTGTGCTTTCCTTGCCACTCAGAAATTTTTATGTGAAAAGACGCAGTACACTAGGTGTACGGAATAGAAAAAAATGACACAACATCTTGACAGATCGCGATACGACGGGCTCAAATGACATGATAATAAGCGGAGAGCTGGTACCACTCGTGAGAAGAAAAATATGAAAGGGACTTTAAGGTAACAAATTCCAAGAATATTTGAAAGACCATACATGACATAAATACATGATACATTTCACACCACGAATAACAGCAAGTAGATGCTACTCACGAAACATTTACATCATGTAGGAGAGGAGGTCACGAATCGAATATAACTCCATACGCACAGATGCCGTTCTTTTCGAGGCCCTGTGTAACCTCTCGGGTAGCCTTCATATTAGAAATGAATACCACAGCTTCGAAGCTTCCATGTTCCCACATGTTCCTCGCCACTTGAACTAGATCCGGACGACCCAACTTCTGTGTGTCGTGAATGATGGCCGTGGGGTCCATTCTCCGGATGGTAGTCATGATCGCTGAGCCGTAGGTCTCCAAAGGTGCTCGAGCGGACCATACGATCTTCACTGGGTGGCTTGGCTGTTCTACGAAGAGACTTAGACAAGGCCCTATACCAGAGCCAGTGGCCATGACTATACATGGCCTGAAGAGCTTCACCACTCGAACCGTCCCGAACTGTGGAAGTCCTCGCGTCCAGATCCTACTCGGCGGGTTATCAATAATTCGGCCTGACCAGTCCCCGGCGCGAGAGATGATAATAGAGAAACCTTTCTGATCCACATGCCAGACCTTCTTCTCTTCCTCGCTCAGGCCCGCAATGGAGCTTCGAATATTCGGTATCACTGCAAATGCATGCGTCTCGCGCAGAGGTGAGTCAGTGATTCGAATAGCCTGTCCGAATGATACAACTCTATGCCCAAAGTTGAGGACGAGCGCGTGGGAGGAGAGTGGCCGACACTCAACCACACGCTTCCTCAGATGTAACCAAGAGAAAACAACAAAACCGGTGATGAGAGAGACCTCCCACACACGGACATCAGAAAGAAAAAGTTTCCAGAAATTCATATGCGACAGTAAAGCATCATCTCTAACTGTCAGTATCAGCTGCATCCAGAATATTAACAGAAGTGCCCAGGCACAGTAGCGATGCACGCATTCGAAACAGTTGTGGTGCAGCCTGCGCATAAATGGCAGGGCGAAGAGTATGATCAATACCATTGAAGAGAGTACGAAACACGAGCTCGAAGTTTCTATTCTAGTCGAGTCATCTTTCTGAGTCAGTTGGATGGTGAGGGCGATGTGCCACATCAGCGCTGTGAAAGCAAAGCTACTGTGGAGGGCCCCGTGATAGCAGTAAACCCTTGCGAAGTGTCTCCTCAGCGGCAGTGAGAGGTGGGTGGACTTGTCAACGAACACGGCGAAAAGCGAGTTAACGAAATACTCATTCCTAGTCACGACTGTGAGAAGCAAGTACGTCGTGACAGCAACAGAACTCGTGTGAACGCCAGGCTGTAGGATTTTTAGTAGAGCGAACACTGCGGTATTCAGAACGAGATTGGACAAGAAAACTCGGTGGTATGTTGAGTAGTGCCACTTGATGGGGGACATGCCGATAATGGTGATTCAAAACTCCTGAGAGAGGCTCCTCGCGCCTATTGTTGCAACTCACTCAGTGTGATCCTGATCTGAACTTCAACTGAGCGTGCCCGCGTTCGCGCTCCGTCGTCGGCGCTAGCGTCGGGCCCCACTATGCTTGGGGACCATGAAGCGGCAGGCTCATAGCGAACCTGAGCTTCATGGCCCGAGTTGGTCCACCTGACGATCCTGTCTTTTTGATCAAGTTCACGTTTTCCGATCCAGTTTTGACCGGCGCCCGCTGAACTGTAGATAGGGCCGCGGGGACAGGCTGTCCCGGACAGCGTCCCCACCAAGGCGTCATGGATGGCTTGCGGGCAGCATCCTGTGGTAGGAGCATCTGCCTGCTCCTGATGGCCAGTGTTAGCTGCTAGACATCGATTGTTCGCTATATGTAAATCGACTCCGATCGACCATTACTTGCTGCTTTTAACTTTTTGACTGTGTGGTCGTGCCTGTGCGAAGTAGGCAGTTTATGGCGCGCGCTGGTGGCTTGAGAGTAGCCTACGTGTGCATGCGTCAGAGGATCGATCTGCAAGAACAGACTTTCGGTGTACTTTGCAAGGCAGTAGACTCTACTGCCTTACAAAGTACACCGAAAGTCTTTCACTGAGTAGAGTCTTTCGTGGATCTTTTGAGGTTTATCATTGGCCCGTCTGCCAACTTGTCGACAGCAGCTCAAGTATTATCTGATATCTGTATTTGCCTTTGGAATTGGGTTACCAGAGTCACTGGCAGGAAGAATACTACAACAACTAGGCCAATATCGCAATCTCAAAGCAACGGCGCAGTCCCCGGGGACAGCGCATGGCGAGCGACAAATTCCTAGCCTTAGCGCTTCGACTGTGCCTCTGTGCTGTGTACCGGTGTAGTGACGTAGGGTGTCTTTCCCGGTTACAGTCGTGCTCAGAGAAGGCGCAGAATCTGCTATCCATGCCGATTTGCGAACCGCGTTCGGCGCGAGGTGAGCAGCGGGCTGTCACGCAGGTAATAGCGGACTGAACAAGTGCGAGCTGTTGGGCACCTTGCTGACCGCGCCGAGAAGGAAGAGGAACGGCAAGGGCAGACCGGAATTGCGGGTGAGGAAGGGGAAAGATCAACCCGAAGCCTCGAGGGCCCGATAGGGCAACCAGGTGACTGTTATACACGGCCGTGCAACAAAGACGCCCGGGATACGGAATCCTTCAGCGGGAATCCTATAACACCTCGAATATCATGCGATAGTGAACAAATTCTAGTTTTTCTACGGAAACACCGAGAACAACTCATGCTACACTAGTGATAGCCGACTGTAATAACGACCCCATTTGCTTTGAGCACTGTACATGTACTTCGAGTGTCAGCATCTGGTTTGCTCGGTTACAGAGACCTCGACCGATCTGCGGACCTCTTTAGAATGTTGTGGACGACTAAGTTACCATAATGACTATCGTTGTCGGCTGCCGTTCCGTTGTTGTTCGTCCGTACCCCGGACCGGTCAGAAACAAAACCTTGATGAGTATTGAGTTGAAAATAGTTCGAGAATGGTAGCTCTGCCACTACGCTCGCCGCAATACAGTGCGATTGCTATCAGAAAAAAAGGGTGCATAACGAATAATCGTTAGTAGATGCCGCCGGCTGCTGGAGGAGGACCGCCACCAGTATCATCCTTGTCACTGTGGGCATCGCTGGAAGATGAGCTGCTTGTAGTCTGCAAGGCATCGCCCTCACCAGAGCTGATGTCACTGTAGGTGCCCTGGTTATCTGAAAAGAGTATAGCGCAAGTCGCGAGGCACGACAGAAAAGTCGGACTGCAGGTCAGTAGAAGCTAAACGTTATATCACCTCTTACGAACGAAATAACAGAATGCGGTAGGGATTAGTAAAACAAAAGCACCGCAAAGACGTGCGGGGCAACCGCATGTCAACAGACTTACTCAAGTTCCCCAACGCATTAGCGAGGCTGCCTCCCTGACCGCGAACCCACTCGCATAGGTCTTCCCAAGGATTGCCTTCTCCCGGCATGATTCGGCGCAAAAACGGGTGAAACTCAGCCTAACATGCAGAAGCAGTCACTGACCGGGGATTAGGCCAGACCGCCACCCTGAAGATCTGAGCTGGCAGCTTCTGTTGAGGTGAACAGGTGAGCAGAGGCGTCGAACGGCTCCTTACAAAGCCAACTGGTCGACAGTTGTACGTCTCGCTGTACGGAAGACGGCGCTAGTCCGACGAGTGGCTAAACTTGGGGGTAGCCCTGTGACGTCAGATACTGATTTTGAGCGGCACTACTTCTTCACTCTGTTGCACCTCTCCTTCTGTTCGTCCACGCTTCGGCTCGGGCGGAGTCTCCGACGAAGTGGGGGCCGAGCAGTAGAGCCACCACTTGTTCATACCCGACGCGAACTCTACAACATGTATGCGAATTGTAGAGCCTTTCATGCGGGCAAAGCGTCACCGAGGCTACGTTACGGCATCTTCGCCGAGGGGACGTATTCTGTCGCGAGTGACGAGAAAATGTATGTGAAGGAGATCCGGGGTCCAGTTCAACTGTAGATCCACAGTTGTTGGACCGCAGGTAAGAGCCACTGTTCTCCCCAAGCATCGTGCCTTATGGTGTTCATCCAGTTCTGATAGCGTCCGTGCGGGGGGACATCTCGTGACGTACGAAATTGCTGGCAGTATTTCGTTGGCGGCCTCAAGTTCAACTTCGGTTGTGAACAAATTCTAGTTTCCCACGGACATACCGAGCACAACTCATACCGCACGAGTAATAGCCGACTGTAATATGGGCCCCAGTCGCTCCACGCGCTGTACATGTAGTTCGAGTGTCAGTGACTGATGTGCTCGGTTACAGAGACCTTGAGCGATCTGCGTACCTTCCTACAATGTCGTGAACAACTGAGGTACCGTGATAACTATCTACGTCGGCTGCCGTTCCGTTGTTGTTCGTCCGTACCCCGGACCGGTCAGAAACAAAACCTTGATGAGTATCGAGTAGGACATAGTTCGAGAATGGTAGCTCTGCCACTACGCTCGCCGCAATACAGTGCGATTGCTATCAGAAAAAAAAGGGTGCATAACGAATAATCGTTAGTAGATGCCGCCGGCTGCTGGAGGAGGACCGCCACCAGTATCATCCTTGTCACTGTGGTCATCTTCATGACGCGCCTTCCGAGGCTTCTCTGTCAACGCACGATTCCTTCTACCTGAATTGTGCGAATCACAGACACAACAATCGCGGCGTCCGTCACCCTGGAGGTAGAGATATCCCCAAATTCATTGTCCATACGTCACAATTGGGCGATATTTTCTGTGCGTGCAGAGCTTATGCCTCTTCAGAGTGCTTTGCGGGTGGGACTTCGTTTGTTCTGTCATATCTTAGGTTGATTCTGGAGAGTGAAAGGAATATAACAACTTGTTAGTCAAAGTTCTCGACCTTCTTGTTATTAACAAGAAGATCGAGAACTTTGACTTTCTCAGTATTGTTTTTCTAGAATCGCCTCCTCAGAAATGCGAGCCTTTCCTGCGGACACAGGGCCGCCAAAGCTACGTGGGACATACGGCATCTTCGCCGAGGGAACGTATCCTGTCCAGTTCGGCTATGTTGGCCACAGGCCAGAGAACCGAGGAAAGTTGCACACTTCGCCCAAGCATTGTGTCTGATGAAGTTCATCTAGCCTTGAAAGCGTACGTGCAGGGAGATATCACGACGTGACGTATGGAATTGCTGGCGTAAATGGCCGCCATTCAATGGCGTAGAATATACCTGACGGACTATCTCGCGGGATTCCCAAAACTGTACGTCGGAAAATTCAACGATGTTCGAAGGCTTCGGAAGCTTTTTTGAAGGGCTCCTCATTGATACTGTGGTGGAGACGAGATTCTGGGGTGCCGTTCTTTTCTTACATGAAGCCGAAGAAACCGATGATACGAGGACTTCCTCCATCACAATGCAGTGACTGCATGAGTCGCAAGGGTGAACCTGCCATCCACGTTTGAATCAGAGTCATCAGACCGAGATCTGTGAACAATCTCGAAGGCCTCCCTGCAATCTTCCGTAAGCGCCAAACGCTGTTCAACCACTCCACCGCGATCAAGCGGTTCCTTCAACAGACCGCAGTTCGGGAAGAAGGGAAGCTGGTTCCGCGAATTACGGGACACATGATAGTGTGTCATATCCTCTGAGATTATTTGGATAACTAGCAACATGTCACTCCAAGGTGCACCAACAATATGACCGAATTAAGACAACTCAGGACTCTTTGCCGTCGAAGTATACAGAGGTTCTAGGATTATCATCATACCCATCATGGATATGATGATGATAAAGTGGATACTACAGTAAAGCCAAAGCAACTCTAACGACGTCAACAATAGTTGGAGTTGTTGAATAACTTGGATAAAACTAGCTGGACCGAGTCCACTAGTTTGACGTTAGAAGATATCAGAACGCAATCGGGGACTAGAGAGACATAATAGAATCACAACAACTTTCCGTCGGTCGCCACATCGCTTGCGACACAACCTTTCTCAATTTTTGACGGGAGCGGCCCACTTCCCTGACTCGCCCCCTGCAACGCGACATTCCATCTGTTAGGTTTGGTCTATGGGAAGCAAAAGCGTACGTTATCGTACGGAGGAGCCGGAACCACAGATTGATTGCGACGAGAAAGAAACTTGAGGTCTTCCGAGCCACAAGTTGTGCTTTTCTTGCCACTCAGAAATTTTTATGTGAAAAGACGCAGTACACTAGGTGTACGGAATAGAAAAAAATGCTCACGACACAACGTCTTGACAGATCGCGATACGATGGGGCCCATCGGATGGGCTCAAATGACATGATAATAAGCGGAGAGCTGGTACCACTCGTGAGAAGAAAAATATGAAAGGGACTTTAAGGTAACAAATTCCAAGACTATGTGAAAGACCATACAGGACATAAATACATGATACATTTTAGACCACGAATAACAGCAAGTAGATGCTACTCACGAAACATTTACATCATGTAGGAGAGGAGGTCACGAATCGAATATAACTCCATATGCACGGATGCCGTTCTTTTCGAGACCCCGCGTAACCTCTCGAGTAGCCTCCATATTAGAAATGAATACCACAGCTTCGAAGCTTCCATGTTCCCACAGATTCCTCGCCACTTGGACTAGATCCGGACGACCCAACTTCTGTGTGTCGTGAATGATGGCCGTGGGGTCCATTCTCCGGATGGTAGCCATGATCGCTGAGCCGTAGGTCTCCAAAGGTGCTCGAGCGGACCATACGATCTTCACTGGGTGGCTTGGCTGTTCTACGAAGAGACTTAGACAAGGTCCTATACCAGAGCCAGTGGCCATGACTATACATGGCTTGAAGAGCTTCACCACTCGAACCGTCCCGAACTGTGGAAGTCCTCGCGTCCAGATCCTACTCGGCGGGTTATCAATAATTCGGCCTGACCAGTCCCCCGCGCGAGAGATAATGATAGAGAAACCTTTCTGATCCACATGCCAGACCTTCTTCTCTTCCTCGCTCAGGCCCGCAATGGAGCTTCGAATATTCGGTATCACCGCAAATGCATGCGTCTCGCGCAGAGGTGAGTCAGTGACTCGAATAGCCTGTCCGAATGATACAATTCTATGTCCAAAGTTGAGGACGAGCGCGTGGGAGGAGAGTCGCCGGCACTCAACCACACGCTTCCTCAGATGTAACCAGGGAAAAATAACGAAACCGGTGATGAGAGAGACCTCCCACACACGGACATCAGAAAGAAAAAGTTTCCAGAAATTCATATGCGACAGTAAAGCATCTTCTCTAACTGTCAGTATCAGCTGCATCCAGAATATTAACAGAAGTGCCCAAGCACAGTAGCGATGCACGCATTCGAAACAGTTGTGGTGCAGCCTGCGCATAAATGGCAGGGCGAAGAGTATGATCAATACCATTGAAGAGAGTACGAAACACGAGCTCGAAGTTTCTATTCTAGTCGAGTTATCTCTCTGAATCAGTTGGATGGTGAGGGCGATGTGCCACATCAGCGCTGCGAAAGCAAAGCTACTGTGGAGGGCCCCGTGATAGCAGTAAACCCTTGCGAAGTATCTCCTCAGCGGCAGTGACAGGTGTGTGGACTTGTCAACGAACACGGCGAAAAGCGAGTTAACGAAATACTCATTCCTAGTCACGACTGTGAGTAGCAAGTACGTCGTGACAGCAACAGAACTCGCGTGAACGCCTGGATGAAGGAAGATTTCCAGTAGAGCAAACACTGCGGTGTTCAGAACGAGATTGGACAAGAAAACTCGGTGGTATGTTGAGGAGTGCCACTTGATGGGGGACATGCCGATAATGGTGATTCAAAACTCCTGAGAGAGGCTCCTCGCGCCTATTGTTGCAACTCACTCAGTGTGATCCTGATCTGAACTTCAACTGAGCGTGCCCGCGTTCGCGCTCCGTCGTCGGCGCTAGCGTCGGGCCCCACTATGCTGGGGGACCATGAAGCGGCAGGTTTATAGCGAACCTGAGCTTCATGGCCCGAGTTGGTCCACCTGACGATCCTGTCTTTTGATCAAGTTCACGTTTTCCGATCCAGTTTTGACCGGCGCCCGCTGAACTGTAGATAGGGCCGCGGGGACAGCGTCCCCACCAAGGCGTCGTGGATGGCGTGCGGGCAGCATCCTGTGGTAGGAGGATCTGCCTGCTGCTGATGGCCAGTGTTACTAACACTGTGTTAGCTGCTAGACATCGATTGTTCGCTATATGTAAATCGACTCCGATCGACCATTACTTGCTGCTTTTAACTTTTTGACTGTGTGGTCGTGCCTGTGCGAAGTAGACAGTTTATGGCGCGCGTTGGTGGCTTGAGAGTAGCCTACGTGTGCATGCGTCAGAGGATCGATCTGCAAGAACAGACTTTCGGTGTACTTCGCAAGGCAGTAGACTCTACTGCCTTTCAAAGTACACCGAAAGTCTCTACTGAGTAGAGTCCTTCGTGGATTCTTTGAGGTTTATCGTTGGCCCGTCTGCCAACTTGCCGACAGCAGCTCAAGTATTATCTGATATCTGTATTCACCTTTGGGATTGGGTTACCAGAGTCACTGGCAGGAAGAATACCACAACAACTAGGCCATTATCGCAATCTCAAAGCAACGGCGCAGTCCCCGGGGACAGCGCATGGCGAGCGACAATTTCCTAGCCTTAGCGCTTCGACTGTGCCTCTGTGCTTTGTACCGGTGTAGTGACGTAGGATGTCTTTCCCGGTTACAGTCGTGCTCAGAGAATGCGCAGAATCGGCTATCCATGCCGATTTGCGAACCGCGTTCGGCGCGAGGTGAGCAGCAGGCTGTCACGCAGGTAATAGCGGACTGAACAAGTGCGAGCTGTTGGGCACCTTGCTGACCGCGCCGAGAAGGAAGAGGAACGGCAAGGGCAGACCGGAATTGCGGGTGAGGAAGGGGAAAGATCAACCCGAAACCTCGAGGGCCCGATAGGGCAACCAGGAACCCGATGACTGTTATACACGGCCGTGCAACAAAGACGCCCGGGATACGGAATCCTTCAGCGGGAATCCTATAACACCTCGAATATCATGCGATAGTGAACAAATTCTAGTTTTTCTACGGAAACACCGAGAACAACTCATGCTACACTAGTGATAGCCGACTGTAATAACGACCCCATTTGCTTTGAGCACTGTACATGTACTTCGAGTGTCAGCATCTGGTTTGCTCGGTTACAGAGACCTCGACCGATCTGCGGACCTCTTTAGAATGTTGTGAACGACTAAGTTACCATAATGACTATCGTTGTCGGCTGCCGTTCCGTTGTTGTTCGTCCGTACCCCGGACCGGTCAGAAACAAAACCTTGATGAGTATCGAGTAGGACATAGTTCGAGAATGGTAGCTCTGCCACTACGCTCGCCGCAATACAGTGCGATTGCTATCAGAAAAAAAGGGTGCATAACGAATAATCGTTAGTAGATGCCGCCGGCTGCTGGAGGAGGACCGCCGCCAGTATCATCCTTGTCACTGTGGGCATCGCTGGAAGATGAGCTGCTTGTAGTCTGCAAGGCATCGCCCTCACCAGAGCTGATGTCACTGTAGGTGCCCTGGTTATCTGAAAAGAGTATAGCGCAAGTCGCGAGGCACGACAGAAAAGTCGGACTGCAGGTCAGTAGAAGCTAAACGTTATATCACCTCTTACGAACGAAATAACAGAATGCGGTAGGGATTAGTAAAACAAAAGCACCGCAAAGACGTGCGGGGCAACCGCATGTCAACAGACTTACTCAAGTTCCCCAACGCATTAGCGAGGCTGCCTCCCTGACCGCGAACCCACTCGCATAGGTCTTCCCAAGGATTGCCTTCTCCCGGCATGATTCGGCGCAAAAACGGGTGAAACTCAGCCTAACATGCAGAAGCAGTCACTGACCGGGGATTAGGCCAGACCGCCACCCTGAAGATCTGAGCTGGCAGCTTCTGTTGAGGTGAACAGGTGAGCAGAGGCGTCGAACGGCTCCTTACAAAGCCAACCGGTCGACAGTTGTACGTCTCGCTGTACGGAAGACGGCGCTAGTCCGACGAGTGGCTAAACTTGGGGGTAGCCCTGTGACGTCAGATACTGATTTTGAGCGGCACTACTTCTTCACTCTGTTGCACCTCTCCTTCTGTTCGTCCACGCTTCGGCTCGGGCGGTGTCTCCGACGAAGTGGGGGCCGAGCAGTAGAGCCACCACTTGTTCATACCCGACGCGAACTCTACAACATGTATGCGAATTGTAGAGCCTTTCATGCGGGCAAAGCGTCACCGAGGCTACGTTACGGCATCTTCGCCGAGGGGACGTATTCTGTCGCGAGTGACGAGAAAATGTATGTGAAGGAGATCCGGGGTCCAGTTCAACTGTAGATCCACAGCTGTTGGACCGCAGGTGAGAGCCACTGTTCTCCCCAAGCATCGTGCCTTATGGTGTTCATCCAGTTTTGATAGCGTCCGTGCGGGGGGACATCTCGTGACGTACGAAATTGCTGGCAGTATTTCGTTGGCGGCCTCAAGTTCCACTTCGGTTGTGAACAAATTCTAGTTTCCCACGGACATACCGAGCACAACTCATACCGCACGAGTAATAGCCGACTGTAATATGGGCCCCAGTCGCTCCACGCGCTGTACATGTAGTTCGAGTGTCAGTGACTGATGTGCTCGGTTACAGAGACCTTGAGCGATCTGCGTACCTTCCTACAATGTCGTGAACAACTGAGGTACCGTGATAACTATCTACGTCGGCTGCCGTTCCGTTGTTGTTCGTCCGTACCCCGGACCGGTCAGAAACAAAACCTTGATGAGTATCGAGTAGGACATAGTTCGAGAATGGTAGCTCTGCCACTACGCTCGCCGCAATACAGTGCGATTGCTATCAGAAAAAAAGGGTGCATAACGAATAATCGTTAGTAGATGCCGCCGGCTGCTGGAGGAGGACCGCCACCAGTATCATCCTTGTCACTGTGGTCATCTTCATGACGCGCCTTCCGAGGCTTCTCTGTCAACGCACGATTCCTTCTACCTGAATTGTGCGAATCACAGACACAACAATCGCGGCGTCCGTCACCCTGGAGGTAGAGGTATCCCCAAATTCATTGTCCATACGTCACAATTGGGCGATATTTTCTGTGCGTGCAGAGCTTATGCCTCTTCAGAGTGCTTTGCGGGTGGGACTTCGTTTGTTCTGTCATATCTTAGGTTGATTCTGGAGAGTGAAAGGAATATAACAAGAAGGTCGAGAACTTTGACTTTCTCAGCATTGTTTTTCTAGAATCGCCTCCTCAGAAATGCGAGCCTTTCCTGCGGACACAGGGCCGCCAAAGCTACGTGGGACATACGGCATCTTCGCCGAGGGAACGTATCCTGTCCAGTTCGGCTATGTTAGCCACAGGCCAGAACCGAGGAAAGTTGCACACTTCCCCCGAGCATTGTGTCTAATGAAGTTCATCTAGCCTTGAAAGCGTACGTGCAGGGAGATATCACGACGTGACGTATGGAATTGCTGGCGTAAATGGCCGCCATTCAATGGCGTAGAATATACCTGTCGGACTATCTCGCGGGATTCCCAAAACCGTGCGTCGGAAAATTCAACGAACTTCGAAGGCTTCGGAAACTTTTTTGAAGGACTCCCCATTGATACTGTGGTGGAGACGAGATTCTGGGGTGCCGTTCTTTTCTTACATGAAGCCGAAGAAACCGATGATACGAGGACTTCCTCCATCACAATGCAGTGACTGCATGAGTCACAGGGATGAACCTGCTATCCACGTTTGAATCAGAGTCATTAGACCGACATCTATGAACAATCTCGAAGCCTTCGAGTCGAAGGCCTCCCTGCAATCTTCCGTGAGCGCCAAACGCTGTTCAACCACTCCACCGCGATCAAGCGGTTCCTTCAACAGACCGCGGTTCGGGAAGAAGGGAAGCTGGTTCCGCGAATTACGGGACACATGATAGTGTGTCATATCCTCTGAGATTATTTGGATAACTAGCAACGTGTCACTCAAAGGTGCACCAACAGTATGACAAAATTAAGACAACTCAGGACTCTTTGCCGTCGAAGTATACAGAGGTTCTAGGTGATGGATTATCATCATATCCATCATGGATATGATGATGATAAAGTGGATACTACAGTAGAGCCAAAGCAACTCTAACGGCGTCAACAACAGTTGAAGTTGTTGAATAACTTGGACAAAACTAGCTGGACCCAGTCCACTAGTTTGACGTTAGAAGATATCAGAACGCAATCGGGGACTAGAGTAACATAACAAAATCGCAGCAACTTTCCGTTGGTCGCTACATGATGTAGCGACCAACGGAAAGATGCCTACATCATTTGCGACACAACCTTTCTCAATTTTTGACGGGAGCGGCCCACTTCCCTGACTCACCCCCCTGCAACGCGACATTCCATCTGTTGGGTTTGCTCTATGGGAAGCAAAAGCGTACGTTAACGTACGGAGGAGCTCGAACCACAGATTGGTGGCGGCAGGAAAAAATCTTGGAATCTTGCGAGCCACAAGTTGTGCTTTCTTTGCCACTCTGAAATTTTCATATGAGAAGACGCAGTACACTAGGTATACTGAATAGAAAAAAGTTCACACGGCACAACATCTTGACAGATCGCGATACGTTCGGCTCAAATGACATGATAAGAAAAGGAGAGCTGGTACCACTCATGAGAAGAAAAATTTGAATGGGACTTTAAGGTAACAAATTCCAAGACTATGTGAAAGACCATACATGACATAAATACATGATACAGACCACGAATAACAGTAAGTAGATGCTACTCACGAAACATTTACATCATGTAGGAGAGGAGGTCACGAATCGAATACAACTCCATATGCACAGATGCCGTTCTTTTCGAGACCCCGCGTAACCTCTCGAGTAGCCTCCATATTAGAGATGAATACCACAGCTTCGAAGCCACCAGATTCCCACAGACTTCTCGCCACTTGGACTAGATCCGGACGACCCAACTTCTGTGTGTCGTGGATGATGGCCGTGGGGTCCACTCTCAGGATGGTAGCCATGATCGCTGAGCCGTAGGTCTCCAAAGGTGTTCGAGCGGACCATACGATCTTCACCGAGTAGCTTGGCTGTTCAACAAAGAGACTTAGACAAGGCCCTATACCAGAGCCAGTGGCCATGACTATACATGGCCGAAAGAGCTTCACCACTCGAACCGTACCGAACTGCGGAAGCCCTCGCGTCCAGATCCTAGTCGGCGGGTTGTCAATAATTCGGCCTGACCAGTCCCCCGCGCGAGAGATGATAATAGAGAAACCTTTCTGATCCACATGCCAGACCTTCTTCTCTTCCTCGCTCAGGCCCTCGATGGAGCTTCGAATATTCGGAATCACCGCGAATGCATGCGTCTCGCGCAGAGGTGAGTCAGTGATTCGAATAGCCTGTCCGAATGATACAACTCTATGCCCGAAGTTGAGGACGAGCGCGTGGGAGGAGAGTCGCCGACACTCAACCACACGCTTCCTCAGATGTAGCCAAGGAAAAACAACAAAACCGGTGATGAGAGAGACCTCCCACACACGGACATCAGAAAGAAAAAGTTTCCAGAAATTCATATGCGACAGTAAAGCATCTTCTCTAACTGTCAGTATCAGCTGCATCCAGAATATTAACAGAAGTGCCCAGGCACAGTAGCGATGCACGCATTCGAAACAGTTGTGGTGCAGCCTGCGCATAAATGGCAGGGCGAAGAGTATGATCAATACCATTGAAGAGAGTACGAAACACGAGCTCGAAGTTTCTATTCTAGTCGAGTCATCTCTCTGAATCAGTTTGATGGTGAGGGCCATGTGCCACATCAGCGCTGCGAAAGCAAAGCTACTGTGGAGAGCTCCGTGATAGCAGTAAACTCTTGCGAAGTGTCTCCTCAGCGGCAGTGACAGGTGTGTGGACTTGTCAACGAACACGGCGAAAAGCGAGTTAACGAAATACTCATTCCTAGTCACGACTGTGAGCAGCAAGTACGTCGTGACAGCAACAGAACTCGTATGAACGCCTGGATGAAGAAAGATTTCTAGTAGAGCGAACACTGCGGTGTTCAGAAGGAGATTGGACAAGAAAACTCGGTGGTATGTTGAGGAGTGCCACTTGATGGGGGACATGCCGACAATGGTGATTCAAAACTCCTGAGAGAGGCTCCTCGTGTCTAGTGTTACAACTCACTCAGTGTGATTCTGACCTGAACTTCAATTGAGCGTGCCCGCGTTCACGCTCCGTCGTCGGCGCTAGCGTCGGGAGAGTGACGGGCCCCACTATTCTTGGGAACCACGAAGCGGCAGGTTCGTAGCGAACCTGAGCTTCATGGCCCGGGTAGGTCCACCTGACGTCGTCAGGCTGACGATCCTGTTTTTTGATCAAGTTCACGTTTTCCGAGCCAGTTTTGACCGGCTCCCGCTGAACTGTAGATAGGGCCGCGGGGACAGCGTCCCCACCAAGGCGTCATGGATGGCTTGCGGGCAGCATACTGTGATAGGAGGATCTGCCTGCTCCTGATGGCCAGTGTTGGTAGAGGATCACTTGTTATCCAGAGTTAAATACCGGAAACGTAGCGCGCGTAACAACACAACGCAGTATAAAGATTCTCCTGGCATCGCTCGCCCGGCAACGGAACTGCCGCTGTGGATTGCTGCTGTTATCATCCATGGTCCACGTATTGTCACCAGGACCAAAGTTATTTCAACCCATCCCTCCACGCCCGGGGTGCAGGGACCGTGCTCTCTACAGGGCAAAAAGATAATGCTGGACCTGCACTGCCGGTCCGCCCTGAAGTACGAGCAATCTTGCCCTCCTGACCCACGCGCCGCGGGTGTGGATATTTAACTGCTAGATATCGATTTTTCGCTATATGTAAATCGACTCCGTTCGGCCATTACTTGCTGCTTTTAACTTTTTGACTGTGTGGTCCTGCCTGTGCGAAGTAGACAGTTTATGGCGCGCGTTGGTGGCTTGAGAGTAGCTTACGTGTGCATGCGTCAAAGGATCGATCTGCAAGAACAGACTTTCGGTGTACTTTGCAAGGCAGTAGACTCTACTGCCTTACAAAGTACACCGTAAGTCTCTACTGGGTAGAGTCTTTCGTGAATTCTTTGAGGTTTATCGTTGGCCCGTCTGCCAACTTGTCGACAGCAGCTCAAGTATTATCTGATATCTGTATTTGCCTTTGGGATTGTGTTACCAGGGGCACTGGCAGGAAGAATACTACAACAACTAGGCCATTATCGCAATCTCAAAGCCAACGGCGCAGTCCCCGGGAACAGCGCACCGCGAGCGACAATGCTTCCTAGCCTTAGGGCTTCGACTGTGCCTCTGTGCTGTGTGCCGTTGTAGTGACATATGATGTCTTTCCCGGTTACAGTCGTACTCAGAGAATGCGCAGAATCTGCTATCCATGCCGATTTGCGAACCGCGTTCGGTGCGAGGTGAGCAGCGGGCTGTCACGCAGGTAATAGCGGACTGAACAAGTGCGAGCTGTTGGGCACCTTGCTGACCGCGCCGAGAAGGAAGAGGAACGGCAAGGGCAGACCGGAATTGCGGGTGAGGAAGGGGAAAAGATCAACCCGAAACCTCGAGGGCCCGATAGGGCAACCAGGTGACTGTTATACACGGCCGTACAACAGAGACGCCCGGGATACTTAATCCTTCAGCGGGAATTTTATAACACCTTGAATATCATGCGATAGTGAACAAATTCTAGTTTTCTACGGACACACCGAGAACAACTCATGCTACACTAGTGATAGCCGACTGTAATAACGACCCCATTTGCTTTGAGCACTGTACATGTACTTCGAGTGTCAGCATCTGGTTTGCTCGGTTAGAGACCTCGACCGATCTGCGAATCTCTTTAAAATGTTTGTGGATGACTATTAGTCATTGACTAAGTTACCATAATAACTATTGTTGTCGGCTGCCGTTCCGTTGTTGTTCGTCCGTACGCCGGACCGGTCAGAAACAAAACCTTGATGAGTATTGAGTTGAAAATAGTTCGAGAATGGTAGCTCTGCCACTACGCTCGCCGCAATACAGTGCGATTGCTATCAGAAAAAAAGGGTGCATAACGAATAATCGTTAGTAGATGCCGCCGGCTGCTGGAGGAGGACCGCCACCAGTATCATCCTTGTCGCAGTGGTCATCTTCATGGAGCGACTTCCGAGGCTTCTCTGTCAACGCACGATTTCTTCTACCTGAATTGTGCGAATCACAGACACAGCAATCGCGGCGTCCGTCACCCTGGAGGTAGAGGTATCCCCAAATGAACAATAGAACCATGAGGAAGACCCCGAAGGGAGATACCGGCAGGAGAGAGGATGAGCTGCTTGAAGTCTGCAAGGCATCGCTCTCACCAGAGCTGATGTCACTGTAGGTGCCCTGGTTATCTGAAAAGGGTATACCGCGAGTCGCGAGGCACGACAGAAAAGTCGGACTGCAGGTCGGTAGAAACTAAACGTTATATCAGCTCTTACCGACGAAATAGCAGAATGCGGTAGGGATTAGTAAAACAAAAGCACCATGCGCTGTTCAACCGCATGTCAACAGACTTACTCAAGTTCCCCAACGCATTAGCGAGGCTGCCTCCCTGACTGCGAACCCACTCGCATAGGTCTTCCCAAGGATTGCCTTCTCCCGGCATGATTCGGCGCAAAAACGAGTAAAAATCGGCGAAATAACTGAGCCTAGCATGCAGAAGCAGGCAACAAGGTTCCCTCCCAACAGCTCCTGAACGCAGGAGCCCTACACCGCCTCCATCTCATGCTACTCTCCCGAGCCCTGTTATAGTTACCAAACGCGAGGCAGCAGCAGCATCCGAGGTATAGCGAAACAACGGTAATGTACGTTCGGCGATACTTGTGCGCAACTCAATCCAGATCCCCGAGATCGATGTCCTGAGGCATTCCACACTCATACGGCCGCCGAAGCCTGAGGCACTACTTCACTCTGTTGCACCTCCCCTTCTGTCCGTGCACGCTTCGGCTCGGGCGGTGTCTCCGACGAAGTGGGGGCCGCGTCGTCGAAGAATACAACACCGCTTTCTGTGCAGATCTCCGACGTCTCCAAGCCACTGATGTGCCAGATGCTGATCAACACTCAGGTTGGGTATTGCCCTACTGTGCATTGAGCCTGCCGTCCGCCCCTAGAGCTCCACCGGTTATCTCAAAACCACCAAGGCCAGCCGCGGGCCCAGCGGCCTCCGCTGCTCCCAAAACCTGACAATGAAGATGACACCCACCGCGACGCGGACCAGGCCTACATCCTCCGTTCCAAGGAGGCCCATGAGCCACTGACGCTGCCGGTGAGAGCCCGGCTTGTCCACCTCGCTCGAGACGAAGTTGTCGGGTATCTCGTACTCGGCGCCGGCCTTCATCACATCATCGTTGGCCTCCAGAGAATTCCGGACCTGCTAGACACCGCAGTAGAGCTGGCTGAACTCAACGGGTTACCTTTTCAATGTCCTCCTCTGTTGGGCGCTTGATAGTCCCCGTCCAGCGGTCTCTAGTGAGAGGGATCGAATCGTTGTTCACGGCCAGCAGGGCAAGCCACTGAATGGGGAAGGAAAGCATAAATCAAGAGCAGCACTCCTACGTCTACCTCGGGATCGAATTGCAGGGGAACCCGTTGGCGTTGTGCAGTGGCCTGGCAAAAAGCAATGAGTCAAGGCTTCTGGACCGTCTCTAGTGAACAGAAAGTGTTGTCGAGTTCCCTTACCTCTCTCGCCTCGTCTGCCATTCCCTTTCCTTCCAGGCTGTGGGTCCACAACTGCCCCGTCTGAAACGGGATCGCAATCCTCAGGCCGTCCGGTAAACCTCCGGCGGGCAAGTGGAGACCCCACCGGCCATTACCTTCACATCTATCGTGATGACCTGCATATAACCCAACGACCCCTGCCGTCGCGGTACACACTTATCAAGCGCAATGAAGCGTGTAAGCGAAGCTGGCCGATCCTGAGTGGCCTCGTGAGGCACCAGCGCAGTGTACTTGGCGTGCATATGACCACTGAGTGAGGAGACAATAGGGCAAGCCGAATCGAACCAGACGACCCAACCTGAACCAATAGTCTGGCCTCAGCTTCCCCATGAGGTCCATGGAGTGGGCATTGCCCATTTCGCCCCTACTGATCTCCTGTCTCATGGTACCTGAGTAGCCCTGCCGCCGCCGGCTACGGTCCCTCTCCCCCCTACCCGTTCTGTCCTTCACTCGTAATAAGGTGTCAGTATCGCCGTAGTCCGTGATACCAGTGGGCCAGTCATGGCTAACAACTATTCGGACGGGGTCGGCCTCCATTGCGCTCGTGTTGTCTGCCTGGACTCGCGACTGGCGATAGCATACCGATCGACTGGCACCTCCTCACCAGTGCAGCAAGCTTCTCCATCTCATACTTCCTTGCATGATAGGCCGAGCGTTTGGTGTCCTCCGTGTAAGGCGCCACCTCGTAGTGGCCGAGGTCGTAATGGTACCCCTTATAGATACCACTGAAGCCACCTATTCGGACTCCTTTGCAGCGAACTACCTGAAGAGGCCGAAGATGTGAGGACATTATACAGAGCAACGCAGCCGAAGAGGACTGTGAATTCCGTGGCGCAGTGAAGGTGCGCGGCTCATCATCGGCATCGGACCGGGAAGCCACGATGCCCAGGGATCGAGAACCACCATCCGAAATGATAGCCTATGCACGGTTCCCATGGTGAGGTAGAGGAGCTCACCCCAGAATGCCCCAGGTAGTAGATCCCCTTGGCCGCCCAACCTCCATAGTATCTGCCGGAAATAAGGCTCGATACATCTCAACGAGCGATCACAGATTACAGCTCCCTGAGATGAGACGGGGCCTCATGGTTGCCGCCAACGAATACCGTAGCAACGGGAGCTGACTTCTCGCCCTTCCAGTAACGGTGAAAGTCCTGTAACCCAGAACGTGTCAATTTCGCGATCGCTTCCTCTCTGTCGCATTGTACTTTCATATGGCGATGCTTTGCTGGAGCCGCCAGTTCATTGAGCTCGGCCTCAGTACCTGAGCCAGGCTCTGTGGGCCCCGAGAGGAGCGATCACCGTACGGATGGCTTGGAAGTCTCCGCAGCAGATGAGAAGGTCCACAGGAGGAGTATTCTTCGTTCGTTCAAGATGCTCGATAGCCTGGCAAAACAACATCAGTCTGGCCGGAAAGATACCGTGCCCGACGCACTTCGTAGATTCTATCCAAGTCGCCGTGAGCACAGCCCTCTATCGCAATGGTAAGATGACGAGCTGGGTCATACTGAGGTGGAGGTGGTGACTGCGTTGAGGACGGAGGGGAAGGCGGCGGATGACTCATCTATCGATTGGCCATACACCAAAAAAGCTGAGGTTCCCAACCGAGGAAGGCTTCGACCGCCAATCGAGCGGAACTAAACCAGACACGAGGATGCCGTTGAGTAATAGTTTACAGGGCAAGAATGTCATGGGCGATTCACAGGAATCCTGAGGTTCCGTCTTCATCAACGCTCGACTCGCTCACTGATGCCGAGACCACCACCATCACACTCCTGCGGGTAGGGCCGAAACTTTTCACCTGCGTTTCTCGGCCCGACTTCGATGATGCTCTGGTCACCACCGTCGAGAGCTCTCCCGTCTGGCTGTTGTCCCTGGAGGGAATGAGGCTCCCGTCAGGTGCTCTTTTGCTAGGGGGACCGCCAGTGGACTGACGAGAAGTAGATCATGAGCATAGGACTGAGGAAAATCTCACTCGTATGGTCGGCGGCAGTGCTCTGCGATTCTCGAGGAGACCTGAGGATCGAGTACGATGATAAGATGCACCATCAGGATGGGGCAGCAGGTACCTCCCGGCCGGCGCGGTGCTCCACCAAGTCGTGCGGGAGCAACTTCATCTAAGAGGAGAGCCTGTCACTGTTGGAGCCTTCGCTGGAGATTGTATACCGAGCTCGCTGTCGCTTCCCTTGATGGACTCCCATCCCGCTACCGCGCGCCTCGAAATACCCAAAGAGTCGTCGGCGACCTACGACAGAACCGCCGCCCATCGCCTCTACACTGATTCGGTGATGGGAGTACCATAACAGCGGACCTCAGGCTTCCCATACCCTCCGATATCCTCAACCATTGATCTACAGCCCTCACGTGGGAGGAGGCTACCTCTATGGTCTGGCTCAAGCTGAGAATGGCGGCCATACTGCCACTGCTACTAGCACGAGGCCTACCCCTCCGTACGACTTGGCAGTGCTTCAATCCACGGAGGCAGCTCCTTATCACAGCCAAGGCGATGACCTTCACAAAAGCACTGCCGCATAGGGTTTCAGCAGAGCCCATCAATTACACAGGTCCTTTGGCGAAATGAATACAGTTCCTCCTGAGTATGTGATAGGTTCCACCGAGCCACACCTTTCGCAGGGCCATCAGCAGCCTCCACACCGAGTCTGAGGACCCACAACAGCAGCTCGAGCTCAACGGCGGGCCGAGGCCTAGCTACCACGGCTAAGGTCGGTGTCGCCCATCGCTACCGACTCCCTGTAGACGTGAACTTCATGGGACTTCGGCCGGATCATGCAGAGTCTGATGGAGCCAGCCATGCGAGCCCTCACTGGTCCTTTGCGACGGTACCCCGTGGCCTTGGGGTCGGTGGTCTGACCAAAACTCCACTCCTCACCGTAGACCTCCACCCCAACATGAAAGGCACCCCAGGAGAAGGCACGAGTAACAGCATTAAGGTGACTGACCACCTGCAAGGAACTGTAGACCAGGCACCGGCCGAGTCCCTGGCGGCGGTATACCTTATCCAGGTCATACACATGAAGCATCACCCGACGATCGTCTACAGCCGGCCGAGGCCGAACGGAAGTGGAGCGCCTCGTTGGGTAGGCCGGCAGAGCCCTCACTGAGGGAGTTGACGACCCTGGCCTCCATGACACTTATGGAGGTGGGTCCCTACAGTCATGCTTGCTGCTGCTCCTCCCTTCGTCAGAGGTACTCCCTGCCACCGTGGAGATGCTATTACCCATACATAGAGGACAGTCGCTACGACCTCCAGACTCCACCGATCAAGGCTTCTCGAATTGCAGTCAACCAAACTACACGGGAAGGGAGAGAAACCATAAGGCACAGAACGCTAATGATCAGTGGCAGTGCTACTGCTGTTGCTCTCGGCTATCACCCGATTGAAGCTGTTGAACAAAACCTTCGCTAGGGACTCTCTGAGCGATAGAGGTACATGACCGACATCTGCGAGAAGGCGGCCCCGTACCTGTTCCCTGCGGAGGCCTCGTCAAGCTCAGAGTTGTGGTCGAAGAGGCACAGGTAGCTCGGAGAAGAAACGTATAAACCTGGACAAGTCTTGCGCATGGCAGTAAGGACCTACGATGAGACCAAAGTAGCTGGGGAGGCAGCATGAACAGGGTCTATTACGAAGGGCTTGCGGGTGGTCTCCGCGGTGGTACAGAAGTGCTCCACTGAGCGTCGCGAAGGCCTCTTGCCTTGGAAGAACTGCTGTCGATACACCGGGTCTGAGGCAACGATCGTCCAGAAGAAGAAAGACTAGTGATCCCAACCCTACTCTTATCGTGGAGGCGTATCATCACGTTGAGCAGTATGGTGACTGTGAGGGACTCATCCCTGAGCTGGTCCACTCGTATGGGCTGGATGGGGCATTTATGGACCGCCCCTTCCGCGTCATCATCGGTCGATTCGGAAGGTGCAGAGGATGTCGACTCCTCCGCAGAGGACTCCTCGGACGATAGCAAAACTGAAAAACCCAGAAAGTAATCACAGCGGAGCGGTGCAAGTTTCAGTGGAGTATCTTGGCGGCGACTCCAAGCCACAGCTAGGTCAGGGACTCACCCTGCTCCTTGTAAGCCGCCACGGCAGGGCCCCAGGCTTCCGCTATCCTCGAGACTACGTTCAGGAGCCTCTCCTTAGTCTCGGCTATTTCGCTCATCAACGCTGGGGTTTTCTCGGCAAAAAGGTTACTGGTGTCAAGCGCCTGCCGGGTTCGGGCGATACGATTAGAATGCTGCCTTGAACGCATATTACCAGGAAGTTGAAATCCCTTAACGACGCGATTCTGCTTCTTGAACCTAGCCTCCCCGCCCGGTATGATTCCTGATGAGAAGCCAGTAGCGGGGATGGTCACAGTAAGCAACCTACTGTGTGGAACGAGCTCGATGGAAGCCTGGGACACTTGGCGATCAAGGGCATCCGAAAGCTCCCCTGCCAAGGTCAAGTCCTTCAAGAACCGTCTCCTAGCATCTCCATCCGTCGGGAAACCCAAGTCCAGAACCTACTCGGAGATGCATAGTCACGCGCCACAAAATTCCGCCCTTTGAGTACCCCTCGGATCCAACCCCGTCGACTCCACTTGGGCGTCGAGTCTACCATGTACGGGATGTTGTGGCGTGACGCACAAGCGATGAGCTCCTCCTTCCGCGTACTCAGCAGCAACGGTCGTACTTGGCAAACCTAGCAGGCAGCCTGTAACAGCAGTGCTGGCCAAGGGAGCGTTACATTTCCAATCTCATCGTCGTCATTGCCCTCGGCATTAACAACCATACCGTTTATGTTGAGCAGGTTGCCCTTGCCCAGCTCAGCGAGGCGATTCTCGTCTACCTGAGAACAGGCAGCCTCAAAGCGAAGGGAATACCAAGGCGGCAGCACATCGTCCATGTGGTGTCCTACGACGACCACTGGCTGACTTCGCTCCTCCTCAGGAAGGCCTGCCGCGGCCCACGCCAACTTATGAGCTTTAGCGTACATGCTGAACCGAATGTCTCGAGTCTGTTTCTCGTAACTATGATAGGGAGAATAATCCCAAACTCGGAAGACTGGCAGCTCTTACTCCATCCGACTGATACCAGTCTTGAGGGAGCCATGCGGTCGACGCAACTTGACATGATGGTGATAGAGAGGAACCTGTAACCATCAAGGCCGAGCTAACAGCACTGGACGTGGTGGAACAGGGCAGTACTTACCCCGAGGCGTCCTGTGACGTAGGTAACCCATTGGAGCTCCTGCTTGGCGTCATCACGATTCGAATGGCGGATATGGCACGCAACAAGCTTGAAGCCGAGGGACCGCTGGAGCTTGGACAGCAAGTGGAGGTGAGTCTGAGGATGATGATAATGATGATGACGATAATGCCCGGTGGGCGGCCAAGTCCTCGCCAAGAGCATCAACTTTGACTGAACAATAGCGACCGCGTTCCCCGGTATTACCATAGAATCCACTCCACCGCTCAGGGACAGCACGAGGACCTTCGGTACAGTGTTGTTGGGATAGTTCTGTAACTGAATTGGGGTACAATCAAGCCACGCGAGGGACTGAGAATCCCCTACGAAGAAGTCCTTCAAGCGACTCATGAGTACTGCATCAGCCTCGGAATAAGGGCCGTCCACCAAGAAGTCAGGGTCGTTACGACAGAGCTCGTCCAGGACGTGGCGGTCCTTTGGAGGCTCAGTGAGCTTCATCTCAGCGAGGTCCTGAAGCATGGCTATCGAGGTTTGAAAGATTACAACTAAGCGATCAATTCGCCTGAAGCCCGGATCGAATCAATGCCCAGTACGAGTGTGAGATGGTTATCCGAAATTCAGGGCCCACGGGTGGGAGTGCATACTCAAGACAGAGACACCACACAAACAAGCACACCCGGGAACGCCAACAAGATTGGTGACGACCCTGTTGTTGCCGTACTACCGGATTGCACTTGTCGCTCAATGCGTAGTCAATGTAACGGTTGCACAACACGGCCTTTGTACACTCTGTAAACTTCCCTACGGTCTCGTTATCCCCAGGCAGAGGCTCCAGCAGCTTCAAACTCCTCTCCGCTAGCCTGCAACAACATTCCCTCCCTCTCAGTCCACCGCGAATTCACCTCACCCATTGTGACGGAAGATGAGGGTGAGGAACAGGGCCCTATAAAGCCCATGGACGGCCATGATGGGGCGCCGTTGTCGGGCTGGTCGAGGACGATGCTCTGTGCTAGCCGAAGGGTTGTTCGATCCACCAGGGTTTTAAGGAAGGCCTGAGGGACTTAGCCGTGGTCAGCGGACGTAGAACTGAGACTTGCCTGCTCGGGCGGTAGAGGGTTATGTTACGGATGGTCTGGTCGCACATGACAGCCAGACGCAAGCGGAACCATACAGGAAGGGCCCACACCCTCAGAGGGGTTCAAGAGCATGGTGAAAACAAGAGGCAGGATGGCTGGGAAGTACCTACTCGAACGACATCTTCTCAAGCATGAATCGCGGACCGACGACCCCGAAGGGCCGGTGCATCACCGTTGTCCTTCCTTCTTGGGAGCATCAAACTTCGGTAGATGGGAGTGCATGGCGAACCAGAATGCCTGAGGCCCATCCGATCCCGGTGGGAACCAGAACTTGTCAAAGTCCCAGACCAGCGCCGCGGCCTCCGCTACCGAGGGCCCCTGCGAAGACCTCATTGAAGTAGGAAAGAGCCTGAGAACTTCGATCAGCCGTGAGCTCGCTAAGTCCAACTCAACAGCGGTTCCTTGCTCACGGTCGATAACTACAAAAGTTCCAAAAGTGCTGCGGGTGTGCCAATTAAGGTCGACAGTCAGAATTGTCTAATACAGTAGAAAGATAAAGGTAGCATGCTAAGAGTGACATGAGTGAAAAGGGAGCTTCGACGGACCGATATCACCGACTGCTTTGGTCAAGCTTGACGGACCTGAGGAAGCCTCAGCCGTGAGCTCGACATCGAGGGGGACCCACCTGAGGGTTGCCCGACAGCCATCCCCCAATGGCGCTCATTCCGCGAGCAAGGCCTGCTCCGACCTGCAGACGATAAGATCTCAGGCTGTGGTCCCCAGATAAGTCAACCCACCCGGTCGGTGACTTGGTAGTGCTGGTTGAACTCAGTCAATCGCCTACCCGCTGCCACAGCGCCAGCCTGTAGGTTCTCCGTCACGCGATAGCTATCATTGATCTCTCGGGCTCTCTATTCCAAAACAGTTTCGACCTACTATACTATCCCCTGTAGTACTACCACTGCCGCTCCCGACACCATGCTCTGGGCCCTCTGGCCAAGCCCGTATCGTTGACAGAACTCCGTACCCTAATACACAAAGTACACCACTGCCTTGCGTCACAGGGGCCACCGACCTGATGGACGGTGGCCGCTGTGCGGGAGCCAGCCCCTCGAGCTGCATATCCCACAGCATCGTTCCGCGTTGTACAGTAGGCAGCACCAGCCGCTCCCGCTACTAGTCCAAACGGGCCTGAAGGTAGTCGTCCCGCCAGTCCGATAGACCCCAGAGCTGAGCAAGACCCAATAACAGCATCCCTCCTAATCCTCCCAATGCAGCTGCTGCCCCAACTTCAGTGCTACTCGGTCCCTCGTCTGAGTGACCCCGACCAGGGAGCGACCATGGCAGAGGACGTCATAGTAAGTGATACCTATAGAAAGCGATCTAGCTGTACGGCCATGACAGAACCCACAGGCTTGATGTGATGCTCCAGGGGCAAGGTCGGCTCTGACTTCCCTTCGTCCATCATAGAACGCAAATACGTCACTCGGGAGTCAACCTCCGTCTGCCAGGGTGCGGACGTCCACCACTCAGCTGGACAAGGGAACTCACCCGATGCTGACATATTGCCCTGACGTCCGGGTGTGCGCTAGGCAACAGAGAAACCGCTTCGGCAAGCCGATTGCTCGCCTGGACGTAGCCTGCAGACAGGAGTATCTGCAAGCTCATGCTTCCGCTGTTACTACATGTTATCGCATTCTGCATCCTGTTCGCCTTGTCATGCACCATTGCCTGCTGTTCCACTATTGCACCTTCAGTCGCTACTGAAGAGGCCTCCTCCACTCTGGCAGCATAGTCCTCCACAGCTGACGCGCCGCCTGGGACGGCTGAGGGATCACCGAAGGCGCCGCTGCTAACACTCATTTGGTGAAAACACTGCCGAGCTGCATCCTCCCAACCCCTCCCAACGATGATCTCATGACGGTTGGGAAGATATAATGCTGTGGAGAAATGACTGGTTGAAGGGACTGTGTAGTATCCAATGGACACCCGAGCTACCCCTTATAAAACGTACAAGAGAAACGATACTCGACTTACGAGCTATGATGATGTACACAGGAAGACTATGAGTAACAACGTTGGTCATCATGCAGCTTGGGCGACTGATACAGTCCGTACTCGGTAGGCTGCTTGGACACCTAGGCTCCTGGACTCGACTCGGGTTCTGAGTGGGCCACCGCTCCGGGGCGTCCTGCCCGCTACCGGACTGCAGCCACTGAAGCTGTATGGTCGGCCTTTGGGGGTCACGCTGATCATCACCGGGGAGCCATGACGGGGAGTATACCTCTTATAAGAAGGGCTTGGCGCGGCTTGGTAGTTATGGAGCGAGGCTGTGGTAGAGGGGGTGGTAGAACGAGGGGAGGGATCCTTGAGACCCAGCAGTTGCGATGTGCTGACGCGTGGGCCTACAGTAGCGACCTTACAGCAGCCTTGGTGAAGCAGTAAACGACTTACTGCCGGCTTGAAGGGTGCTGCTGCTGCTAACCCTTCTCCGCCTGGACTGGGCCGCTGATCGCGATGCTATCCCCCCACCTAATGAGATACGACTAGGTTAACCCAGACTTCCCTCTATTGAATGCCCTCCTACTAAGCCCTGACTACCGTTATATCGTCCGTTTGCCGAATAGTTTCTGGAGTAGACTCTAGGCGAAGGTGGTGGCTTCCCAGTGGCGATAGGGCGGGGCCTCCTTGCTACTGGCGTATCATAGGCCGAATCGAAGAACTCGTCGACCTCAGGATACTTGCTACCACCAGGTTGGGGCAATGTGCTTTTACCACACCCCATGGACACAGAAGACCCGCGGTAGCGAGAGAGAAGGGCACTCAAGCAACTGAAAACACAGCGCAATCCACATTAATAGACTACGCAACAGAGGGATGGGCGGGAATGATCATAACAAGGGAGACCTGGCCAACGGGGGCTGCGTGACGGTAGAAATATAGAGGAAGGGTACGATGTCCCCACCGGTTGGAGACGGTTGAGAAATCTTGGCACACAGTCAACAGAAAGGGGCAGAACGACAAATGAAGCACCGTCATGAGGGGGGTTAATAGGCAGGTGGGGGCCTTGGCGCTGATCAACTCTTGCCAACCGATTGGGAGAAATCATCCGAAAGTGCACAGACTGAGATGAGTGAATATGGTAAAGGTTCAAAATTGCCAAAGGAGGTTTATAATGGTCTTATTCAGGCCGATCGACGCCCTCGGTAAGCACGCCCCGTTAGGCTACGACTGCGGACCTCTGATCTTAAATGACGATCATAAAACTGTCCGCTGCTTCTGTGATGGGGCCGATGGCGGTGGTGGATACTGGAATCGCTCCTACTGTGTTGCGAATGACGATGGTCAAGATAGGATGCATCATCGGGTGTAGCGAGGGGAGAATCTTCGAGGATGGTACAGAGCCGTGACTTGCACCCCTGGACCTAACGAAGGCATACCTTCAAAATCGTCATTGCGCCGTGTGAGTGACTCACTGGAAGGCCAGCTCCTTGGGTACTCGACTACGGTATAAGGGTGCGCGGTGGGGGGACTGGGACCTGTTCGAAGACCTCATCACGCACATTCCCGCCCTTCCCAGTACTACTCGAACCGCCTGGGTCGGTCTCTTGCGATGAGAGTCGATGCCCTCCTCTTTGGTACCCCTCTCTCTCATATACTCCCAGAGGCTTTGCCCGTCGACGCCGCTTGGCAGTCGGTGATGCATATACGGACTCATAGGCTTCTACGTCCACTGGTAGAGTACTTGACGTGCATCCCATGGCAGAAGCAAAAACACAAAAACAAGATCTAACATGCGGCGCCTTTGACGATTTGTGGAGCCGACGCCGTGCTTCGCTCCGCTTAAGATTCGAAAAATGTTTGTATTTTTTCGCTTTGCTCATTGCAGGTGGGAGCTATAACCCCCAATCGGGCTAGTCGTGTATATGACGGCTAGGATCACCACTCTGACCCGCTTGGGGTGGAGCCGGGGTCCCCTCCGTCTTAGTAGTATCCTATTTGGCAAGGTCATCGGACGGGAGCGCCACAAAGCTGGGCTATAGCGCAAACTTTAGGGGAGATCCGGCGGGAAGATGAGGGCGTTAGGATGGTTATTGGGACGTACTAGGGCGCTTGGAGGTAGGGTCGTAGCATCTTGAGAAAGAATCCTTAGGCGCTAAATCGTGTTGTGGTTGACCTCTTTGAACTAGCGGTGGACACTGTCCACTCGGTCCACTGTCCTCAGTGCACGCGGGACTATAGTAGCCGATAATGGAGTTGGGAAATGAGAGGGTCGGCCAGGCGTAGCTGGGTTCTTTTCGGTAACAGGACCTACTGAGGGAGCTATCGTGGAAAGTCTGGGCCGGTGTTCCGACTGTCCGCCCAGCTTCTGTGGTGTGATGATGCCCTACTGCAGTCATATGTTTCTTGGTTTTACCAGCCCATATGTCTCAGCAAGCTTCTCCATTGTCTGATTCTAAGTGGACGGTGACAACCACAGCCCAATTGGATCAAGTACACTCGCCCGCTACTCCTAGACCTCCAATGCACACTCTCCTCTTTCAGGCAGCCAAATATCTACCTCCTAGTGTATTCAAAGAGAAGAACGAGCTCGGAGCGGGTATGATGTCTCCAGCGGCTCTCGTCTGTACCATCCGGTCCCTAGCAGGCCTCTCCTCGTCATCGGAAACCACCAGTAACGACTCAGCGCCAGGGAATCACGCGGAATCAGATCATACCCCCAAGGGTCCCGGGGAAATTGGTAAGTCCTCTGCTCGTTTTTGCCTTATCGCAGCGAAGAGCATCAGGTTCCCCGGTGCCTGGCAATGGTCGTGATCGCAGCGATTCTTGGGATGCGGCTCCCACGGAGTTGGACCCCTGGAGGTCCCCGGCTCCCTCCATGGTAAGCCCGCCTTCACTGGCTAGACGCAGTATCCATACCCTCTTTTCTTCAGATGTCGAGAACCGGGCCGATGAGCGATGTTGGAGGTGCGCCATCGTATCCTGCGGGGGGGATCATGATTGTGTTTTTCATTGTTTTTGTTTGGTTCGAAGTCTGCCAATGACTTGGCTCAGACTCGCCGTTGGTGGCTCCATCACGTTGCTGCTCAGGTTCTCCTTGGCTTGGCGCTGGCCCATTGCCTCTGTCGCCTGCCTTGGACAGTCTTGGACTATACACTCCCCAACAGCAACCACGCAAGAAGGGGACTTGGCCTTCGCCGTGGGGTGAGTGATGCTTTCAATACCACACGCCTGGTTACGTCTATCATCCATTCAGGTCGCCGACATACGACAATCCCGTCGAATTTCTCCTTCTTGCCCGAGGCCGCTAGCTATCCTGGCTTCGATTCTCCCCCCTCGTCCCCTGGTGAGGGCAGTGCCACGGCTACAGCCCTCTACGCGGCTTCGCATATGAATGCCGCTGGACGCAATAGCCCTAGTAGTGATGTGGGCAGCTCCCAGTCTCTGGGGGCTCGCATCAGCCAGAAGCGTTATTCGCTCCCGGTTATTGAACCCCCACTCATGGGCGGTTTTGATCGCGATCTTCGTCATCGTCGTAACTCGTCGAACCTCATATCTCAAGTAAGCTTTCAAGTGTCTGCTTCTTCGTCATCATTGTCTGCTCATTTTCAGCGTCGTACCACAGTGGCAGTGGCCCCCTCGTTGACTGGCAGGAGCTCCCCTCCAATGCATTCGCGGAGGCCTAAAGCCGTCAGCAGCGCCTCCTACTTGGATTCGACGGGAAAGAGGCAGCAGCATTCGGGATCGTCGTCTCAGCATGGGCGATCGATGAGTGCCGCTGCCTTCAAGAGTCAGCATATAGCGTGGAATAGAGAGCTCACCAATCCCAACGCAACAGCACAGCAGATCTTGGCACTCGCCAAGAAGCACTGTAAGTAGCGGTTCCGATGGCCTGATTTGAAATATCTTCCACCGCAGGTGCACAGTTCAACAGTGTTAACTGGGCTACCACCTTCCACCGTTTGGCCAAGTTCCATCTACACGAGGCTAAGAGCGAACACTCCCTCGAGATTCAGACTTTGCTCGGGAAGTGCGAGTCGGTTGAAGGCTTCGCACCCCAGCATCTTGCTACTCTGGCGTGGGCCATGGCCAAGCTCCATATTGTTGACCACGATCTCCTCTCGAAGGTGGCTACGCTGTCATTGAGACTCCCGTGTAGAGAGTGTCTTCGCAGGTCGTGCACAAGTCCCTAACTCTGCATGCTGACTTGAAGCCGCAGGATTTGGCGAATCTCAGCTGGGCCCTTGCTCGTCTCGACTGCCCAGAAAGCGATCTCATGTAACACTACCTTTTTTATTAATGTCATAGTCGACAAAAGATACGTTCCAGGTACGAATGTGTGTGTCAGAAGATCATGTACGACAGAGGTTGTCTATCACAGTTCAAGCCGATGGAGCTGGCCTCCGTTATGTGGGCTATCGCTACCGCGGCATACGAGTAAGTCCTGCTGCCCCCACGCATAGAGGCTTTGATGAATCACATCTGTTCAGCTATAATGGTGAGATATGCAAGGTTTGTGAGGTGGTCGCGCGCTTCTCCTTGAAGCATTGGGGGTTGAGTGAATTCTCCCCTCAAGCGATTGCCAACATGTCCTGGTCCTTGAGCTACTACTATGAGGGCAACAAGAACAGCAGCGGTAATAGTAGTGACGGCAGCCACAATGAGGGAGTCGGTAAGTTGCAGCGCCATCTCGGAAAGCATGTCTTGGCACTGTCGTGTCTGGCAGATACACCAGTCGGTAGCCTGGGCGATAGCGCCAGCAGCAGTAGGTCTGAGGAGTCGTCTACGAAGTCCTCCACTACAGCATCATCGCCGATGTCTCATTCGGGTGGCCGTATGACTGCAGTGCCAATAGTGGGCACTCCTGCGGCAGCTGCTGAGGCTACAAGAGAGTTCCTCGACACAGTTGACGCCTACCTCTCCGAGAACAACGCCTTGTTGATGAAGTTCAAGCCGTTGGAAGTTTGCAACATCTCCTGGGCTCTGGTCAATGTCGGTATCGTGAACAAGGAATTCTTGGAGACGGTAGGTTGTACGCCTTGGCCGTGGAATGACGTGCCCGACTGTGCTGTCTTCATCAGGTCTTTGGAAACATATCCGCCTCCGCGGTTCAGAGCTTGGATAGCAATAGCCTCACTCAACTTCTTCAAGCATGTAGGACTCTGCCGATAGTTGGAGTTTATGGTGGTTATAGGGTGCTTCGTGTCCAGGTACAACGGCCATGGATGTTGTTGCTATGTCCATGAATAGTGAGACTTTGGAGTGGTGTCCGATGCCGGTGGAGACCCTACAGAGTTTGACTGAGAAGCTGCTAATGACTCGAGCTAGAGGATATACCCAAGAGCAGCTAGATTCTGTCACCATTTCGATCTGCAAGTTGCTGGCCTACTTCCGCTATGGTGGTGGATCTGCTGTTGGTGACGCCCATGTTATCGATGAGGGCCTTTATGATCTACTGGCACAGGAGTATATCCAGGCCGAAGGCGCGGGTTGGACACTCAGAGGGGCATTGAGCCTGCTCAGTCTGCCAGTCATGGAGATGTATCGTCCTGGTGTATTGGAAGTATTCAGTAATAAGTGTCTTGAGAGGTGTCCGCCCTCTACTCCGTCCTTCATCAGGTGGTCGTGTCGTGTCCGGAGATATCGACTTGCCCGTTTCCGCTATGTCGGAGCTCATTTCGACACTGGAGATGGTTGTAGCTTCCGAGCAATGCCAATCTTCAGGTCAGTGCCAACTAGTTGTCTCATTCATTTTCCATTCATCTTCTGTGCAGGTGAAGAGTCCAAGGCCATAGTTGCACGGTCGAACACGTCCATCATCACGATGTGTGCCAGAGCCATGGCTGAGCAGAACGATCTGTCTCTGCCCTTGGTGCAGCGTATGCGTGCGCTCACAGGTAATCACGACTTTAGCTGCTGCTTCACTTCGTACTGCTCCTCGTTTAGATGATTTTTCGTCCATGATTGCGCCCTTGCTGAGCCTGTTGCTTGAGGAAGCGCAGTCGTACTCTGCCCTTCTGGGAGCCTGGACATCGGATGCTATCGCTGCTGCTGCCGCTGCTTCGACTGAGTCGGGTGCGGACCAGCTCTCCTCGACCCTCGCGGATTCGATCACAATTTGTGGCCTGCTTGGTACTAAATACGCAGCTCATGAATTGGTGTTGTGAGGATTCTTTTGTTAGCTGATGCAAACCTCAACGTTATGGATGACGCTGTGTTGCAAGGCTTGCAATCTGCACTCACGGAAGCCTACTACCAGAACGGTGAGTATCTAATGAGATGGTATGCCGTCAAGTTGCACTTTTGTCAGCTACTGCATTCGAGGCCGAGATGGTATCGAGTTTTGGGTCGTGTCTCGCGTCGACTCTGAGCCGGTACGGTCCTCAAGACGCCAGCCGCTTCCTGGACACTCTGTCGGAGGACGCCTGCGCGGCCACCAGGATTGAGCAGCTCCTGCCCGACACATGTCTCTCGGTGCTATCCTCCTTTACCAAGGATATGCAGAACTGCCAAGATCTCTGGGCCCGTCTATCAGCCCTCACGGACGTGGTCTATGCTCACTTCAACGTTATTGGTAGGTTTTTATTGTCGTTGACTTGCACGCAGACTCTCTTACTTCAGGCGAGGTCAAGGGATCAGCGCCCTACTCCCTAACCGATACGATAGATCTTTTTTTCTTTCGAGACTATTACGGCCAGAAAGTGGAGGATGAGCAATTAGAGGCTTGCATCTCTCGGTTACAGTCTCTCTCAAATGAGACTCAAACCAACGGTGAGTTCTATCGGGCATCGGACTCTTCAGGATTGTTGTTCTTTTAGTCCCTCTTGGAAGCCTCTGCAAGCTCGCCTTTCTTGGTCCATCTAGGCTTGCCTTAGAGACGGTGGTCTTTCCAGCAATAGCCAGCTCAGTAGAGGAGTTGGGGCTCCAGGCGATATCTCCTAATGAGTTAGCTATGCTGGTCTACGTAAGTCTCAACCATCCAATTTCACCTCATGCATTGAGCGTTTTTCTCAGTCGCTATCACGCGAGAACGTTCCGGCATATGCTGGTCTACTAGAGCGCAGTTTGCAGAAGTTGCTGTCAGAGCCAGGCTCGTCAACGTTGAGGATACTTGCGGTCATCCACGGACTCAACACGTAGTCGTCATTTAGTGATAGTAAAGCTCGTCTTACTTTCCGTCTGCAGGTGTCGTCCAGGGATGGTTGGATCGTACGTTGCTCTAGGCCCGTCCGGATCTGTGACCACTGCTCTCCTCGAGGCTGCGAGGTGCCCTGGTCATTGCATCCAGGTATAGCATCTAGCGAATCTGATGATCGGCAATCGGAAGTCTCTTGTTGTCATTCCAGGTAATGGCCACTGAGGTTAAGGATATTGTCCGTCGCTCGATACAATCGATGCCTGAGGAATCTGCCACTGGAGCTGGCATCTCCTCGTACATGGGCGGCGCACTGAGCAAGGACGACGATGCATTGGCTGCTGCCTTCATGCCCGAGAGCTATGAAGGTTTGGGTGAGTTCTCTTGCAAATCAGTTCTGCTGGGATGAAGTTGGTTGCTGCTGCTCTTAGATACCTCCGCGTTGTCAAGTATCCAAGCTCTTCTAGACTAATCGATATGCTGCACGCGGAACAACGTCGACATCTCCTTTTTTTGAAAAAGTAAGAGCGGACTTTCGTCGCGTCACTGTTGTCTACGATCGTAGCCGACCGTGGTGTTTCACGTTAGATCTCCCTCGTTGTTGTCAGATAACAAATACAGACATCCTCTATACAGGGTTGTCTCTTCTTCTGCTCCTATCGGCTCGTCAAGGCCCAACGATTCACCAAAACATTAGAAGATCTTGGTCATCAGCATCATTATGGTTTACTCCTCTTCTGTCGTCTCTATCTGTTGTAAGTATAGTACTGCTCTGTCGGTGCTACCATGGTTCTCGCCGAAACCCCTACCTTCTCGATTCCTGCTGCCATCAGCAGCAGCTCCTCGAGAATAGCGGCATTCGGGCGATATACCCATCAAGCGCTGCCACTGGTTTGACCCGTGCTTTGCTCGAGTAGCGGTGGGGTAGTACCTGGCCACATGGCGTAAACTCTAGGAGGGATTCTCTTACTATAATGTACTGTGCCACCGGTACTGGTCATCGGACTTTACCGCCTCTACGCTGGTCGCCGGATGCAAGCGTGCCCTGAACAGTCGAAAATGCCTCCGTTGTTTAATGTATAGCAACGATGACGATTCGACTCGTTTCTGGCTAGGAAACTGTTGGCGACCGGGAGAGGACTATGGCCAGTACCCGCTGATCGTGTGAGGGCATATTCTACCACTACTATTAAAACTACTAATACCGACAGCAGCAGCAGTATCGGCCATCAACCGTTTTCGAACAGCAACATAACGTTGTTTTCGGTGATGAGCATCATCATCAATTCGCCGTTTTTATACCAGTTCTGGCGCTGCGATGTAGATGAGGGCGTCGGCGTTGTTGTCGTATAGCTCCGGACGTTACAGGAGCACTTAATAACACTTGCGGTTTTCGTGTACGGCCGAGTCGCTGACGCTGTCCGAGTCCACCTTCGCGGCTAATGATTGTTGTTTATATATTGAGAAAAGACAGAAGTATTAATTTATCCATTTCTGCGAGGGTCAGCTAGGTTATGTTGGACGATGATGATCATGATGACGATTATGATGATGAGTCGGACGTTTCACGGCATCATTTCAATCACAAATCTTTAACATTACCTGTTGTCGGGTGGTACCGACGATATCGATATAGTATTCTAACTTCTGTATTGCTGTTATTGCTGTTGCTTTCTGGACTGTTTCCCGAACGCTGCTGTAGCTCTCGTAGCCCCGGCTGCTGCACTATCGCTCCCCTCCCGCCCTACTGCTGCTGCTGTCGTTGATTTTCTGTTCTTCGCAAGTCTGTACAATGTAAATCACCATCATCGACTCTCTTCTCGGTGTGTAAATACTTTTTTTCTACTATTGCTGCTACGTGCTGCTATTGCTACTATAACTGTGACTCTGCCGCTCGGAATGGAGGTCGTCGGCCAATGCCACCATTAAGGCCCGATCGGCCTCCACTGAGATCCTTACTGACCACGTTGATGGGGTCCTATCCGAATGGATAGTCTCAGTAAACCTTTTTGGTTGTGCTTTCGCCTGTCTGAGGGATGAGCTGGCAACACCGGTGTTACTTTATTCTTCTCGATGAAGATGAGCAATCCCGTTGCAGCTGTGGCTGATGATTAATAACCTCGGTTTCGGAGAGTGGAGAAGCTCTCTGACCAGCAGACGGCTACCTCAGACAGTACTGCCTTATAGTTCGATGTGTTGCTTGTGTATGTTGATGATGCTATATCAGTCTTTGTCGAAATTACTAGTGAACGCCACCGTTAACAACCTTGAAAGGATAGTTTCGTTGTTGCTGTAGTCGTTGTTGTGGTTGTCTGAATCGCCGTTGTCGCTGGATCCCTGTTCAATCTGTTCTTGCCCTTCACGACGACGTCTACAGTCGTAAGCGGTGGTGTTGTGAAGGTGAGTCCACAGTGTGTCCTCCCTCGACGATGGTATCTGACAACTACTCCGGTGAAGACTACAAGTAGAGAGTTCCTTTCTTTTTCTTTACTCGGCAACAACGACAATCCAAAGGCATCTGTGTCATTACCGAGAGAGTTGTCCAATCCCATCGATGGTCCTTGTGTTCACCAGTCTTCGTGTTAATGAGGAGGTCTGTCTGACCACGGATCAGCGATTGGTCATCGCTCAGGGGTGCTCCATCGTCTATGTCGGTCGCTACTGCCACACGCCCTATTCCCTCCAACCCCAACTCCTCAAGGGAGTCGACGCTTCGAAATAACGGAGTGAAATCCTCCCTTGCACGACATGGAGCCAGGTCGAGTCACACTGCTTTGCGGGACTCGGCAGACGGCATTAACAACTGTAAGAGCAGAGAAGTTGGCCATGGCTCGGCAAGCGTCCCGCGGCCGCTTTGTCCGATCATGTTCGGTACTCTACACCTATCTAATTGCACTCGGGTCCATGATCTCTGCTCTTGAAGGCGGCCAAGGCCACTCGAATAGGGGAAGGATCCTTGACTCGTTCTTCTAGGCACGACCCTGACCGCTAATAGCAGTGTCTTGGACGGGACTTCCCTCGACTTCTCCCAAACGTTCAACGGTGGACCCCCAGCCGATATCTCGGTCGGGGCTCCCAATGCAGCCAGGAGCTCCTGGCACAAGACGGTTCTCTGCCATGCAAGAGCGCCTGTTGAACGCGGGTATTCAGTTCTTTCACAGGTGAGAGCTCGCGTTTATTGATAGCGCTGCCTAGGAGCTGTCCGTATGTCGTTGGTCAGGCATATACGTACTGATAACGAAGTATTGCGACGAATGAAGACCAACGAGATGTTTCAGCTCTTCTTCGAGCCTCAGTAGCATCGGAAGGGCCTGGGGTAATAGAGGCAGACGCTATTCAGGTATTACGAAAAGAAGGCCCCGGGAGAGCAGGTCAATTCAGTATTTATCAACAGTGTATCGGATCCATCAGCCGTGCATGTCAGCAGCTTCATACTCAGTATACTTCATCAAGGACTATTCTCAGTCAGTGCATTTATTGTCTCTATCATGTAGTATTCTCCTGATGTCGAGACAGCGGTCGTGTGAGGGACTTTGATGCTTCTTAGTTATCTGTCGAGGTTCAAGGAGGCTACTCAAATATCATTGCATGCAAGTATGGTACTGAGAGTCGGGAGTCATACTTCGTACTGGTTGAACTATAGGTACGTGGAGACCTCTATTTTTAACGTCGCTTCTCATCGCCGATAAAATGTGGGAGGACAAGCCTGTGCGCAACTCCAGCTTGGCGAAACTATTCCCAGTGCTCTCGAATGCAGAGCTCAATCGAATGGAGAACAAGTTCCTGTTGAAGATCAGGTCGGTTCAGCCGTGGTCTTTACTGGTTCGAACTTCTGCTGTGTTGATGGGAAGGTTCAACGTCCAAGTGAAGTCCGACCTGTTCACGTCATTCTGCGAGAAACTCCTCCAAGAGAACATCTCGACTGAGATTTCTCGTTGTGTGTCGGGCTCTGAATATGCGGCAGCATTTGCCGAGGTAGGCGTTCATCGCTCAAAATTTGAATGCTTACTTTTAAATATTATGTGGGATCTCTTTAGGATGAGAGTGTTGTAATCAAGCAGCAGCACCTACCTCAAACTGCTGCTGCTGCTGCCGTAACGGATCCTCCTAAGCTGCAGCACCCGGCGGTACCACAGGCGAATACGGGTGATGACAGCAGCCTATTGCGCGCTGGTCATAATCACACGTTCGTCCTAGGTGTGGTGCACCATGCGACTGCAGCTCAGAGAGAGCCCTCCCGAGGCCCTCTCGGATATATTACTGCGCCAGCTATGGACTACTTCATACCTCGGAGGCCGACTATGACCGTTGCATCGACCTCCTCATCGGTGCGAAGTAGCAGTATCCCGGCCGGAAGCGAAGCCGGGAGCATGTCCTCGAGAGTGCACGCGGTCACGGAAGGTAGAAGGGTTTTAGTGGAGGAGTCAAGTTCCGTGAATATCCATGCCTCATTGGTCGTAGGATGCTACCGTACAGGGGGTTACATAGGCGGTCTCCCAACGAGCTCTCGGCAGTATACCCCGAGCTCGGCTAGAGCTAGTCAAATGGGGATTGCTGCGTCCCAAGGAAGGTCATATTTCCGCTCAGAATATCCACAGGAGACCGCTATCGCGGCTTCCTGTGTAAGTGTAGGTATCACTTCCTTCTTTTGCAGGTCTTCGAATGGCTACGACCAGCGGGTCATGTACCAGTCACAACCAGTTTCGGGAAGAGCGACTGTTGCTGATCCGAACACAAGTCGGCATGTCTATCCCGCGTCGACTCGGACGTCGCTACCTGCTGGTCTGGCAGGCGGGCACGTAAGTGAACTCAATAAATTGGATTCGTTATACACACGAGGAACGTAGTAAGCACATAGAAAGCGCTCCACGATGGGTTCGAACCACCGACCTTGTGGTTAACAGCCACACGCTCTGCCTACTGAGCTAGGCTGGGGGCAAAAGCCGCTGATAAAAGGGGGGAAAAGAACCGCGGGGCCGAGCGCGGTACGCGCGCTCGGCGTCGCGCCGAGACATAACGGCCGCAGAAGTGGCGCGCGCCCTCACCGCGGTAGTCTCCGCTCTATCTAGAAATTCCAGTTCCCTTCTGCTGCTTTGCATCCAAATGACAAAGAGTAAACGCCCGGACACGGAGTGGCATAAGATTTTGAAGTCCTTGGCTTCAAGCAAGAAGTCTCTGGGACGTGGAGAAGCGCCTCCAAAGGCCTCGCCAATGCACGCCAAGCTCCAAGCTGTGATGAGATGCCCCTATCGGGGGTCCCGCGTCAAGCCAGAGCAGTGCAAAGGGCAGTGGGATCATTTCCGTAAGAAGTTCATGGAATGCACATGTACCTTCCACTCGCCAGTAAGTTCATACACGAGAATAGTACACACTTATGGCAGGATAATCAGGTAATGAGGTCGGAAACTGATCATGTTCCCGAAACAACCTCACGAAACGGCCCTGAGCAGAGCCCGACGGAGGCTCCAAACCTCAACGTGGTAGTATTGTTACAGTGCATCACGGTATCCTCCCGTGAAAAAGCTCAATTTCCGCTCAGACCCCGGATGCTAGTTGCTCCCAGGCAATGGGAGGCGAACAGCCTAATACCCATCATGAACAGAATCAAGGTTCAGCAACCGCGAAGGTGTCGGCATCTGATGAAGTAAGGCGTCAATTTGAGCTCCTTAATCACGTCGTCCGAGTTAGACTACGAGCCCGGCAAGTGGCGTTGGATATCCGCTCTGCTGCGACATCAATCTCGATGGTCTTTCGGTCAGCATGCCTGGTATGAAAGCCACATCCATTGGATGGCTACGCATGCCCAAGAATACCACAGCGCTTGAGCACTTCATATTCTGCCCACAAACTGGCCAGTGTCCCTTTTGCGGCACAACCGACTTCGTGCCTCACAGGCCCACGAGACCCAAGTTATGCTACTGTACGCCATGGCCTTATACTGTACAAGGTCTGCAGTGCCGTTGCCGCGAGTGAAAGATTCTTCAGCACTCTAGAGGGTGAGTACTTGAGCACCTTACCGCCGAGCGACCGAGTCGAATGCAAATTCATAGCGACACCGAATGGCAATGCAGCAGATCTGTCAATAATAAGGATGATGCGAGCTGGTCTGACAGCGAGTGCGGCACAGAGATTCATTGAGACTGAGCTGCAACAGCACTATCGGATCAACAGAGTAAGGTTTATCACAGAGCTGAAACGGCGAGCGGCGTTCTCGAAGGACCATGCAGCCAACATTGAGGTGCCCGAGTTCCAAAAGCTGTTCGTTCCATCGGCTGCGACACTCACCAAGTCCCTGTTGGAAGATTACTGTGTGAACCGCGAGTTCATTCAGCGTGAACTGTGAACGGTCCCGGCGAACCAATCGCTGTCGGTGGACTGCCGAAGAAAATGTGTCAAGAGGGTGCGGCGTGTTCCAATGTGTTCCAGCGTGACCTGGACTGCAATCACGGAGCTCGTGTTGAGTCGTTAGTAGTTAGTTAGGATCCAGTCGTTCCTAAGGAAGTCGTCGACCCGCGCCGCGCCGACGACCTCCTTAGGAACGACCTTCTTAAAATTTACTGCGACGCGCGCTACCGCCTGAGCTATGCGGAGCCATGAGTTGTAGGTATCGAGGATACCCTTGTGAGGTCTCATCTCCTTTCAGTCGCACCGTGCTCCATCTACACCATCTGGAGCTCAAACGCAGTCCCATTATGCGGTCGTCAATACCCCTGCCGGCCCCCAATACGTCGTACTGCGTCCGTCCGCGGCTCCGTCTACACAGTCATAGTAAGGCTGCAGACTATGTGGGCTCCGACCGATTCTCGTTGCCTCTGGGCGCATCTCTATCGGAAACATTGGCGGTGTTCAGCTTTTTCGTTTCGTTTGGTAGCTCAGGGAGGAGTGCGGTAGTATCACAGGAAGGGGCGGCTCCTAGAAGACATTCCATCGCGGCAACGGCCGCATCGCAGCGGCTCTCTACATCTAACAGCGGCCTCGACGGCCAGGTATGAAAGCGCGCGCCCCGGCCGTCGTGATCGCGTTGCTCATTGCACGAACTCAGTCCTTCGCAAGCAGCGGCGCTATGTCATTCCTAGCTCCTGGCGGGCCAGCCACTCCATCCAGTGGAGCCGTGAATGGTACTGTAAATCACATACAACTGTTGAGACCTGCGCAGTGGTAGGTATGGGAGAAGGCCTGACCCGAGGGTCCTCTCAGAATCGACCCCATTCTGCGCCACGGACAGTCGGGATGTATAGGAAACCCGTTCTCATTCAGCAGGTAGGCTTGCTCCGAAGAGCCCGAATATGCAAGGTTTTCGCTACAGCCAGCAGCAGTCGAGGCCTTCATGCAGCGGCCATCCACGCCAACTGGTGGCTACGTGAGAGCCCCCTCGCCCGCTATGGTCGAACAGAGCGAGCAACAGAATGGTCTGGTTCGGGGACGCAGCCCTGCAGCGCCTGTCGTGAGGTACGCAATTCCCGCGGAGTTGTACGAGGAAGTACCGGCATGCTCCCATCAGAACCTCCGGCCTGATCATGCCTGGTGGACCATCTGCTCCGCATGTTCTGCGCGGCAGCTTTGGCATAAGGCAATACTAGATAGCAAGATCGTCATGAAAATGACTCGCTGAATCAAAATGCTTTCCATATTTCGATTCTGTTGAATTGGTCGGTATGGGGTAAGAGCTGGCAACGCACAGCTTGCTTCAGTGCACCGTCTCATTCCTGATGACCGCATCGAGAAAAGCTGATGATTTGAGGTGATAACCGCCGCCTGGCCTGCTTGGTTGAATGTTGGTCCTGTTGGTGGCAGGCAGAGGTGGGCTTCCCACCTCACGAAGGCATGTGAAGTTGATGGCTGGGGACAAATAGTGGAGGCCCAAGAAGGGTGCTTGGATGGGCTTCGTCGTAGCCTACCCCCTGTGTCAGATACAGGAAGCTAGCGGTGGATATGGCCGAGGCTCGGGGCCGGGTGGCCGTGAGCTCATCGGACCAGGAGATCACAAGGAAAATCATATTGTGCCTGAGGTGCCCTTTGTAGTGGTGAGCTTTCGCGTTGGTTGGAGAAGGCAAAAGGAGATGTTTCGTAGGATCTCTGCTAGTCCTTCTATCTCAGCGCCCGGCTGGAAACCTTGACGGCGTCTGCTGTACGTAGCCGTCACACGAGCATGACAGCAGCCGACTTGAAGTCCCTAGAGCCAGGTCCGCATTATCTACTGGCTGCGTCATTCATTACTCGCCTGGCCTCAGTGATCCTCTCGCTCTTCCTCCCTGCGGCAGCCAACCCATATGCAGCACCGGAAAAGTTTCCTGTGTCGGCGACCAAGTGAGCCGCTGGAAGCCCAAGCGGTATCGTTTTCTTACCGCTGGAGTTGGCACTTCTCGGGCGCTCTGAACGGGAAGGATTGCTCAGGTACCAGAACGCTTCCCCCATAATCGAGGAGGGCTCCGCTAATCATGCCGTCGACTTCACCCAACGGGACGTGTCAGATTTCCACCAAAGCCATGCAGCGCTGACCGAAGTTGCTGGTGGTCCCTCGTGCATAGCCGCGGGCTCATTCAGCGTCTCCTTGAAGGTACGGTGGTTGCCATTCGTATAGAAGGTTGGGGGCTTAAGGATGCTCAGACCTATGTCGACCCGATAACAACAGTATCGGTTGTAGGTGAGGGCCGTTGCTGATGCTGCTGCTGACTAGCCCTCGAGGTAACCTGACTAGTCGTCAGATCCCGAACAACGTATCATTTGCTCGGTGGACACCCACATAAGCAAAGAAAGGCGCGTTAACCACGTGTTATTCGAGGAAAGGGTCTATCTGGCCGTTAGTCTAGAGGAAATGCAGAGAACTCGTGAGTGCCCAGTCCCCCACGGTTTCCATGATTCATGGGGGAGGGGATTAGAGCGACCTCTTACGTGCAGAGCGGGGGTGATCTATTGTGTTCATCTCGCGAGGTGCGTAAAATTTCTGATATCGCGTCTGACAGCGTGTCCGAGTGGTTAAGGAGGTGGACTAGAAATCCACTGGGCTCTGCCGCGCAGGTTCGAATCCTGCCGCTGTCGTTGTAGGCTTTCTTGTTCATTTTCTAGGTAGCGCCATATTTTTTGAATTCAAACACTACAAACCCAAGAAAAAGAAAGTGTCAACGAGGTAAGCCTCGTTATCTTCCCACCAAAAAGGCACAAGGCAATTGCTGGGTGAAAAGTCGAATGCTCGTGCCCGACGGGCAGGAGCAAAGTATCAATACAACAACCATACACCAAAGCTGCCGTTATCAGGTGCTGGTCCTTCATGGAGCTCCAAGAACTTAAGCCGGACGAAGAAACGGTTCTCGAAATGTAAAAGGGCTCGCGCTCTGTCGCTTCGTGGTTGTTTTTGTTGTTCGTGTTGTGCCGCGTTCGGCGAATAAGCCGAACGCTGTTCGGAGCTGCTGACGACATGTTTCTCTCATCAGATACCACAAACCGACCGATCTACGGAAGAAGAAATTGAAGCTGCACTCTGTTAAAAAACTCTACCTGCACATTTTCATTAGTCTAATAACGAGGTGATCATGACGCACGCCATAGCATGCGCCGTGCGTGCTGGTTTCCCGCTGTCGGATGCAGCAGTCCATGCACCGGAGATGTGGAGTTCTAGTGGGGCGGAGATGAGTGGCGATACTCTCAATGTTTTCTTATAAGACTGGATGTGGAAGATTCTTGGGATCTGTTGGGGAGCGGCGAATACGCGCTGAACTCCACTCTGCACAGTTTTTTTGAGGTGCTCAGACTTCGACCCTGGATGTCTGGCACTATCCGGGATCGTGATGTCACTGGGAGGCCTCGCACGTTGAGTACTACTGGGTGGCGGGCGACGGAGTAGTGATTCTGGATGCCGCTCAGGTGGGACAGCGATGGAAGCAGAATATTTTCTACACGAATCCGAAGGGCCCAGCCAAGGCCAGCATGAAGCGGTACTGGGTGGAGGCTTCGACTTCGCAATACAAGGCTTTCTTTCAGGCGCGCCAGCACAAGGAATCCCGAGAGAGATTCCCGAGAGAGAATAGTAGTCAGGGGCATATGAGAAATCCCGTTAGCCATCAACGCTACCCGCAGTCGTGGTTGTGTGGGTCTTTGTATTACCAGACTGCTACTTCAGGCGAGTGTGACGAGTCCCTCCTCTCGAAGGATCAGAGCTATCGGAACGGCCCAGTTCGGTTCGTTGTTTTGCTTTTCCAGTCCCTAGTGCTCATGGGGCTCACCTACAACTATGATATGTGCAGCGCCACACGGAACGTACCAATACCGCTCCTGCCACTGCCGTCACCTTGAAGGCTAGGTACTGGTAGAGACACTAGGCATAACTGATACGGGATACGGAGTTATCTCGGGCGTGTACGCCTATCCCAATGTTATCCTACCACTCTTTGGCGGACTGCTAATAGATATCGTGGGGGTAGTAGGGGTTAGGCTAGTCCGAATCTCCGAAGCTCATGCTCTTGGCTCCAGGTTCAACGTTCTATGATTTTTTTCGTTTCAATCAATTTTACCGGTACTGTCATATATGCTCTGGGGTTGCACATGCGTTCTTTCACGGTCCTTGTAATTGGGAGGGCAATATTCGGCATGGGGGGAGAGAGTCTCAATGTTTCCAACAGTAAGAAAAAGCACTCGCAAATCGCCGGAGGCTACTACAGGACTCTAGGTACCATTATGACCCACTGGTTTCGCGGCAAGGAGTTGGCCTTCGCTCTGGGGTCCTCGTTGACGCTTTCGAGACTTGGCAGTGTCCTGGTGCTCAACACTCAACCCGTGTTCGTCCGGAACTGGGGTGTTTTCTCTGGGGCGCTAGCTGGCGTCTGCATGGCCGGTGTTAGTAAGTATCAAAGCCAACCATTCTCGGCGAAGAGGCCTCCCTGCACAGGCGTTACATCAGCCGTTCTCACCTGCATTATCGACCGTCAGGCCAACAGTTACGATAAGGCCAAGCACATCACAGGAGCGGAGGATGTACTGTTAGATGAAACTCGACAGGAATTGACCGCTGGTCAGGATACAAAGTCGGGAGATCGCGGTGTCCAGTTGAGCGACGTGAAGAGCTTCGGGAGAATGTTCTGGTGCCTCGCCCTCAGCTGTGTCGTCTCCTACATGTCGATATTCCCCTTCTATCAGGCAGGTTTACCGACCACGATCATACTGTGCTTCACCTTCTCTTCAGGTTGTGGCCCCGGCGTATCTTCAGTCCGATGCGCACTTCGGCTTTGACTTGAAGACCACGAATGCTATCAATTCCATCCCTACAATGCTAGGAGCGGTCCTATCTCCCTTCATGAGCATCTACATAGACAGACGAGGCCAGCGCCCCAAGCTCATGGTTTGGGCCTGCGCCTTGCTGCTAGTGACGCATGTGTCACTTATCATTTTTCCGCGATGTCCCCACTGCGGTTCTGTAGCATTCTTTTTCGTTCTCATGGGTGTATCTATCTGTTTGTATGGCGCTGTTATCTGGGCATGCATCCCCTTCACGGTCCCTCCACGTTCGGTAGGGGCGGCCTTCGGGCTCACGTTTGCCCTCCAGAACTGCGGCCAGGCCATAGCTCCCACAATACTGGAGTTCCTCCATCAGGAGTCGGGAGATTTCATATGGCCTTTCGCTTGCCTAGCGCTTTGGGCTGCTATTGGGTTGTGCATATCCCTTTATCTCAAGAGAATCGACAGAAGCACACAGACAGGCCTTTTCCTGCCCTGCCCGGAGAAGTTGGCGGAGCAACTCGCGTGCTCACCAGTAGGCAACACATGGTACCCTTCGCAGCTTCGATGTTCCACGCTTCAGGTTTACTACTTCGACTCTCCTACTACTGAGGCCATCGCCACCCCAATGCCTAGCACCACTGCAGCAGTGGTCATGCCTGACGTGTACGTGAGGAGAGTGCAGGGCTACCTGTCATCACCAAGGAGCAACATGCAGTTCCGCCGAGCTTATTACTCCCGGCTTGGACTAGGGCATTCGTGATGACGGCCTTGTTGACGGTGTTAATGATCTACTACTGCTACTCCTATCACTGAAGCCCACTAACACTAACGCGTAGGAAGTGACGATATGTTCCGTGCTGGAATCGATTGTCCATAAGAATGATGTAGTCAGTTCTGTTAGCGCTGTAGTAGTAACACATTTCATAATTTATCCATCTCAACCACTGGTAGTTTGGTTTGCTGCGTACACAGTCGTACCACACCAGCATGGAATCTCCACGTTCATCCCCCCCCCTCGCACTTAGAGCACAACGAAGAACCACCATTGGAAGCTAGTACTGCATTCAGTGCTGCTGGCTCGCGGAGAGCATGAATCCTTCAGTCATGAATTTTCTTCCTGAGCGGATGCGACTTCATTTTCGCTATCATCAGCCTCGGCTCCTCCAGCGACGGTCGTCGTCGCGCGCGCTCCCATGCTATCGAAACCGTTGGACACAGCGCTAGGCTGCGGTGATGGGTACGGGACCTGGTTGTAGTATTAATTTCATCTTGCTGCATTTGGATGGTTCTTTACGGGGGATGGCGTTCCCTGGGGGATGTGCTTGGCAGGGGAGGTGTTGGTGAGGGCGAACACGATCGCATTGGCTCCAACACAAGGGGTGGGTATTCGTCTGGCCTGAGAGCCGGATCGACGAGTTGACGAACCCGAGGGAACCTACGCTAGACGCCTGGCCCGCGGCTCCCACAACTGCGGAACACAGCCGTCGTTGGAGGCGAGGTTACCACAGAACCTAAACTGCATGGCAATGAGTCCATAGAGATGTACCAGGCCCTGCTGACCCAGTCATGTAGAGCGGTGGTGCACCAGGACTAGCTGCCGGGGAGAGCCCTGGGGAGGGCTGCCTCCCGCTCTCGTCACTAGACGGGCTAATGACCCCACTAGCACTACCGCTACCTCCGGGGGGCATGTAGTTCTGTAAACTGGGGGAACGTCTTTGGTTCTGGTACGGGACTGAGTAGAGGGGTCGAGGCTGGGATTGAATCACTCGTACCATGGTTAGCCATCGTAGTGGAGGGCTGAGGGTTGCTGAATTGCGGTTGAGGGTATGCGGGTTGGACGTCCATTGATCGATAAGGCTGACCCGGGGGTGATGGCTGTCGATAGTAACCAGGCGGAGGAGGGTGCCCACTAGCCTGTGGAGGAGTGCCCGTCCCCACTAATCGTGGCGTTTCCAACTCACGACGGGCGGTGGCCACGGGCTCTGGGCTGCCATTGAGCTTGCCTGCTGCACCCCGGTGAGGTACATGGACAGCTGATTGGCCTGCTCCTGTACCAAATCACCCAGTCGCTAGCACCATCGTGGCGTAGTGGCTTACGTCAAATGACCTCGCCGATGCAATGAGTGTGGCCATTGCAGTGAGAGCTGTCGTGTCGCCTATGAAGTAACCATTCGAAGACGACGAGAGTGGCCTGTCCCTAGTAGGGACTCCCTACTACCACTGCAAGCCAGGCGCACCGCAAGGGTTCGGTCAGGGGTGGAGAGCTTGCCAGCATTGTGAAGTTCCGCTGTTGCTCGGAACACATAGCTCATGGTGGAGTCCGTGATGACCCCTTCAGGAGTCGGACCTGAGCACCAGCCGTGTCGGCGTGCAGGCGTCAAGGCTTCTCACACGCTGTTGAAGGTGTGGTAGTGACGCCACGTTTGCCGCCTGGAGCCCCAGCGTGTCTATTGCCACGGCGACCGGCGGGAATCCCGGCACGAGTGAGTCCATTGGGAGTTGCTCTTGTACCTGTATGAGAACTGACTATGATCAGCTGCGGTTTGAGGCCCACCATTGATGCTGCTAGCGGGGCTCGAGGCCGGTGATGGATACTCCGACACGCTCGTGTCCAGCAGGGAGTTGTACCTCTACAACGACATCTCTAGTGCAAGCCGTAACAAAGTGATTGTGGATCGTCAGCGTTAGACGCCGTCACTACTGTGGCGGACAGCTCTTCCTCCTCGGGTATGGGTGGTGTGCCCATCACTGGCGATCTAGACACGAGCATGCAGCCGGAGGGTACCATGATGATGGACAACACGCCCTGCTTCAACCACAAACGAAGCCCGAGTAGGGGCACTTCTCGACTCGAAACTTATTGCCAGGCTCTACGGGCGTAAGCCCATCGCCCTATCTTTAAGGGTTCAAATTCGGCATAGTATCAATCATGCGCTGATACTCGGATGTTGATCGATGAGCGAGGACAGCGAGCTTAGTTGTACGGCCCCGGGCGAGCGCTATTTTCAGTCACGGCTGCCTTCAGCCAACGAAGGTAGGAGCCAAGCCCATGATGCTGTAGCTTTCAGTGGAAGTATGTACGATGGAGAGACGTGTGGCTGAGAGGCTTGGGCACTTTCGAGCTCGAGTGTAGTGTTGTGCTGCCTTAATCCAGTACGTCACCCAGCAACCAGGAAAGGGGCCAGTGAGAGTACGCTAGAGTTTTCGTTCCTGCAGTGTTTGCTTGACTCCCCTTCCTATTTACTGCGTCCATAATGGTCACAGTATCCCCGAAATGTGTCGCATGGTCGTTCTTGGCCCAAATCACCTTCGGTATCGTCAACTTCCTCATTTCCTACACCAACGTCCCCGGAGTTGACCCCTGGGCCGTCATTGGTTGGATCTGGCTCACCTCCGGTATCATCGGAATCGTTGTGGGCATCTATTTCTGGTAAGCTCAGCAACAACCTACGGTTCTCGCTTTGATAACCAAATCGTTTTCTCAGGTGGAACCTCGGTGCGATGTTCTTCACCGACGAGCAGTTGAAGGCTGCCGAGACCTACAAGCAGTTGAATGATCAGCTCCTTCCACAGGAGTTGCCTCCCAATCGTTTGACTCTGGGCGCTAAGATACTAACCATCGTCGGAGGTAACGTCGTTCATCCTGCAGCTGTCGTTGGTTCATCATTCTTCACTCAGGTATGTGCGTTGGCTGGTCCCAATTGATGATGAAGTGGGCCTTCGCTACGGACCCTAAGTCTACTGGTCCCTTGACTGCCGTCATCTCCTCGGACATCATCGTAAGTCCATTCGCTCTCTTTAGTTCTCTTCCTGGTGGTTTGGAACCAGGAGCATTGGTCTTATCATCTTCGTCTGTTTAGGTCGTCGGTGTCTTCTGTCACTTTGTCTATAAGGAGAGGTTGTCCGCCATGCAAGTCTTCGCCATCTGCATCGTCCTCAGTGGTTTGGTGGTCATGGCCGTTGGTGATGGCGGAAGCGCTGGCAAACTCATGGGCTTCGTCTATGCCATCCTTGGTATGCTCACCTTCGCCGCTAGTCTGTTGTGTATCCGACAGAGTTGCAGGGATGGTATGGCTGCCTGGTCCGGGTTCATCGGTCGTATGGGCGTTATGTTCTTCATGGGTCTCATCGCCTTGATCTACACTCTCTGCCACCACACCTTCCTCCCCCAAGACTGGTCCCTGTGGCCCGACATGTACATCTGGCCCCAGGTTGCTGGTATCTCTCAGGCTGCTGGTGTGCTCGCTCTCAACTACGCTCTGATGTACCCCTCTACTGGCCCTGTCAACGTTATCGTGGCTTCCAACTCTATTATTGTCCTCGCCTTGAACTACTTCATCTTGGGTCTTGTTCCCTCGACTTCGAAGCTCATCGGTATGGCCATTGTCATTTGTGGTGTTTCCCTTATCATCTTGTGGCAACCTAAGAAGACCAAGAAGGAGGAGAAGACCTACCAGTCCCGTCGTGATGAGTTTATTAAGCGTTCGGTCATGCGCAGTGCCAGCATGGGTGGCAGCATCAAGTCACGTATGTCCACGGTCTTCCCTGATGAGAAGTCCCCGTTGCCTCCCACTGCTCGCTCGGGTGCTGCCGGTGCCTTCGCCGTTGTATAAGTTGGTGTACAACAATGAGCTGCTATCATTGTGCAACTTTAGTGGTGATGATGGTGATGGTGTTGGCAGTCATTATGGCAATGTTTGGCACGACCCAATTGGTGGTGTTTCGCACTGGTCCATCACGACTTGACGCTTTTTGAAATTGGTTGCTATGAAACATAATAGCCAGCTATGCTTGCTATTCATCAGTATCCAAAGGTCGGTTATGGTATGGTCGCGCCCATCATGGCGGCAGCAGTGTGTGGTTGTTGTATCGATACTACTTTGCAAGCTGTTCGTATTCTTCCACTGGAGTCCTAAAGACTCCCGTTGTCCATTGCCTCTGTCATACTTACCGTTGCTGTTAATACTACTACTATGGCAATGAGTAGCTACCCTGCCAGGGACGTAAGAATCCTGATACTGTACTAAAGATAGAGCTATATATATACTTGGTCGAACAACCAATCACGACCAATTATTCGCAATGCTTGTCCATAATCGATTGAAGTTGTTCGTTACCAAATTTTCCACGTAACGCGTGGTGGTGGACGATTGAATACCCGCTATTTTGTGGTGTATGCTGCTGTTGCCTGAGCGAGGGTAAGGTGTATCCTTCGTCCTCATTTACAAGGAGAGTATTTCTCGCCATGCTGGACTATTGTATTCGCTCAATTAAAGAGGGATGATGAACTGTTACGAGTACGCGGCTCTCGTTTCGGCGCGCCTTCGGTTCGTTACCATACAGGTCTCGTGGTGGAGATACTCGAAGACGCCTGTGCGGCTCTTGGCTTGTTCATCCGGTACGTGTGGTAAACTATTAGTGCGCGATTGAAAGTGGTCGTATGCACCGAGTGGCCGCCAAATCACTCTCGACACTTCTATGCTCGTCCTTTGGTGCCGTGTCACCACTCTGCTCGGCTCCTGGACATTCACGGCGAGCCCACCACTCGTTGCCTGGGGTGTGGTAGGTGTTCATGACCGATATTTGCCTTTGCTATGTCATGCTCCTGATAAACCTCGCTGATTAGGTTAGAGGGGCAAAGCAAGCAGCTGCTCGTATCACCACTTGCATTCAGTAGGTTTAGCAACTTGTCATGCGCTAGCAGCACTCTCACTCTGTGACGGGCTTGCAAGACCTTCCGCCATCCCGTTGTGTTCCGTTGTTGTCGAGTATCGGTGCGTTCGGTGGAAAAAGTCTTCCGCTGGTTCACTCGCCGTTGTGCTACTCTATAGCCCAATACGCTAAGGACACTAGAAGGTGGTTCAATCACTCCTACACTAGCAATCGCGGGATCGAAGCATAGTGGTCTATGTTGTTACGACTAAGTAAACTACAATGGACTAGCGAACACTTCTCTTTTGTGTTGTGCTGTGGCACTGGTTATTCTCATCACAGTTTCTACGTTCCCTCTCCTCAACGGAATGGTACACATCAAAAGCGGTTGCATCGCCTGGTCGCTAATAGCCAACATCATGTTCGGCTCCGCCAATTTTCTATTATCCTACTGCAATTCCCAGCCCGGCACCAGTCCCTGGGGTGTCGTCGGCTTGGTATGGCTGAGCTCTGGCTTCTGGGGCTTTCTCGCTGCTATTTATTATAAGTATGAAATTGCCGTTGCTGCATGCTGCTATTCGCTCGTCTGTCAGGTTCACTATGGGCACTATATTTTTCAACGATCGAGATGTAGAATTGTATAAAACACGTCACGAGCAGCTTCCAGGCGGTGCCTTTTATTCTAAAGCTGACGGCAGTTCCGTCAGCGTCCGCTCGAAGTTGCTCACATTAGCAGGAAGTGAGCAAGCACTGTTACTTGGAGAGTTTCTTCGACGATAGCTCTAATTTCAGGTTTATTTATCGGTTGGTCGCAAGTGATGATGCAGAGAGCATTTGCCACCGACCCTCAGTCAACCGGTCCCCTCATGGCAGTCTCATCTTCAGACATTATGGTACCTGCTATGCGTGAGTATACGACCATTACGTGTCTTCCCTCAGGTTGTCGGTGTGTTCTGTCATTTCGTCTACAGTGAGAGGCTGACCTTCATGCAAGCAGTGGCCATCGTAATCGTTCTTACTGGTGAGTGCAGTTGTTCAACCTCCGTCGTCTGTAGATCTCCTTCTTGACAGGTCTGGTGATAATGGCCGCCTTCGACTCGACTGTTGGTCACTTCCTCGGTTTCGTCTATGCCGTATTGGGTATGCTCACGTTCGCCTCTAGCATGCTCGCGACCCGCTACACCTGTATCGAAGGCATGGCTTCTGGGTAAGTCTCGGCGACGATCTTACAACTGTTGACTGGATGAATCTTGCAGATCTCGGTTTACTGGTCGTATGTTGATGATGTTCATCATGGGCTTCGCGTGTTGCATCTGGCAGTGGTCCGAGCAGGGATACGCCATCAAGGATGGGGATGACGTTATGGCCATGTAGCACAGCCTCTTCACTCGAGAGTAGTTCCATCACTTCCTCTACCCCTCTACAGGTTCTTCTGGCCGTGCATGTCCGGCATGGGTCAGTTCATCGGTGTCATCGCTTTAAACAACGCTCTCGCTTATCCCTCGACAGCGGTTGTCAATGTGATAGTAGCATCGAACTCTATTGTGGGCTTGGTGCTTGCTTACTTCGCTCTGGGTGTTGTTCCCACTCCGGCAAAACTCACTGGTAAGCTTCCTCAGCAGAACATGTTACGTATCACCCACGTTTTCGTATTCAGGTATGTTCATAGTGGTGATCGGTGTGGTATTGATAACCGTATGGAAGCAAGACACTCCTCTGACTCACAAGGAGTCTATTTTGGAGGAGGCCATCGTGGAGCCCCTCCTCGGAGGGGGACATCGAACCCCCGTTACCGTTGCCGGTGATGGAGGCAAGAAGTCCTCAAGTGCGTGATTGTCTTATTCTCCACTAGCCACCAGGGTCCTTCCTTCTGAACGTATCAATTACAGCGTGTTTTCCTCATGTAGCGGACTCGTCGATTAGTAGGCGAGCAGGGCCATCGTTCCAATTGCGGTTGTCAAATTTATGATGTGAATTAACGGGTTGACTATTATTAGTATTATAATAGTAATTGTACTGTCCTACTTCTGAAAGAGTATTTCGCCCTAAGTATCACGTTTCTTCTACCAATTTTATAGTGAATTCCCCAACTGATTGAAGACGCTCAATTCTGTATTCCCAGGTGAAATGCTTTCTCCTTCACTAGGAGATTTCTGTTGCCTGATTTGTTATTATTCTCGTGAGGTAGCGAGTTTCTCGTTAGTTGTGAGTGATGGTGTTGGTCAATTAGAGTTCATTGCTCATGCTTTCTCAGAGCTCTAGCAAGCTTGGCCAGTCGCGGAACCGCGGTGTCTAGCTGATCGCTAGAGGCTAATTTTCCGGTCGCAAACGCTGACCTTGATAAATGGTGACGATTGTGCAATATGATGAGACGAATCGAAGTCAGGGTTGGACCATTTTATAATTTGATTGGATCCATGATCTCTATTGGTCTACAATGAGGTGTCGAGTTGCATCGTGGGCTAATCACCAGAAAGTATCTCCATTCGGATCAGAACACTTACACTAGCTCCTCAAGTTCACTCGCAGTCCGGATCGGCCAACGCACCAGATACTGCTAGGAGGAACGCTGGGCCACTTGTGTGGTCGCCACACTGCGATGTCCTGAGCAATCCATAAACATGGTGTGCACCACCGTCTTGGACTGCTTCCGCGATGATATTAGCCGCGTAGCGGATTTCAGATATCAAGAAACCGCGCAAGAGCATCTTAACGGACGCCCGGGCCCACGCGGCACCCCCGTCCAAGGGGACTCGCAATTACGGGTTTCTGTTCACCACGTAAGCGTGTTGGCGCTGTCGGTATCCTTCTTTCCTCGTTTGACTCTAATAACGTTGGCTGTAGTCAATGACCACTATGAACGCAACAGCAACGGACGCTGCTCAAGCACTAGGTGTCTGGAAGAAGCCCGAGTTGGCGCTGCCTCGTAACCTTCCACACTTGAAGCACTCCGTTGCTTGTTTGAAATTGATCGTCTGGCACTTCGGGCATACCCAGTCTTGCGGCCCTAAGACAAGTGAATAGTCCAACAGATACAGACAAACCTCGAGCAGCCACAGGCCTCGTCGATCTGCCGTCCACAAAATGCATAAGTGGGCATCGGGAACTGACCTGGCTTGTCTCCTCGCTTCGGAGGGCGGACTTTGGTATCCGGTTTGTGTCGCTCCGCCACGAATCCAGTCGTCGAGCTGACGATTGAGCAACTATCATCATCGCTCGGCCCATTCGGGAATCACCTGCTCATTCCAGTCATCCCGAATGCTGTCGAGAAAGCCTTATCACGAGGGTCCCGCTCCCCACCATAACCCTGAGTGAACACATTCAACCTTCTCTCCTGCTACTGTAAAGTCACTCACGACACTTCCGAAATCCATCGGCAGCAGCATGTCATCGGCGTTCTCCTTGACTAGCTGTCTCATCGCCTCCATCTCCAGCAGTTCGTCGGCCTCCTTCGTCTTCTTACTATGCTTGTGATGCTTCTTGTCTCGCTTCTTCTCTTTCTTTTCCTTCATGTGTTTCCGAGAAGGGCTCCTATCCCTCGACCGAGATCGAGAATGGCGGCGATGCGACCGGCGCTCGGAGCGCTCAGCCTCTTGCCTTTCCCGCGACCTCGAACGACTTCGTCGATGTCGATCTCGAGAGTGATGCTCTCGGCCCATGAAAACCGGCAACTTTCCATCAGCCCGCTCCGCTTCGCCCCACTGTAACACAACCGCCGTCAAGTTACATGTAAATTAATTTTATTATTATACGGCCAACGTCACAGCAGCGCCTACCTACGGCACAAACGGCAGCCCTTGTTGCGAGGCAAGGAGAGTCGGCAAACTCGCCGCCACTCCCTCAACTCTCGGTCTCTAGCCTGTGCCTTGCCGCTAGCATGGTACAGGAGCGCAGCGTTCCAATGGCTGATGTACTCAAAGCCGCCTCGTGAAGGGAGAGCCTCCAAGGCTAGTCGGTAGGCGTCTATTGCCGCCGTCCACTCGCCTTCATCAGCAGCCTCGAGCCCTCGCCGCCAGTGCCCGCAAGCATGGCTCAGCTCCGCCGCGACCTGCCCTGAACTGCCCAGAATCGGGCTCAAATTGAAGTGCTTGCGGAGCAGCTCAGCCAACGGCGACTCATCACGCTTCCGTGTGGTCAAGTGTGACAGACACTCGACCCACAGGTCCCGAGCATCGGCCTCCAAGGAGTGGCCAGCGGGGACGGCCACCGGACCAGCACTGCGGCAGAGTGGACACGGATAGTTCAATAAAGTAGGGGACAGGACAGAACGCCCTGCCGAGGCCAGGACCTCAACTCCCTCGATATCGCCGTACTGTGGTGCTACTGTATGCTCCTTCCGAGGACTCGCCGAAGGCCTCTTCCTACGTTGCCGAACCTCCCTCCCCTCAGCCCTCTCCCCCGTGGCCCGTAGCGGAGAGGTCTCACGGCCCTCCTGCCGTGGGTTGTCCTCCCCCGATCTTCCACGAGCAGTGAAGTCCGGTGATGCGCCTTCATCAACTGGTTTGAGCGCTTCGTGTGAGGACACTCCTCAAAGATGGTTCGCCTGTTTTCTGCTCACCAATGCTGTGCCCTCGGGGTGGCAGCAGGCTCTCGGAAGGAGACGATGATGCTGAGAGTACATCGTGAGTACGAGCGGCCGTGGCGTGATGGACCCGAGCAGCAGCCTTTGGACTAGCTACATGGTAGGTTGCCGCAACTGCAGACCATTCAACCAACTGACGAGTATGAGAGGACGGGGCAACAGTCGGAATTGCAGCCCTATTGAGAGGCGATGGCAGGATACCTCCCTTCACGGCTTCCGACCCTTCCACCATCGCGTCCAGCGTACTGCTCCCCTGGCCGCCCTCCCCCGTGACAATATCATGCTGCGGCACCTCCAAGCCTAGTAGGTCCTCCTCCAACGGCATCACGTCCTCGGGGACCTCATCGAGTGCGGCAGACGTGCTCGGCACCACTGGCTTGGACACGGGGCTGTCCGGACGACTTCGGGACATTTCCTCGAAGTCCTCTTCGTACTCCTCCTCAACCTCTACTTCAGTCGTACCCGGCACTGCGGCTGCCGCGGACTCGGGTATACTATCCAAGGAGCCGAATCTTAGGCGAACCGCGGAGTTGGCGAGTGAGGTCGAAGCTGTCGAGGGAGGGGAAGAGTCGGCCGTCGAGGCAAAGGAAGCGTCACCGACCATTCCATCGTGAAGAATGTCCACTGATGGTGGCGGTGGTGCTGGTGACGACGACGACGAGCTGCTGCTACCGAGGGGATGGTCCGACGCAGAGACCGCAGTACCCTCGGCCGACGAGGCTGCAGCCACGGTGGTGTCCTCATGAGAGGAGCTAGACCGATGCTGATCTACGCGAGCCTCTTCCGGCTCGGCGCTCAGCGCGATGCTCTCCACCACAGCTCTATTCGAAGAGGATTCGCTCCTCGACGGCAGCCTGGTGACCTCATGTCCGATCGGAGGGGACTTCTGCCGGTAAACCCTCATCGTCTCCTAAGGGGAGCATGGTGTTCAGTCATACCACAGTACCCACCCTGAGACCCTGGAGCTCCTCCTGGAGCATGTTGAAAGTGGCTGTGAAGTCGCTGTCCTCGTCGGCAGGCCCCTTCACTGACCGGAGGAGCCGACTCCCCTCGCCAAGGCATGCCTGCTTTGTCCCCTGAGCCAGACACCAGAGATCTCCAAAACGCAGCGGCTGGCCCAGCGGGCGGTGGCCCTCACCTGCCTCCTCCCTCCGCGGTGACGACTTCTGCAGCGTCAGAGTGACGGGATGAGGCGGCTGAAGGCAGGTCAACTACCCAGGGTTGGGCACAGGTCCATGCTGCTTACGTTATGAGACGGAGTGCCCTGGCCTGGCTCTGCGGGGAATCCACCCTTGCCCGGGATGTGCCTACAAGGCCTCCTCTCTACCTGTGGGCCTATCCTAGGTTGACCCTACCCTAAGGGCAGTATCCATGTGGCCCTCAGTCTGGCTGAGGGCCACCGCCTCATCAAACTCTTCCGAGATACGGCGAGCTACCCCGGGCAGTGCCTGAGGAGCGGTCACCACTGTGGAGAGGAGTAGGATAGGGGAGGCCCTCACGAGGCCTGTCTGGAGGTCCTCCCTCATCGTATTGACCTCCCGCATGCTCTCTTCCATCGACGCCAGCATCGACTCGAATATCGACGACGAGCGGCCTCTCGCTTCGGTGGACGACGAGGATGAGGATGATGACGCTGCCATGCCATGAGCTGTTCAGGTGAGGTCCATCCTGCTCGACAAGGATCACCAGAAGAGAATAACACAACACCGCTCGTCCATGCAGTTGCTCGATTTCAACGAAACAATCATTGCAGACCGCCTCCCTCAGGACCAATCCCGGGCACCTGAGAGGACATTCGAACACCCCACGCTCCTACCGCAGCCATCACCTTGGGCAAGCTGTCCCTGAGCTGTTGCAGAGCCTCCTTGGTCGACGGCTCGAGATCGATGCGCACGAGCTCAAGCACAGGCGACTTCTCCTCGGCCTCCGGGCGTGCATCCACAACCTAAAGCCATGGGCCCATCCGCGGAAGTCCCATGTACCCCACTCACTCTAGCAGGGGTCTTCACGAGCGTCGGCGTGATCTTGCGCCGGCACTTCTTCGTTACACCAGACGCCTTCGGTGCCGGAGGCTCCGTCGGCGTAGACGTCAAGGGCCGCTTCGCTGGGGAGCAGATCGAAGAGGTGAAGTTATCCTCGGGACCACGGGATGGCGGGCCGACGAAATTGGGGGCCTCGGCTCGGACGAAGTCCGCTGCGGCGGCGAAGACTGTCTGTATGACCGGAGACTGGACCTTCTGGGCGGGTATCTTCCATGAGATACAAGATAGCACGAAGCGGCTGAGGGGTGCTACCTACCGCTGGGTGATCTCCTGTCGAGATGGCTTCAAGGGCCCGCGGTCTCCTCTTGGCTGCGGCGGACGGTATTGGCTCGGCAGTAGTGCATTCTGTTGCTCTATCAGTATTAATTAGTGGTGCCTCCAATGGCGTTGTCCCGAGTGCTTTCTCCTCTGCTACCTGCAGTAGAGACAGTAGTAGTCGCTGGACCACAGGCCACTGACCTCGGGCACGCAAGGAGACCCTCCTAGGTCCGTATCGTCAAGGGAACACAGCGTGACGTAGCCGTCGCTGCCGGCCACCGCAAGGAACTACGACGCGGCTCTTCCATCAAGGACGGTGGGAACCACTACTGGTGTACCTTGCCAGTGCCATCAAAGGCTAGGTCTACTATACTTGTACAGTGGAGGTCAGAGCCAGCAGCTCTCGGCAGTCTCCGGCCTGGAGGACACGTCCTTAACGCGGGTGCCCTTCAGCGAGCTCTCACCTCCCTTAGTGAAGACAGAAGTATCATACAAGACTAGCTGGGCCGCCGCAGTGCCCACTGTGAATACGTAGTGAGAGGGGTGGCCAGGCGATCCGATGGGGGAGGGGAAAAACCTGCAACAAAGGCGCTGGCGGTCCCGGAGGGTGGCGGTGGTGTTGTGAGCGACCTCGAGCACACTGTGGGGGAGACAGATCCGGAGTTGATTATTGCTGCCGGATTGGAGAAGCCATCGCCCCTAGCGAGGACCAGGCAACCGTAGTCACCATGCGGTGTCAGGCAGCCCGGCACCAGCAGCAGCCGACCGTCTGGGGAGAAGCTGGGACGACTGAGAAACGGCGAGACAACACTCACAATGACCGCGATCATCAAAGAGGGCATTACCGGAAGAAGTGGGCGGTGGCGTCGTGAGCGTAGTGGCTGTCGTTAATAAAGATCTTCTCGCGGACTGTCCGCTCCGCTATGGAGGCCGGCACAGAGTCCTCCGCTCCCGGCCCCAGAGCCTCGTCAGTCAGGGCCTCGTTCTCCTCGGCCATCACTTTGGCATCGTACGTACGGATCACCGCCTTCGGGTAGAAGCTTTTCCTCTTGTTCCGAGCCCAAACTCGACAAGTGCGGTCAGCGCTGGTGGTGCAAATATATCGGTCCCTAGGGTCCCATGCAACTCCAAGCACTCTGAACACCACTACTACTACCAATACCCCGCCACCAGCCACCGGACTACCTCGAGGTGTGACCATCGAGCCGCTGTATCTGCTTGGCCGTGGCCACGTCCCACACCACGCAAAGTTCCCTGTGGAGACATACTGCCAACTGCCGTCCGCTAGGGGACCATGCTATGCCCGACACCTAGCCGCGGAGGTGGGGATGGTGGCGGGATGGCAGCAGCGCCTCGTACCTCATCAAGGCAGTTGAGGGCCCTGGGCTGGGCCGTCCACTGCATCTCGCCCGTCAAAGGGGACTCACTGTAGACCCAGAAGACAACTTGGCCATCATCTCCAGCAGAGGCCAGCACCGGTGGCTCTGAGGAGGATAGAGTGGCCAACCCTGCAATGAAGGGCTACTCACCTCCAGCAACGGGAGGGGCGAACCTCACGCACGTAACGCAGCCATGTGAGTGGCTCCCGATAAGCTCCTTGTGCATCCTAAAGACACACTAGAGTCATCTTCATAAACCAATAACGAGTGCTGACACTAAGTGGGGATCTCGGGCCATCACTGCCATCGGAGTGTCGATACCATCCTTCTCTACTGGACTGCTGCTGCTGCTGCCATCGGGAGATGCTTGCGTGTTGGTATTGGCTGGTGAGGCCTGGGCCGGACTGCCTTTCACGACCTTCCATAACCGAACGACGGTGTCCGCACCACCAGTGGCACAGATAACTTCATCTTCGCTATCATCGTCACTCGAGATCTCACCTAAGGTCACTACCACTCGCCCCTCAGCCACCACCGGCAAGGCAACAGTACCGGGTTTAGCTTCATTGCTCTTGGCTGGTGCGGGCCGATGCCAGAAGTCAACCGTGAAGACGTATTCCGGCTTGGAGCCCGCACCGTGGAAGAAGAGTTGTTGAGGATACAATCGCATAATAATTACAGTGGTGATAATAAAGTGTACTGAAAACGACCTGTCAAGCGAGAGACCGCCCAGCCAAGTCAAGTCTGAGGCAAACATGAGAGAATCGATCACATTGTGGAAGACATCATCATAGCTAAAATCCTGGGAACATTCGAGTAACATTATCCTGGCCCCGGGTGGCAGCTAGTGTAGCCTCAATGGCTGCAACAGCGCCTGCCAAACCCTCATAGAGGGAGTAGGGCCGGTCAGCGAAGGACTCGCTTAGCCACTGTCCGTACCGCCCAGCGAAGAGAGCGAACTGCCTGGCCTTACGGAGCCACGTCCCATCACCTAAGTGATGAGCATCGAGCAGACGAGCGGCAAGCCGGGGCCCTTGCGGGTAATCACACCGCCAGTATGGCGTAGAGCTACCCGACGCCTAGTGCTAGGGAGCTCCTCTCGTCGGATAATATCTACTTTGGGTAATAGGAGCTTCCCGAAGGAGAAGCAGTGTTGACCCAGCCATGATTTACTACCTGTGTAAGAGTAGAGCGCAACCAATGCCATGGTACTCCCTCCAACGCCATGGCACAGCCCGGCTCCCTTCTCCGCAAGGAGACCACGCTCGTACACAACCTATGCACCAGAGCTGCTGCTGGCTGCAGGGGTGGGGGGAGAGTAGGCTGTACCTCCCCTAGGCTGCATAGGACCTCCCTGATCCGAGAGAGGAGAATCTCATGGTCCCTAGGCTTCAACTGAGCTATAGCAGCGCTCAACTGGATGAGGGCTGGAATCCACCCCGTCGCGCCGTGACACCAATGGACAAGCTTTCCTGTGGAGGGTAAGAGACAAATTAGGCGGACTTCATTGATAGTTGCTATGTCAGCGAAAAACGTATCCTCGTTACGAGTCGAAATGGAGCGGGTGACGCGGCGAATGTCTGATCATTGTTGAAGTCCGCCTCGAGGCCTCGAAGGATTCGAGCACAGGATGGCTACTACCTCCCGAACGGCTCCCAACGCTCGACTCGATGTTCCCATTGCTGCATCTACAGTCGGCCAACACCCAGCTAACAGTCGCTATGAGCCTCTGCAGCAGCTGAGGACCATCCTCTGGGTCGAAGTGCCTTATGTACTGGCATACTGTGTATACTATACCTGCCATCGGAAGACCTCGACCAGGGCCGCGACAGCCCGCCCCACCCCACCTGCGGTGCCATGAGCTGCTCCTAAGTAGGGTCTATCGTGCCACTCCCAGTGGTAATGGTCCCCTCGCCAATGTGCATCATCTACTATATCTCGCACAACACCCCGACAGACCCTGCTCATATCAGCTCTGCTCGTCTCGGATAGTTGAGCGAAGTCTGTTATCCACAGCAAGGCACTCAGGTAGCCAGCCCGGCCATATAACACTTCACATTCCGACAGCGGCAACTCGTGGACCGTTCGAGAAAAGTCTAGCAGCTCTCGGAGAGGTGCGCCGTGGTCTCCGGCTACGACCAGCAAGGCGCGATGAGCCACACCAGGGCCCTCAAGCAACGTAACACGATGAGAGCTCAGCTGCGGCGCTCGAGAATGGCGAATAATGGCTCGCCAGTCACGAGCAGCGAACTCATGCAGTCCGTAGTGTTCAAGGGCCAGCTCCGTTAGAAGGCAGCCGAGAGACCCGACATAGATCGACCCCGGATCGGAAGCGTTGGCACGGAGCGTACCCAGCAAGGCTTTGAGAGCGTTCGAGAGGTCCGAGTCGGTAACCAGTTCCGGCAGATTACGGTTGATGTAGTATCTACCGTTACTCGGTATACTGTAGGGGGGCCTGCTAGTCATCCGGAGAAATGGGATCACATCCTTCACGGTGTCTATGACAGTGATCCAACTCGAGAATACAAAGTTACGTTGGAAACTAGGGTCATCCATTTTTCAAGCGGTTCAAAGCCTCAGTATTTCGCTGCAGTTTTTGCTTCTTCTTGAGACGCTTTTTCTGACTTTTTGTAAGGCCCGCTAGATTGTCGATCGACTCAGTACTTGGAGTGGTTTGCCCAGCAGGTACCTCAGAGCAGCGTCTCCGCGGCCATTCCAGTATCGACTGGTAGTACCTTAGACTGTTTTCTGCCAATAGCAGCCCGCCCGTCATCATCACTATCATCGCTCTCTGCTCTGGAAGCCTCCACCGCATCATCCTCATCATCATCATCGTTCCGTCGTTTACCTGCCCAAGTCTCTAGCGAGTTTCGCGCGACTTGGCCGAAGATACTCGTCAAAAACGAGCCGAAGAAAGATCTAATGCGCAAATGCGAAATTTACCGCCTAATGCCGGAATCTGCGCTCCCGAGGTACAGAGAAGAGTGCGAGCCTTCAATCCTGCGCGCTGACTATAACATGGTTCGAGGCCATCCAACAGTCACATAGCCCTACCTGTGAGCTTCGCCCGAAGTTTCGCTCGCATATTGGCATCTTTGCGCATCTCTCTGATCATCTCTACGGTACAACCTAGGCCTGCAACAGACACTGTTGAGGGAACGTCTCAGGTGTTCCAGCAGATAATAACAGTTGACAGCACTGATCAATTAAGGTACTCGTCTACCACTCCATGCGAAACTCGTCACGAATTCCGCATGTGTACGTTGTAGTCTCCCGAGTTACTCGTGACAATACGCCAGTCCTCTTTGTTCCGTCCACAACCACAGACGATCAGAGATGACCGCAGCACACAAACCCGCTCGACCCCCATGGAGTGTCAAGATACTCCAGAGCTTCGAAGAATTGAACTAGAGGTATCGCCAGCAGGCACTAGCTCTACCGAACTTCCCTCGGCGGAGCCGTCGGCCAACTACGGAATGACGACGCTGCCCTGCCACCCACCATTACTACCCATGCGCTCTGTTCGCATCCCATGCTTCGCAGTGTCAACTGCTTTCATCCACTGAGCTCGAAGAGGGTCCTCTTCGTCCTCTGGTGGGGTGTCGGCCATTGGATCATCATCGTCCTCATCCGACGAGGGACAGAACTCTATTGTTTTCGGACCGTGCGGCTCATCGGAGCTCATGACGGAACTAAAAGGGAATGGACTCAACCACAACCACAGCCACCCGCGAGACCCCTTCCAGTACCCCCGGATAACTACGACCCAGAGTGTAGTTTTCCCGCGTACTCCCCACGGATTCAAATCAACTCCGAAATCGATTCAGAGTTCCAAAAACGTAGTGTCACCTTACCCGGATGCCAGCACGCATCGCGCCATACCCGCGTTAGGAAAACGCAAGATTTCAAGTGGGATAGAAACGCATGTGCTGACATTCTTCGTGATGGGCAC
>JABANP010000126.1:0-123638 GCA_013115135.1 Perkinsus olseni | reverse complement strand
ATAGCATGCGGCTCACTCCTCGACCTCTTCGGGTATCATTCTGTAGTCGTGTCCCCAGCGACACAGCTAGTGGTCTGCCTAGCTCCGATGTATTATGACGCTGTGAGTACCATCAGTATGTATGAGTTACGAAGCACTTGACGTCCTAAGTCTCAATGACAAGCAGCAGTGTTTAGAGTGAGTTAGGGGCTATCGCATTCCGAGCTGTTCTCTTGTTGGCTTGCTCTCGTCGCTCCCGGATGGTTGTCCACATCTTGAGTCACCCGATCTCCCATCGACCTGTTTACGAGAGCCTTGGCTCAGGACTCAAAATGACTTCTTTCCAATTTGGGCCATTTTGTTGACCCAAATTGGACAAACTCAAGCTCGACTTCACTAACGGAGAGCCACGTTCTGAAAAACTTGTCAGGAGTGTGGGGGTGGGATGGTACAACCTTCTTTCGTCCGTCGCATATTGCGATCTTCAACATCCGTATATGTCGAGTAATAGAAGAAGGGTGGTCTAACACTCTTAAATTTGCTGATACTAAGCATTGACAACTGTTAGAGAAATCCGCGAAGAATTTCCGGTGAGCCGAAAGCCCACAGTGTCCTCGACCGTATTCTCGGCAACCAGAAAGGTAGCTCCTCAGTTCAAGTAGGGGAAGGCGCCAAGCACCCGGTAGCTATATGAGTCTCCTACTGGCCGTTTGATGAGAAAGTAAATCCCGCCATGCCTGTCCGTTTGAATACACCAACAGGTGGGGTCCTCGGGTAGCCTCAACCCGCTCGACATCGACCTTAGACGACTGTCGAAGATAGAGATACCTGGGTTGGTCCGAACCATAAGAACGCCACCTCCGAAGAGACCTACGTCTTGACTCATCGACAGAGGACGAGCGGGCCATTCTTTCACGACAACAGGAACCGCGAGCCTCTGAACCTCCAGTCTGACGGAGTGACAGGTGGCACCTTTCGCGTAGATAACATCCAGCATCAACGGTGATGCTGATACTGGATGAAGACCGACCAACAGGATGTCCTTGTCGGAGATACGCCACAGAACATTCAATTTCCCATTAAGGTCACCACGTAGAACTTCGATATGTCCCGAGGTTCGGTCACGTTCCCACTGTAATCCCAAGAAGACCGATTCACCGATGACAGCCATACTTCGAGGGAACTTTATCGCGCCAGAGAGGTGGGGCAATTTATTAGTCTTGTGAACCTTACTGGCCTTCACGTCATAGTCGATTAGAGATGCTGTACCACGGATGGTGAGAGTCTGAGAAAGTCCACCATCATCATGTAGAATGTAGAAATGAGAAGTTTCAGCATCGTAATGGTAAGCAGCATTGTAGAACCGCAGGGATGACCCCGTGTATTCCACGAGAGGGATGGGTAGTGCTGGAGGGGACATCTGAACCAGTGAGATCGACTTATTTCGATTAAAAACACCATAGACGACACCACCATCGACGAAGAAGAAGCCAGGCTTATCATTGATGATGATCTCCTCCATAGGGCAATCCAAGGTTAGGGCAGGTTTGGGTATGTAGGCCATAATATCACACATCAACTCCGGTAGTGGCCCGACGACTGTCGACTTCTTCCACACCCTTTCAACCATCTCGAGACGGAGGGCTTCAACGTGGGCAGGGAAGAGCATACGATGGGAGGACAACTGATATCGCGGAGGGCAGTGACTTCACACATTGGCGACCCGCAAGCGAGAGTTCGATGCTAGTCTCTCCTCCCAGAATTACATCTCTAGCCTTAGTGTCAATCAATGTCACCAGCTCGCCACACTCATATCGAACGTAGATTTGAGGAGCAGCAACGAAATCCCCACGATGCAGAATTCGGGAGAGCAAACAGTGAGTGGCTCTGCTCTGACCTGCTCGACCTTCATCAGGCCAGAGCCAGCAAACCGGGTAGTAGCCTGTGTTCGCTGCCAACTAGCAGTTGGAGGCCACCACGGTTCAGCAGGACACGAGAGCTGTCCGACTCCATACCCGATCTGGGTCGAGTCAGCAGCCTCTAGTACCCTACCCCCACAACCAGGGAGCGGAGGGCTGGGTCGAGCTCACTCCGCCATCATTGCGGGCATTGCTAGCATCTGGCTAGCTCTAACTATTTTGAAGTACCGCGACGTTCTTCTTGTGATCTCTGACGCGCACAAGCACCTCTGGTGCGCTCATAGGGTCTGCGTGGTCATATCGCCCACGCCGATCCTCCTACAGAAAATCGCTACCAGTAACGGTACTTCTCAGAATTCGAGACTTAGATCGTCCATGGACCATGGCCGCACAACATTCAACCCGCGGTTCAACACCCAGAGATGACAGAAACGACGTGACGGTGTATGAGGGGATAATAATCGAACGCTATTGATATCTCGTATGATACGAGATACGTCAGATACGAGTCGTATCTGACTTGGTTCGACCCGAGATAGTAAGAGTATTGCTATATGATCGCTCTAGTCATCGTGGCTGAAAGAGGAGCGCGGTTCTGTCGAGAGGCACACTGCCATGAAAAATTCTGAACTCAACAGAATCAGTCGACGAGTAGATATTCCAATACTCTCCATCACCATAATAATCACGACAAAATCGATGAGTACAAAGGCACCAGTTGTTCGCCGATGTTCCTGTGAGGGATACCCAAACAACTCAACGGTAACATTGAAAAATCTTCACCTAGAACGGTATGACACTCTCCTCTAGGAGGAAACCCTCTCCATTGAGTGATGTGAATAGTAATCATAAAGGGATCCCCCAGCAGACTGATAGAAATTATCCTGCTGTCACTCGATTGTGGCAGCCAGCAGGGACGGTGGTAGCTCATCTAGCGTAGGGGAAGGCGTATAGCAGTCGAGAGCGGTCCTTGGTGCCCAACCGCCGTCTAATAGAGAGATAGAGACCCCCACGTCTATCGGTTTGAACGCCCAAGCACTCAGGATTCCCAGGCAAACTCAACTCGCTGGAGATTCTCCTCAAGCGACTGTCGAAGAGAGAGTAGCTCGAAGCAGACCGGACCACTAGGATGCCCGCTCCAAATACGGGTGAGCCCTGACCGGTAGGAATTCGACTACTGTAATTCCGTTGAAGTACAGTCGGGAGCTCAGAGGCGGTCAGCTCTAGTCTAACGGAGTGGCAGATGGCACTTTTCGAGTAGATAACATCCAAGGTCAGTGGCGATGCTGATACTGGATGGAGGCCAAGCAACCTAACCTTCTTATCGTATTTACAGTAAATAATTTACTCCACAGGGCACTTATCTTACCACCCGGGTCAACACAGAGAACTTCAATAGAGCCGGTAGGGCTGCCACTACCCCACTCTACTCCGAGAAAAGCATGACCACCGACCATGGTCATCAGACACGGAAAACTCCCTCCACTGGCGAGATTCCCCAATCTAACAATCTCGTGCACTTTAAGGGCCTTCACGTCGAAGTCGATTAGAGACACGTCACCAGAGATGTCAGGAGACGGTCCTAGCCCTCCACCATCATCATGGAGAACGTAAAGGTGGGAAGTGTCAGCATCGTAATAGGATGTAGCGTTATAGTAACGACCACAGCGAACGCTGGAATCCCCGACTAAATCGATACGCTTCCCAGGAGAAGAGATGCCCTGGAGAGAGATGGAGTTGTTCCCTTTGAAGACACCGTACACGATGCCATCATTAGTGAAGACAAAGTCAGGCTTATCCTTGGTGATTATTTCTCCCATAGGGCAATCCAAGGTTAGGGCAGGTTTGGGTATGTAGGCCATAATATCACACATCAACTCCGGTAGTGGCCCGACGACTGTCGACTCCTTCCACACCCTTTCAACCATCTCAACACGGAGGGCTTCAACGTGAGCAGGGAGGAGCATACGAACTAGGAGGCACTGCTATTGTATGAGGCATCAACCTATTCGAGGCATCGGCACCCAGAAGGCCGGCAACAGACTTATCGTGTGAAGTGCAGTTGAACGAGTATGGATAGCATCTGCTAAATGGTATCACAACTAAATGCAATCCAACTATGAAAAGTGGCCTAACCAGGTCAACTTATCGGGCCATCAATTCGGAGGTGCTGCACAACTACTCCTGTACAAGTCCAACAGTGCAGGGATGACCACGGTTTCCTAGCCGACCCGAAATATTCAGAATTATCGTCCGTCACCTTCCGTTGTTAGTCACTGAAACATGGACAATGGTCACAGGGTCTTCGGGGAGCAGGGGGCATCGCGCCACACAACTCTACGCGCGAACCGTCGGCCTAGCGAAGGCACCAACAGGGCGGCTAGATAGGCTCAAGGCCGCTTTAAACGCCGGTCGGGTGCGGTGAACTGGCGCACGCAAGCCTTCAAAAGCCGCCCAAGGCTCCCCGCTCAAAGCTATCCATTCAAACGCGACCGAAGTCGTTTTCAAGAAATCAGATTTATCGATTGTCGTAGCCAAGATCAGGGCCACCCTTGATCCTCATCGGAATCGGTTGGACTAATTCTCAGCAAAAGAGACCAGACACACGAAGTTCTCTACAGTTCTCATAGTTCAACAACATGGAGTGCAATCCGCCTGCGGTTGGAGTCCTACTCGCTTCTAACTAACCTAATACTATACTGACAGGAGAGTAACATGGCCTCGTTGATTGAGAGCTGCCCGACAATCGTAGTGATAACGACCTCATATAGCAAGATAAGGATGTGCACGGAGAAGACGATACCTGTATTTCTTGGCATCCCTCACCGACAAGGGCGAGAGACTTGCGTGACATGAAATAAAAACTTCCCAGAGTGATCGGCAACAGGTAGGGGGCTCGTGAACAACATCAATGGCTTCTTAAACTCGAATGTCGGTGACTTTTTGACGCCATCTGCTGTTACGGAAGCATAGCCCGCCCTCGGTCGGACATAAATAGAGGTTCGTACCAGAGATAGGCGTACAAGCCAGGTCCTTCTCAGGTAGAGAACGGGATCTGCACGCAAAGAGAAATGGGGAAGACTCCCTCACCATCTTGAGCCTTACAGAGCGTTCTGTCGATTTTCTTGGGTACACAACATCAATGGTCACAGGGGCACGGGACACGGGATGAAGTCTCACGCAGAAAAAGTCAGGATGGTCCTTCTTAACAGACAAGATGACCGTAGGGCATTGACGCTTATCACCCAGCTTGACGTGGAGGACCTCAACTCGATCTTGCCAGGAGACATTGAGGAAGCAATGCTCACCAACGACGCAGGTCCCCGTACGACCGTCTACTAGATCTGTGATCAGAGGCATTTCGTAGACTTTCACCACTTTGCCCTCCTTCAAGCAATACTCAATTAGCTGCCAGACAGCAGCATTACTATTACACAGCAAGTACAAACGGCAGGTAGAAATGTCACAGTAGAAAGATTGGACCTTGGCGCGTTCAAACGGGCGGGCTAGGGTGATGCTCCCACCGGGAGGGAGGAGTTGCTCGACGACTAGGGGCTTGGTCACCTCGAAGATACCGAAAACTCCGCTAAGTACGCCGTCACTCGCAAGCATGAAGTCGGGCTCCTTCTTGATGTGGAGGACAATCTCCTCCATAGGGCAATCCAAGGTTAGGGCAGGTTTGGGTATGTAGGCCATAATATCACACATCAACTCCGGTAGTGGCCCGACGACTGTCGACTCCTTCCACACCCTTTCAACCATCTCAAGACGGAGGGCTTCAACGTGGGCAGGGAAGAGCATACGATGGGGGCTAGGAACTGCTCCTGCATGAGAAATGCGCATGTATGACAGTATGAGCGATAGGAAAACAGAAGTGGAGTGGAGCTGGATGAGTTCGGATGATGTCTTCTCAACGGTATCACACGTGAATACACTCCAACCATGGGAAGCATCCCGTCCAAGCGCGTTTGTCGGGGCTTAGATTCGGACGAGTCGCACAAAAACTCGCCCGAATTGAAGCACTTCACGTAGCACATGACATCTCAGTCAATATTCACACATATGGACCTTCACCTTCCAATTCGGAGGCTTGATCTCGGATGGTATCACCCCGTTTGAGTTGTTCGTGAATCCACGCGTGGACGGACGATGAGCGCTCCTCCCCCGAAAAAAGACGAGCTTTGGCCGAATGATAGGTTTACTTTTGATGCCGATAACATCTGATAGTTCGGGCAGAGCCAAGCGATGGCCGATGAAGGTCACGCCACGATCGTTAGCACATCATTAGGCACTTTGCGCACGGAGTCAGCATGCAAGGGTTCGAACAGCCAATTCTTTCCTTTTTCAACCATGTCAGGATGGAGATTCTCAACGTGGGGAGTGAACAACATATGAAACGTAGAGTATGCTTTTGTTGTAACGAAAATGTGAGTTGCAACACCCGTGTCGGCGTTGCAGGCACACATGTAGCAATGTGGTCGAACCATTCGGCTCGCCGAGCATGCGGTTCCACCGCAACGGAGATTGTCGTGAAAAAAATCATCTCGGGGTTGGCGTTATAGAGCAGTCATACTCGACTGTCGCGAGCTGTGATAGGGAGAATCTAAAGTGTCGTAAGAGTGAGCACGGATAAGACCACATCTGTTTCCCTTGGCATGACGATCGATTGGGATTCCCTAGCGCGATCGGCAGTGGGCAGGCAGTTAGCAGAGTATTCGATCGACCCCTCAAACTTGAGCATTGGTGACTTCATACTCTACTCGGTGATATGAAAGCAATAACTGCTATTTGAACGGCAGAAGTACAAGTTAATAGCCGAGATTGGCCAACGAGTGAGACGCTTCTGTGTTAGTTTGGCACAGGAAATCCTCTTGAAGATAATTAGTGCCGACCTGTAACTGGCCACCTGTTCACTAACTCGAGGCTCCCCGAACACTGAGCTAATAAGCCGTCGATTACATGCGGGTCGCATGATGCGGTATGCGGGATGCTAGATGAAGTGACACGTCTAGCAGCTTCAACTGTCTATTGAGCGGGTACAACCTTCCGAGTCCCCCAGAGCGCTGTGCCGATTTCCTCTTCACACACAATGCTAACGGTTGGAGGGACGCGGGATATAAGATGACGCCTCAGCTTTAGCGTGCAGCTCACTTCTCAACATCATTCCGAGCTGTTCTGGTGTCAGCTGGCACTCGTCGTTCCAGGACCAGGCTCTCCCATCGACCTGTTCGCGAGAGCTTAAAGTGAATGTAGTGCTTAAACTGGAAGTGACTCCTCCCAATTTGGCCATTCTGTTGACCCAAATTAAACAAACTCAAGCTCGATTTCACTAACGAAGAGTCATATTCAGAAGAACTCTCAAGAAGTCTCATCAAGGCAGGGAGTATCGGGAAGTGATCTGTAAGTTGAATGGTACGGCCGATGGTCTCAATCCATCGAAGATTGAGACCCAGAAAATCCGCAGATGCCAAGAGTGATGGGAGAAGGGTAGCCTAACACTCTTGAATTTGCTGATATCAATGGTTGACGACCGTTAGAAAAAGTCAATTTTTCAGGACAAGGAATTGTTCGGGTAATATTGACGTGGAGTAATAGTTCCTCATGATGAGAACTGTTGTCCCACAGGAGTCGCTAAAGAATGAATCCTATTTTCCTCCTCCACTGCGTACTTTTAAACGCCTACTTCATCAGCACGAAGAGTGCTGGTCGACTTTTTGTGTAGCGGGTCTTCTTCCTCACTCGATTCATTCGTCTTCCATCATGCTTGACAACCAACGCCCGCACCGCAATACTCTGTTTTAGAACGAGGTGCGATCCGGTTGGCCAGACTTTCTGACGTCCTCGTCTTCAGTGCTCTCTGAGGAGTCCGGGAGATGAAGGAAAAAGGCCATATCAAATGACCGAGGAGAAGGCATCCTGCTGATGTGTACAGCCCTATGGGACTCGAGGACGCTTCTAGAAGAATCAACTCAACCAATCTCAATGGTTGAAAAACAATCATGTTAAACAATTCTCCCGCATAGAAAAAAATCTATCATCAACCAGGAGGGCCCTCAAATGGCTCGCAGGTAGCATGGACCATAGTTCTCGTATATAAGAGAGTAACCCCTCAGGTGACGTAGGGAAAGGCACAGAGGACACGAGGGCTACTCTTGTTCTTGATGTATCGTTCGATGAGAAGATAAGTATTCCCATGCCTATCGGTTTGGATGCCTCGAATCCCAGGATTCCGAGGCAAACCGAACTCTCCCGACAACCTCCTCAGACGACTATCGTAAATACAACAGCTTGAAGTGAAACCGGCGATGAGAATGCCTCCTCCGAAAGTGCCCAACTCCGGTATGGAACTCCTACATGTCTCTTTGAACAAGATGGGAGCTGCTGATCTGGTCATCACCAGTCTGACGGAATGACAGGCTTTCTCGTCCTTGGAGTAGATAACATCCAATGTTAGTGGTGATGCTGATACTGGATGGAGGCCATCGAACTCGAAGTCCCCTTCTGCGGCATGCCATATCACATTCACTCTACCCTCAGAGTCCGCGTAAAGAACTTCGCCGTTGCTGTTGCCCCACTCGACCGCGAGGAAGACATGCCCGGCAATGACTGCCATTCTTCGAGGGAAAATTGTCAAGCCTCCGAGGTTACCCAATGTGGATTTCCTGACAACCTCACCAGCCTTCACATCATACTCAAGCAGGTACACTTCGCCTCGGATGCGACGGTCGTCCTTAGCGTCGCCACCACCGTCACGCAGAAGGTAGAGTCTGGCAGCGACCGGATCGTAATAGTAAGCAGCGCTATACCAGTCAGGTTGGAAACTGTGAGGATTCCTCACGAAATCGACCTGCTTTCCGGGAGGAGATACCTGCTCAACGTAGATACACTTATATCTCCTAAAGACACCGTACACGACACCGTCTTCACAGAAGATGTAGTCAGGCTTATCCTTGATGATAATCTCCTCCGTGAGGCAATCCAAGGTTAGGTCAGGTTTGGGTATGTAGGCCATAATATCACACATCAACTCCGGTAGTGGCCCGACGACTGTCGACTCCTTCCACACCCTTTCAACCATCTCAACACGGAGGGCTTCAACGTGGGCAGGGAAGAGCATCGTAATCGGAAGGACGGATACCCTGGCTGTGGGGATGTGAAGTCAACATACGTAAACGAACGCCGTACGCATGCACGAATCTCATGCGGTCAAAAAACTCGTACGCAGACCCTTGACAGGTCACCCTCCTCGTCTGGCGCTGAGGAATAAGGGCATTGATACAAGCTGAAACGATGGAGGGATAACTGAAATGAGTAACTCATCATGACTTGGTGCAGAGAAGCAGTTGCATTCTCCCTCACAGTCCTGCTAAAGATAGTGGTCCAGGGAGAGTTAAAGAGAAGCTACTATATCATGCTGCCCAGGTCCCCATATTCGTTCCACCGTGATAATGCTAGTCCCACATGGACAACTAGACGGTCTTTGACAATATATGCCGCCCCTGCACCCACCTCCATGTTACAGCACATCACTTTCGTGATCGTCGCTCCTTTTTAACCCCAATTTCATATCCACGCCCGATACCAGATGGATCACCTGTGAGTCAACTCAACGCGGGCGCATAAATGGTGATGAAAAGACTCGAACGAAAGGTGAGGATTCTCGGAGCAGAACGCCCTGCTGGTAGTCGGTGTGACGGCGGATTGATAATGTTAGGTGCGGGTGGGTACGGAGAAGACGACTGCCTCTTTCAGAAGTTCCAAGAGAAACAGGTGCCATCCTACAGCTCGGCAGTACTAGATACCCTCAGTAATGTAACTTGTACAATCTGCACTACTACTGTGGATAATTCCCGAGTTGTTCTTGGGCAGAATTGCGAAGTCCATCGGGGTACGTTGGCGAGCATCCATTCGGCCGTCGCTCTATATGTGTTGATGCGCGCAGTAAGGGGGGACCTTAGGCGGCGAAGTGAATAGTGAATGACGCTTGATATGGCGGATACACGAGTGTTCATTTGTCCCGAGTCCTCAGGTCTGGAGAGGGGCTTCTCAGGTACGCTACGGAATATCTACTACGACACATGACCATTCTACACGACGATTCCGAGCAATCCGATTCAATCTTGCGGGGATGCAGTAAGCATTTACCCTTTTGAAAGGTGTTTAAGAGAGGTGAAGGTGATTTCGGGAACGCATCTCCCATCAATAGGGAATAGGGATTTCCAAGCAGAACATCGTTCATCGGAGAACAGAGATCTCAGACTTTCTGTGTGAAGTTGTGAAGACTGCGCTGTATTATGTGCGACAACGGGATAGAAAAGCTACTGCCCTACCGCTCGCACAGGCTACCACTCGTAAGTTGCGAGTCGTCGCTCAAACGAAAGCGGATATCATTGACGGAAATGATAATGAAACTAAATTAAATATGAAGTCTGAGCGTAACTAGTCTAGTCGGAAAGGAACACTTCGACGGGGATCTGGCATATAACAGCTTCACATAGGAAGGTAAGGGTGAGCACGGAGAAGACGAAACCGGTCCGCGGTGAGCGCGGTATCATTACGGGAAGTTACGAGAGGGTTGTATCCGAGGAAGTAGATCTTCCCGGATTGATCGGGAGAAGGATCCCAGCTTGTGGCCACTCGCAATGCTCTCTTGAACTCAAAGCTAGGTGTCTTTCGATGCCACCTACTGTTACGTGAGCACAAACCATTTTCTGTTTTGCAGACATACAAGTTGGTGCCAGTGATATACCGAATAGGTGGCTCTTGAGGAGGCGGCCCAGGGAAGAGTGTGCTCTTGAAGAGAAATGGCGACGATTCCCTCGACATTTCAAACCCCACCGAAAACTGGGTCGAATTACCAGAATAGACGAGAGCGATGAAAAGAGGGGTACGGGAAATCAGATGGAGTCCTGCCCTTATACAGTGCAGCTTATCAGTTACCGCTGTAGACCATATGGCCTTGAAACAACCGTCATTATCACCAGGCTTGATGTGAACAACCTCGAGGTATGCTTGCGAACACACAGCGACAAATCAATGATCATCAGCGATGAGAATCCGCAGCGGCACAATCACTTGCCTACGGATCGGCGGCAATTGGTAGCTGACAGAAGTATCGACGTGGAAGGCTTTCACGATACCGGGCTTATCCGGACTGGCCAACATGATACTCTCACTGGGAGGATATACCCACTGCAATACCAACGAGAGCGAATCCTCAAAGATAGCAAAGACACCACCGCCAACGACGAAGATATCCTTCGGAAACTTGTTCACGTCAATGATAATTTCCTCCATGGGGCAATGTTAGGGCAGGTTTGGGTATGTAGGCTACAATATCACACATCAACTCCGGTAGTGGCCCGACGACTGTCGACTCCTTACACACCCTTTCAACCATCGAACAACGGAGGGCTTCAACGTGGGCAGGGAAGAGCATACGAACTAGGAGGCACTGCTATTGTATGAGGCATCAACCTATTCGAGGCATCGGCACCCAGAAGGCCGGCAACAGACTTATCGTGTGAAGTGCAGTTGAACGAGTATGGATAGCATCTGCTAAATGGTATCACAACTAAATGCAATCCAACTATGAAAAGTGGCCTAACCAGGTCAACTTATCGGGCCATCAATTCGGAGGTGCTGCACAACTACTCCTGTACAAGTCCAACAGTGCAGGGATGACCACGGTTTCCTAGCCGACCCGAAATATTCAGGATTATCGTCCGTCACCTTCCGTTGTTAGTCACTGAAACATGGACAATGGTCACAGGGTCTTCGGGGAGCAGGGGGCATCGCGCCACACAACTCTACGCGCGAACCGTCGGCCTAGCGAAGGCACCAACAGGGCGGCTAGATAGGCTCAAGGCCGCTTTAAACGCCGGTCGGGTGCGGCGAACTGGCGCACGCAAGCCTTCAAAAGCCGCCCAAGGCTCCCCGCTCAAAGCTATCCATTCAAACGCGACCGAAGTCGTTTTCAAGAAATCAGATTTATCGATTGTCGTAGCCAAGATCAGGGCCACCCTTGATCCTCATCGGAATCGGTTGGACTAATTCTCAGCAAAAGAGACCAGACACACGAAGTTCTCTACAGTTCTCATAGTTCAACAACATGGAGTGCAATCCGCCTACGGTTGGAGTCCTACACGCTTCTAACTAACCTAATACTATAATGACAGGAGAGTAACATGGCCTCGTTGATTGAGAGCTGCCCGACAATCGTAGTGATAACGACCTCATATAGCAAGATAAGGATGTGCACGGAGAAGACGATACCTGTATTTCTTGGCATCCTCACCGACAAGGGCGAGAGACTTGCGTGACATGAAATAAAACTTCCCAGAGTGATCGGCAACAGGTAGGGGGCTCGTGAACAACATCAATGGCTTCTTAAACTCGAATGTCGGTGACTTTTGACGCCATCTGCTGTTACGGAAGCATAGCCCGCCCTCGGTCGGACATAAATAGAGGTTCGTACCAGAGATAGGCGTACAAGCCAGGTCCTTCTCAGGTAGAGAACGGGATCTGCACGCAAAGAGAAATGGGGAAGACTCCCTCACCATCTTGAGCCTTACAGAGCGTTCTGTCGATTTTCTTGGGTACACAACATCAATGGTCACAGGGGCACGGGACACGAGATGAAGTCTCACGCAGAAAAAGTCAGGATGGTCCTTCTTAACAGACAAGATCACCGTAGGGCATTGACGCTTATCACCCAGCTTGACGTGGAGGACCTCAACTCGATCTTGCCAGGAGACATTGAGGAAGCAATGCTCACCAACGACGCAGGTCCCCGTACGACCGTCTACTAGACCTGTGATCAGAGGCATTTCGTAGACTTTCACCACTTTGCCCTCCTTCAAGCAATACTCAATTAGCTGCCAGACAGCAGCATTACTATTACACAGCAAGTACAAACGGCAGGTAGAAATGTCACAGTAGAAACATTGGACCTTGGCGCGTTTAAACGGGCGGGCTAGGGTGATGCTCCCACCGGGAGGGAGGAGTTGCTCGACGACTAGGGGCTTGGTCACCTCGAAGATACCGAAAACTCCGCCGTCACTCGCAAACATGAAGTCGGGCTCCTTCTTGATGTGGAGGACAATCTCCTCCATGGGGCAATCCAAGGTTAGGGCAGGTTTGGGTATGTAGGCCAAAATATCACACATCAACTCCGGTAGTGGCCCGACGACTGTCGACTCCTTCCACACCCTTTCAACCATCTCAAGACGGAGGGATTCAGGGATTCAACGTGAGCAGGGAAGAGCATACGATGAGGGCTAGGAACTGCTACTGCATGAGAAATGCACATGTATGAGCGATAGGAAAACAGAAGTGGAGTGGAGCCGGATGAGTTCGGATGATGTCTTCTCAACGGTATTACACGTGAATACACTCCAACCATGGGAAGCATCCCGTCCAAGCGCGTTTGTCGGGGCTTAGATTCGGACGAGTCGCACAAAAACTCGCCCGGATTGAAGCACTTCACGTAGCACATGACATCTTAGTCAATATTCGCACATATGGACCTTCACCTTCCAATTCGGAGGCTTGATCTTGGATGGTATCACCCCGTTTGAGTGGTTCGTGAATCCACGCGTGGACGGACGATGAGGCCCCCCCAAAAGACGGTCGAGCTTTTGCGAAATGATAGGTTTACTTTAGATGCCGATAACATCTGATAGTTCGGGCACAGCCAAACGATGGCCGATGAAGGTCACGTCGCGATCGTTGGCACGTCATCAGGCACTAAGCGTACGGAGCCAGCATGCAAGGGAGATTCTTTCCTCAGTTTTTCAACCATGTTAAGATGGAGATTTTCAATGCGGGGAGCGAACAACATTTGGAAAGGAAGGTATGGCTAAGTTGCAAAGGAAATGTGAGTTGCAACACCCGTGTCGGCGTTGCAGGCACACATGTAGCAATGTGGTCGAACTATTCGGCTCGCCGAGCATGCGGTTCCACCGCAACGGAGATTGTCGTAAAAAACCATCTCGGGGTTGGCGTTATAGAGCAGTCATACCCGACTGTCGCGAGCTGTGATAGGGAGAATCTAAAGTGTCGTACGAGTGAGCACGGATTAGATCACTTCTGTTTCCCTTGGCATGACGACCGATTGGATTCCCTAGCGCGATCGGCAGTGGGCAGGCAGTTAGCAGAGTATTCGATCGACCCCTCAAACTTGAACATTGGTGACTTCATACTCCACTCGGTGATAAGAGAGCAATAACTGTTGTCTGAGTGGCAGAAGTACAAGTTACTAGCCGATTGGCCGACGACTCGTTGGCAACGAGCGAGACGCTTCCGTGTTAGTTCGGAACAGGAAATCCTCTCAAAGATAATTAGTGCCGACCTGTAACAGGCCACCTGTTCACTAACTCGAGGCTCCCGGACACTGAGCCAATGAGCCCTCGATTACACGCGGGTCGCATGATGCGGCATGCGGGATGCTAGATGAAGTGACACGTCTAGCAGCTTCAACTGTCTATTGAGCGGGTACAACCTTCTGAGTCCCCCAGAGCGCAGTGCCGATTTCCTCTTCACACACAATGCTAACGGTTGGAGGGACGCGGGATATAAGATGACGCCTCAGCTTTAGCGTGCGGCTCACTCCTCAACATCATTCCGAGCTGTTCTGGTGTCAGCTGACACTCGTCGTTCCAGGACCAGGCTCTCCCATCGACCTGTTCGCGAGAGCTTAAAGTGAATATAGTGCTTAAACTGGAAGTGACTCCTTCCAATCTGGCCATTCTGTTGACCCAAATTAAACAAACTCAAGCTCGATTTCACTAACGAAGAGTCATATTCAGAAGAACTCTCAAGAAGTCTCATCAAGGCAGGGAGTATCGGGAAGTGATCTGTAAGTTGAATAGTACGCCCGATGGTCTCAATCCATCGAAGATTGAGACCCGGAGAATCCGCAGATGCCAAGAGTGATGGAAGAAGGGTAGCCTAACACTCTTGAATTTGCTGATATCAATGGTTGACGACCGTTAGAAAAAGTCAATTTTTCAGGACAAGGAATTGTTCGGGTAATATTGACGTGGAGAAATAGTTCCTCATGATGAGAACTGTTGTCCCACAGGAGTCGCTAAAGAATGAATCCTATTTTCCTCCTCCACTGCGTACTTTTAAACGCCTACTTCATCAGCACGAAGAGTGCTGGTCGACTTTTTGTGTAGCGGGTCTTCTTCCTCACTCGATTCATTCGTCTTCCATCATGCTTGACAACCAACGCCCGCACCGCAATACTCTGTTTTAGAACGAGGTGCGATCCGGTTGGCCAGACTTTCTGACGTCCTCGTCTTCAGTGCTCTCTGAGGAGTCCGGGAGATGAAGGGAGAGGCCATATCAAATGACCGAGGAGAAGGCATCCTGCTGATGTGTACAGCCCTATGGGACTCGAGGACGCTTCTAGAAGAATCAACTCAACCAATCTCAATGGTTGAAAAACAATCATGTTAAACAATTCTCCCGCATAGAAAAAAATCTATCATCAACCAGGAGGGCCCTCAAATGGCTCGCAGGTAGCATGGACCATAGTTCTCGTATATAAGAGAGTAACCCCTCAGGTGACGTAGGGAAAGGCACAGAGGACACGAGGGCTACTCTTGTTCTTGATGTATCGTTCGATGAGAAGATAAGTATTCCCATGCCTATCGGTTTGGATGCCTCGAATCCCAGGATTCCGAGGCAAACCGAACTCTCCCGACAACCTCCTCAGACGACTATCGTAAATAGAACAGCTTGAAGTGAAACCGGCGATGAGAGTGCCTCCTCCGAAAGTGCCCAACTCCGGTATGGAACTCCTACATGTCTCTTTGATCATGATGGGAGCTGCTGATCTGGTCATCACTAGTCTGACGGAATGACAGGTTTTCTCGTCCTTGGAGTAGATAACATCCAATGTTAGTGGTGATGCTGATACTGGATGAAGGCCATCGAACTCGAAGTCCCCTTCTGCGGCATGCCATATCACATTCACTCTACCCTCTGGCCCCGCGTACAGAACTTCCCCGTTGCTGTTCTCCCACTCGACCGCGAGGAAGAGATGCCCGGCAATGACTGCCATTCTTCGAGGGAAAATTGTCAAGCCTTTGAGGTTACCCAATGTGGATTTCCTGACAACCTCACCAGCCTTCACATCATACTCAAGTAGGTACACTTCGCCTCGGATGCGACGGTCGTCCTTAACGTCGCCACCACCGTCACGCAGAAGGTAGAGTCTAGCAGCGACCGTATCGTAATAGTAAGCAGCGCTATACCAGTCAGGTTGGGAACTGTGAGGAGTCCTCACGAAATCGACCTGCTTTCCGGGAGGAGATAGCTGCTCAACGTAGATACACTTATACCTCCTAAAGACACCGTACACGAAACTGTCCTCACAGAAGATGTAGTCAGGCTTATCCTCGATGATAATCTCCTCCATAGGGCAATCCAAGGTTAGGGCAGGTTTGGGTATGTAGGCCATAAGATCACACATCAACTCCGGTAGTGGCCCGACGACTGTCGACTCCTTCCACACACTTTCAACCATCTCAACACGGAGGGCTTCAACGTGGGCGGGGAAGAGCATCGTAATCGGAAGGACGGATACCCTGGCTGTGCTGAGGTGAAGTCAACGTACGTAAACGAGCGCCGTACGCATGCACGAATCTCATGCGGTCAAAAAACTCGTACGCAGACCCTTGACAGGTCACCCTCCTCGTCTGGCGCTGAGGAATGAGGGCATTAATACAAGCTGAAACGATGGAGGGATACCTGAAACGAGTAACTCATCATGAGTTGGCGCAGAGAAGCATTTGCATTCTCCCTCACAGTCCCGCTGAAGATGGTGGTCCAGGGAGAGTCAAAGAGAAGCTACTATATCATGCACCCCAGATCCCCATACTCGTTCCACCGTGATACTGTGAGTCCCACGAGAATTGCTATACGGTCTTTGACAATATATACAGCCTCTACTCCTCGCATGTTAGAGCACATCACATTCGTGATCGTCGCTCCTTTTCAACCCCAATTGAATATTCACGCCCGATACCAGATGGATCACCTGCGAACAACTCACAACAGACTCACAAATAGAAACGATGATGGGAAGACTCGAACGAAAGGATTTCCTGAGCAGAACGTCCCGCAAGTAGTCGATGTGCCGGCGGATTGATAATGTCTAGGTGCGGTTGGGTACGAAGAAGACGACTGCCTCTTTCAGAAGTTCCAAGAGAGACAGGTGCCGTCCTACAGCTTGGCAGTACTAGATACTCTCAGTATCTAATGTAACTAATACAATCTGCACTAGTACTGTGGATAGTTTTCGAGTTCCTCCTGGGCATAACTGCGAAGTCCATCAAGGTACGTTGGCGAGCCTTGGAGGCGGTCGCTCTTTATGTGTTGATGCGCGCAGTAAGGGGGCCCTTCGGCGGCGAAGTGAATAGTGAATGACGCTCGCCATGGCGCAGCGCTGTGTCGCTTTATAGACAACTCCAACACTCAGAGGGGCATAGGACATAAGATGAAGCCCCAGTCTTGGAATGCTGCTCACTTTTCTACATTCTTGGATATCTTCTCAGATTCTTTCCGCGTCGGTTTGCGCTCGTCACGCCAGGGTGGTTGTCCACATCTAGAGTTACCCGATACACCATTGAGGGGGTCATAAGAACCGTAAGATTGAGACTAACTCTGATTCGGCTATCGTGTCAACCCACGTTACACAAACCCAAGCGAGTTTACTAATGGAGAATCATTTCCTTTATTGGAAGTCTCATTAATAATGTGGATGAAAGTAAGGAAGAACGTGAGAGTGAACTATATGATTGGAATGGTACGACCTTATTTGGTCCATCAGAATTTCAAACCCATCACATCTGCACACGCGAAGAGCGGAGGAATATGGGAAGTCTAACACTCTGCAACGCGTTGATACTCATCATAGACGACAGTTGAAAAGAGGCGTGAGATATGCTCGGTGGAACAGAACCCCGGTAGTAGTTTCAGGAACCAGAAGGGTAACTCCTTAGTGAAGGTAGGGGAAGGCGCTGAGCACTCCGTAGCGACGGCTGCCTTCTACTAGCCGTTCAATCGAAAAGTAGATCCCTCCATGCCTGTCCGTGTGAATCCTCAAACAGGTGGGGTCCCCGGGTAACCTGAGGCCACTGGAGATGGGCCTCAGACGACTATCGAAAATGGAGATTCTCGGAGGGTTCCGGACCATAAGAACGCCCCCTCCGAAGTGACCTGCATTCTGACTCATCGACATTCGGCGTCGGCACCGTTCTTTCGCGACAGTGCGAGCCACTAGCATCTCAACCTCCAGTCTAACGGAATGGCAGGCGGCACCTTCTGAGTAGATGACATCCAACATCAACGGTGATGCTGATACCGGATGAAGGCCGACCAACCTAACGTCTCTGTCATGAATATGCCATACAACATTCCCTTTACCATTCAGGTTGACGTAAAGCACTTCGATAGATCTCGGGGTGCCACCAATGTTGCGTCCCCACTCCATACCCAAGAGGATTGATGCGCCCACGACAGCCATACTCTGTGGGAACTTTATCGCACCAGAGAGGTTGGGCAATTTATATGTCTTGTGAACCTTGCGGGCCTTCACGTCATAGTCGATAAGAGATGCTGTACCACGGAATGTACCGACAGTCAGAGAAGCTCCACCATCATCATGTAGAATGTAGAGATGGGAAGCCTCATCGTCGTAATGGTAAACAGCATTGTAGTAGCACGGGGATGACCCAGCGAACTTCACGAGAGGGATGGGTTGTGCTGGAGAGGACATCTGAACCAGTGAGATCAACTTATCATGTTTGAAGAGACCGTAGAGGATACCATTATTGGTAAAGAAGAAATCAGGCTTATCTTTGATGATAATCTCCTCCATAGGGCAATCCAATGTTAGGGCAGGTTTGGGTATGTAGGCCATAATATCACACATCAACTCCGGTAGTGGCCCGACGACTGTCGACTCCTTCCACACCCTTTCAACCATCTCAACACGGAGGGCTTCAACGTGGGCAGGGAAGAGCATCCAAACAAGGGACCACTAACGGCTTCGAAGGCGCACTCCGACAATTCAGTCTTCAAATTGAATATCGTAGCTGAGAAGTTATCAGAAGAGATTCAAGTCTATTTTGCAAAATGACTGAGCTGGATGATCAGAAGGTGACAGGAGACCAGATTGAGGGCTACCCCTTTACAGTGCCATTCGCCAGTTACTTCAGTAGACCAGGTGACCTAGAAACAACCCTCACTGATACCGAGCCTGATGTGGAGGACTCGCGGTTTCCTTGTGAACACACAGCTGCAAGGCGATGATCATCAGCGATGATATTCTCGAGTGACACAACCACTTTACTGCAGGTCCGAGACATTTCAGACACCCTGCAGGCGCTCCCGTCCCACAAGCAGTGCTCTACGGTAGAGCCTCTACCAGCTGTAGGCCATCTGGCCCTTCTCAAACAGAATTTACAGACGGAAGGCACGAGTACGATTTTCCGAGCGTCGACGCAAAAAGCTCCAGCGATACCACGCTCAGCCGGGCTGGTCACGATTATGCTTTCGCCGAGAGGATAAACACTCTCCGGATTATTCTTTATTGGCAAGAAAGAGTAATTCAATCGTAAATCTCGGTCAATTGGTCAGAAGCTTTCACCCAAACGGTCTGGGCCAGACCGCCGAACGAGCGACCGTTCAGGTTAAGCTTGGACGAGGCTAGGGCGGGTGTTTACGCTACCGCAAAGCATCGTCAATAGCGAAGAGGTATGAGCCGACGCTTCGGACTGAATAGTGTTGTAGGATCGACAAGTTGGCGGCAGTAGTTGCATTTTCGAGCCATGAAATTTATTCAACCTCCTTAATAGCATTATCTATTAGGGTCGTCGAGTCCGTTACCGACTCAATGTGAACAGTAATGGTACGTGAAGGAATCAAACGCTGCTCCCGTGGAACAAGGACAGATGCGCCGGCCGCATCAGTGGCGGAGAGTTCCGAGTCGCGGCATTGACCCGTGCTATCCAGTTACATCCTCCAGCATAACCGGTCTACGGGTGTCGAGCTTCGGAACACCGTCCACTCGGCCAACGGAGGGCCGAGAGCGCGCTTCTTGGGTCGCGCTAATGGGTAAAACCCACGTTGGGGGATGCTCATACGGAACCAGGGCAATATCGCGAAGTCATGCAATTGGATGGAACCCGCGAACTCAACGAAGCTCAGCGCTGAGAAATCCGAACAAAAGAATCTCGACTCAAAAACTAATCTCAGCTGATCAATTAAGATAACTCTCATCTCTTGACCTCATTTCCGATGTGCACTGCCGCGGAGGAGTAGTCATCGGAACAGGCCGAGGCTCGTGAGCTTCATGTCCCCTCAAGACTCCTGTTGACAAGGATAATAAGCTCTCTATAAATGCCAGCCCGGCACGTCAGCAGCTCGCACGGCAATTTATCAATTGAGGTAGGGGAAGGCACGAAGCAGCCCATAGCGAGTCCGACTTGCCACTTGTCGTCTGATTAAGAAGTGAAAACGCCCATGCCCATCATCGACAAAAAATAAGCATTCAGGGTTCCCAGGGATGGTTATCTCGCTGGAGACCTTTCTCAGGCGACTATCAAAGAGAGTATAGCTTGAAGCGGATCGAACCATGAGAACACCTCCTCCGAAGAAGCTGGGGTCTTCATCCATCTGGGCATGACTCCTACACCGCTCTTCCGCGAGAATACTTGTCCCTGTCCGCCTCATCTCTAGTCGAACGGAGTGGTAGATGTCACCCTCAGAGTAGATAACATCCAACACCATTGGCGATGCTGACACCCGATGGAGACCGATTAACTTCACGTTCTTGTCGTAGATATGCCACACGACCCTCGCTTTACGAAGCGGGTCGAGATACAAGAGCTCGATAGATCTCCCAGGGTCAGCGCTGCAGCGTCCCCACTCTATTCCCAGGAATATCGCTGAATCGATGATGACCATGCTACGCGGGAACTCTCCCACACCAGATAGGCTAGGTAAGGCCGCAGTTCTATCGACCTCACATGCCTTTAAGTCGTATTCAAGTAGAGACACTGTACCACGAATTTCAGTGTCATTGATAGATTCTCCGCCACCGTCATGTAGAACGTAGAGATGTGAAGCCTCCGAATCATAATAATAGGCAGCATTGTAGTAGCAGTAATTATGTGACCTGTAATGTGACCTTGGCGCCCTCACTAGATCGAAGCACTCTCCGTGAGACATCTGGGCAAGGACGATCAGTTCGTCTCGTTTCGATACCCCGTAGACATCATCATCTTTCATGAAGATGAAGTCCGGCTCCTCTTCAATATCGATGATAATCTCCTCCATGGGGCAGTCCAAGGTTAGGGCAGGTTTGGGTATGTAGGCCAAAATATCACACATCAACTCCGGTAGTGGCCCGACGACTGTCGACTCCTTCCACACCCTTTCAACTATCTCAACACGGAGGGCTTCAACGTGGGCAGGGAAGAGCATACGATGAGGGGACAACTGATATCGCGGAGGGCAACGACATCACACATTGGCGACCAGCGAGCGAGAGTTCGATGGTAGTCTCCCCTCCCAGAATTGCACCTCTAGCCTTAGTGTCAATCAATGCCACCAGCTCGCCACACTCATATCGAACGTACTATTGAGGAGCAGCAACGAAATCCCCATGATGCAGAGTTTGGGAGTGCAAACAGTGAGTCGCTCTGCTCTGACCTGCTCGACCTTCATCAGGTCAGAGCCAGCAAACCAGGTAGTAGCCTGTGTTTGCTACCAACTAGCAGTTGGAACCCACCACGGTCCAGTAGGGCACGAGAGCTGTCCGACTCCACAGCCGATCTGTGTCGAGTCAGCAGTCTCTAGTATTCTTCCTCCACATCCAGGTGGCGGAGGGCTGGGCCGAGCTCACTCCGCCATCATTGCGGAAATTGCTAGCTCTAACTATTTTGAACTACCGCGACGTTTTTCTTGTGATCTCTGAAGCGCACAAGCACCTCTGGTGCGCTCATAGGCTCTGCGTGGTCATATCGCCTGCCCCGATCCTCCTTCGTGACGAAGGTTTCGTCGGATTGCTGCCAATAATGGCATTTCTCAGGCCTGGGACTTAGACTGTCCATGGCCTCACAACATAACGCCCAGAGAAAACAGAAACGATGCACGGGGCGCCGAAAGTGTGCCCCAAGATAAAAACGCGAAACGTAAGAGCATCCCCTGAGTTCATCAAAAGTAATCGATATCCTATCGATATTCGAAGTCAGTGACCCAAACTCACTCGACTAGAACTGTTATAGGGCTACAAGAAGAACACGACCAGAGCTAGTATGATTGAAGCACCATCGCTCAATCCGCGCCCATGAATACTCCTCTACATGAGGGCGTTCTTTCGTTATTATCCGGCGCACTGCCATGGAAAAATTGTGAACTCAACAGGATCAGTGGACGAGTAGAAATTCCAATACTCTCCATCATCATAATAATCACGACACAATTGATAACGATGAGGGCACCAGTTGCTCGCCTAGACAGTTGTTCGCCAACGGTAACATAGAAAAATCTTCACCTAGAACGGCATGACACTCTCCTCCAGGAGGGAACCCCTCTTCATTAAGTGATATAAATAGTCATCAAGAAGGGACTCCCCAGCAGGCTCATAGAAATCACCTTACTGTGACTGGGTTGTGGCAGCAAGCAGGGACGGTAGTAGCTCATCTAGCGTAGGGGAAGGAGTATAGCAGTCGAGAGCGGTCCTTGGTGCCCAACCGCCGTCTAATAGAGAGGTAGAGACCCCCACGTCTATCGGTTTGGACGCCCAAACACTCAGGATGCCCAGGCAAGCTCAACTCGCTGGAGATTCTCCTCAAGCGACTGTCAAAGAGAGAATAGCTCGCAGCAGACCGGACCACTAGGATGCCCGCTCCAAATACGGGTGAGCCCTGACCGGTAGGAATTCGAGTACTGCAATTCTGTTCGAGTACAGTAGGAAGCTCAGAGGCGGTCAGCTCCAGTCTAACGGAGTGGCAGATGGCACTTTTCGAGTAGATAACATCCAACGTCAGTGGTGATGATGCTGATACTGGATGGAGGCCAAGCAATCTAACCTTCTTGTCGTATTTACTCCACACGGCACTTATCTTACCACCCAGGTCAACACAGAGAACTTCAATAGAGCCGGTAGGGCTGCCACTACCCCACTCTACTCCGAGAAAAGCATGCCCACCGACCATGGTCATCAGACACGGAAACCTCCCTCCACTGGCGAGATTCCCCGCCCTAACAGTCTTGTGCACTTTAAGGGCGTTCACGTCGAAGTCGATTAGAGACACGTCACCAGAGATGTCAGGAGACGGTCCTAGCCCTCCACCATCATCATGGAGAACGTAAAGGTGGGAAGTGTCGGAATCGTAATAGGATGTAGCGTTATAGTAACGACCACAGCGATTGTTGGAATCCCCGACTAGATCGATACGCTTGCCAGGAGAAGAGATGCCCTGCAGAGAAATGGAGTTGTTCCCTTTGAAGACACCGTAGACGATACCATCATTAGTGAAGACAAAGTCAGGCTTATCCTTGGTGATTATTTCTCCCATAGGGCAATCCAAGGTTAGGGCAGGTTTGGGTATGTAGGCCATAATATCACACATCAACTCCGGTAGTGGCCCGACGACTGTCGACTCCTTCCACACCCTTTCAACCATCGAACAACGGAGGGCTTCAACGTGGGCTGGGAGGAGCATACGAAGGAGAGGCAACAACGCTACAGGCAGCCGAGGACCAAGAGTTCGTGCGAACTCGTAGGATGATCACCGCATCCCCCAATGGTAGTGTCCCCACAATAAAGAGCATGGAAGACGACTTTCTGGCTTGTTCGGACAGACGATGACTTTCAATCGTTCGACCACATGTCGCCATCCATGAAACTGTGAGGACACGCTCGACCGCAGTACGAGTAATGCCCATCACAATCAGCAATACCCAAATTGCCCCCGGTCTCACCGAACTAACAACTCAAAATCCACAAAGAACAGAAACAACATGGCAACAGGGTATGTGGTGATTAAACGCCACGGATATCTCGTATCCGACTCGGTTCGACCTAAGATACCCATGGTCATGCTCGCAGGAATATCCTCTCCCTCACCTTCCAGTATCTCTTAGACTCATCCAGCACGGCCTTGAATGTGATAGGCTCAGTCTCAGCCAGAGTCGTCAATACCCTCCTCGACAGCATCATGTCCCCCGTCCTAACCCCGATTAATAAAATGAGCGTACGGCATGTTGTACTCCCGAGTGGCGGCGTTGAGTCGGGCTATCCAATGGCATCGGTGGATCCTCGACCGCTTCTGCCGGGCTATATAACTCCTCATCAAGTCATGCATCACTCGTCCTATGGCCAGTCTGAAGCACTTCTTAGTTCGACCATAACTTCCTCTGGCCTGATACCATCACAGTCAACAACGATACCACCCCACCGCCGCTTACCATCGCGAAGACCATCTCACGAGGTATCCTCGTCAGAGCTATCGGTGAGGGGAAGAACATTCGGAAGTATGAGAGCTGACAACATGACCACATTCTGATAAGGATCCACCCATTAATTGAGGCCACAACACAACCCCCTCGAGAGATGCAGTGAAACCAACGTGACATCATCGCCATCGCCACAGGAGAAGTCATCCGTCAATCGACGCCGCCGATCGCTTGGCAGCTGGTGGCATCACCTCCGAGACCTCCTCAACAGCGGCCTCGGCAGCTTCGTAGAGGTCATTGATTGGCCGCGTCCTCTTAGCTCCACCAAAGCGGACGGGTGAGTCGTGCGCCTTTAGAGTTTCGACTTCGCCATTGAGGATGGCAGACGTGTCCTCCTTCTTCCGCTTCAAGCAGGCGTACACAGCCTCGTCAGGGGAGCCTCGTGCGATGAGGTAATGGATGTCCACGCAACTGAGGGGCACAGTTGAGTCGGCTAACGGCCCTACTACTACTGCTACCTCTTCGTCTGGCCTATCCTATGCACTCGTGCTTCCGCCTGTTCGATGGTCCCCGGCACCCAGTAGAGCTCGGCAAACACTACCACACTGGCCGCAGTCAACGTCAAGCCTTCAGAACACGCCGTGATGGAGAGGACGGCTGAGACAGTTGGCATCCCTCGTCCCCAGCATTTCTCACCATCCTTACCAACTCTAATATCCTCGTCCTCCTGGAACTTCTTAACTAATTCTGGCCTCTTCGTCTGTGGCGTCTGTCCGTCTATCCGTATGAGTCTGAGGCGAATCCTACTATCAGAAGTCCGCAACTGAGTTGCGGCAACCATAGCCTCACCCATAGTTCTTCCCCGCAGAACTTCCCTTCACTCGCAGTATACCGTCGACCTTCTCCTCCAACTTATCAAGCATGCTGCGGTGATGAGCGAAAACGAGCATCTTACAGTCGTTGTCGAGTAGGTAGTCCAGATAGTCCTGAGGAGACAGATGATACACAGGCACAGCCCACTCGACCGGTCTCACCTTCACTGCCCCTATTTTGGCCTCGCCCGTCTTCCTCCATACTTCAAGGAATCCTTCAGACCTCTGTCCACCACCATTCATGAGGCTCTCCTTGCTGAGCTCCCTCATCGTCTTCTGCGCCTGCTGTACTTCCGCCAAGACCTTCTGGGCTTTGGAATCTGTGATGTCCAGTGGGACTTTAATTCTGTTCTTCTCGGGAAGCTCCTTCAGCACGTCCTTTTCAGTCGGCGTATCATTATCGTACCTGATGAGCTTGGCTTGGCTAACAGACATCCGCCTGTGGTGATAGCCCGCCATCACAGACCACTGCAGGCCTACTTGTGAGGAGGCTGTACAGCTCTTCCTTGTTTTCGGCCCCTACCCACTTGTTAACTACCCGTCCTGAAAGGGAATCTCTGACTCGGAGCGTTCGTCACGGTAAGTGTACAGAGCTCACCCTTGCCGATGTGCTGCTGCTCCTTGATGCAGTACCGGTTGTGGAATTTACTCTCGCTGGGAAAATCCTCTGAACGCAGAGATGAACAGGGTCAACTCGAAAATGTCCACCTTACTGAGGAGACAGTAGAGGATATTGTAAAGCTCCGCTGCTCGGTTGAGTGCCGGCGTGCCAGAAATGAGAATAGCCCGGTTGGCTCGCTGGATGACCGGTATCACAGCTCTTGTCCGCTGAGCTTTACTATCCTTAATAGCGTGACACTCATCACATATCACCACTTGGAAACTGAGAGAGAGCAGATGCAGCGTCGAGCAGGTTCTTGGAACAGGAATCTGGTTCAAGCCAAAAGTGGTACGACAGGCTTTGTACTGCAAAGTTTGCAGTCATTACCATACCAGTCGCGATCAAATTTCTACACCAAATAAATCAATCGGCATAACTCAACACCATCGGCGATGATCAATCGTTGGCACGGAGGGGTCCTAAGCTCAACAGCACTCCCATGCAACACACAATCGTGTAGGCGTTGACTCAGAAGTTCACACCGGGATATCAGCGAGCCGCTCAGGGGGCTTCAACGACCTTCCGACAGCGAGCCGTGACCGACGTATGACCACGCTGTTCCTTCTACTACACAACGCTGGAGCTGATAGGCAACTTTGTGAAGTCTTAACCACGGCGGGTTTCTATAAAGGCCCTAGTGAGGCCGGGATGAGCGTCTACCGAGTAGACTCTACTCCGCCATTCCTATTCACGGAGCAACGGTATACCGTCGGTATTTGAAGTGAGGAAAAATTCCTACTTCTTACCGGGTCCTGGACGCCTGCTCCTTCACCCTCAGATGTTCGGGCCTTACAGTGGAACGGATAGGAGGATTCTAAGGAAGGTGATAATACTGAGTGGCATTCGGCAGAGGTGGCTTTGGCGTAAGCTCTTGTTCATCATCGGTAATGATGAGGTGATAACCCTAATAACCAGGTAAACTCTTCCGTGGACCGCTTGCACAACCGAACCCTACATCTCGTATGGTCGCACTAGAATTAAGACTGTCTGAATGTGAAGATCTTTCGGCTTGAGTTGCATGAACCAAGTGCGATACAGTGAGAGTCCCTCGAGAACCATGACCATCACTTTGCGGTTTTTGTCAGTGTTGACCGTTTGGTTGCAACATATCCAAATGCTGAACGAATAGTAGACTTCACCACCTCTGCTTGTTCCTCATATCTTATGTAGGACTCGTCTTGCGCACCATCGGATGCTGACCATCCTTGTCCCATGCTGCCTCAATAACGAGAAATCCATTCGATGAGCGTGAGTGCTCATCTCGCGAGGTACTCGAATGGATGAAGTACTGCTCTACGTGAGCTAGGCGCCCAGGGTTGATCCGGAGCGATCTGCTTGGGCAGGAGGATGTAGGGGTTGTTGGACTGCGAGGTTCGCAGCTCCAGGCAACTTCCTCGCGTGAACATAGAAGACTCGCAAGTCGATTCGAGGTCTCACCCACTGCTCTCAAGCACGATTACTCACTCCCGCGCATTTCGGGGGAACGGCAGGATCCGACCCCAAGAACCTCATGGTTCCGAGGGAAATTTCCCGAACTTCCTTTTCAACCGGGGTATGAGGATTGATCGAGCGCAACTCGGCCCCATATGACTAAATCCTATCGAATTCCTCTAACAGTGTTCCGAGGAATCGGGAAGCGAAAACACTCCCATCATGGCTGCCACACTATGCTACACTCACTTAGAGCCGTTAGGCCTGGTCTGGAATTTGGAGTTGTTCATGAGGGGGTAGCCAACAATAACGAATTTCGCGTCGCTTTGAATGGTGTCCTTCCCTTTCATGATGACCTGACAAAAGCCTGCTATGGAGTGGCAGCCAAAGTCGGCGACCTACCTGAACCTGATCTCCTCGGACATGATCCTTCAGCCACTCTAAAATCTGATCCTTCCAGACAAACTTCAAACTAGGTGGGCATATCACCAATACCGGCCATTCAGTCCGATACGCCAGAGCAACAGCCAATGCCTGCAGGGTCTTGCCTAGGCCCATTTCATCACCGAGCAGACATCTGCCCCTCCGCTGCAAAGCGAATTCCACCCCCGCCCGTTGATAGGGCTTCAAAGGTGGCTGTATCGCGTCAATGGCTTCTGGTATAGGAATGGTCTCAGTGGGGGTAGGATTGCTCGATAGAACCGATAGTACGAACCTGCACTGAGATGATGACCTATTAACGCTCGATGCTGCCTCACTGTGGGATTGGCTCCACGACGGCCACTCCGGGTAACTTCTTTAGCCTCGGCTATAACCTTATCGATGATCTTCGCCCTAACATCGTCATATCCGACTGAGTCTACCACCACTCGCCGCTTACCTGCTTGTGTTCGGCATGAGAGCTTCATTCACTACGTATTCCCCCGGGTTGTTGTCGACTGGTCGCAATAGCGGGGTTTCGAAACTGAAAAATGAATATAATATCGCCATACATTGAATGCTCTGAGCTCGGACCTGAGGGCTCGCCAGAGGTCCCTGGGCAGCCAGTCGCCGGTAGTAAGCTTCAAGCTGCCGTTGCTGCCAATCTCCATGCGAAAGTTATACCTGTTTCGACATCATCGAAGTCGGTTTGGTACGACTGCTCACGTTTTGCCGTCCGATGCTGCATTTTGGCAGGTGGGAGCTGCCGGGGCTGATTTAGTCCGGTACCCTGCAACCTGTTGGTTATGCACGTTATTCTGAGTTGACTGCCATGGGAGGGTCCGCGGCGTCTGGTATGACGGCATGGCAGGCTGTGACCTGACCGAAAGGCAGTTTCAACAGATCAATCGACACTAGCTCCAGTCATCACCCTGTAGAGTGTTGCTGTACTCGATTGGGGTCGAAGGTTGGCAGACCTCCTCCACTCGGCGGCAAATGGGGAGTCGATATTGAGTTACTACAATGGCTGAGATTACCAGCGGTGCGGAGAGGAAGCCGCGAGCTCACCGTGTTGCCGGTGGTGCTGAAAATGCATATTCCTGGAAGGTTGGTAGGTGGCCTCTCGGGTTCTGGGGACGCCACCCACTAGAAGGGGGCTGACTCGGATGCTGTCCGCTCGTAGGTGCGCTACTGGGGTGTTGTGTATTAGGATGCTGCTGTGAGAATCTGAGGTCGATGCTTGCTGCGGGCAGATGAGAAAGATACCACCCTACCGGCGACTATTATTATTAAAGTTATTATTCTGATCAGTAGGAGGTGCCGTGCCTTGTAGGTACGACTTGAAAAGTGCTAATTGGCCGTTACATCCCTCTTGATTGAGCACCCATTGGCAGTATCCGAGGTCGGAGGTTGCTACCTGTGGAGGGAAGATTCATTCAAGCGCGGAAGTTGAGGGTAGTACAACGCGTCGACTAAGTATTGGAAGGAGAATCGGTATCCGATGTCGATGATGAATTAACATGAATTTGATGACAGTACAAAGGACAACTGTCAAATTATAAGTTTCTCCACTTTCATGCTCATTACTTAAAGTCACCAGGCAGACTGGATTCTCTGCGACGACGGCTACGATGATCCGCTCCGCGACCGGCGAGCAAGTCGTTATTCGAACGCATACAAGATCCTACGCGGCTGCGGCCCTATGTCCCGCTCTGGAATCCGATTAAAGAGAGGTGTGGGACCGCCGGACGAGAGGACGATAAGTCAAACCAATTCCACGACAGTTTTTATCGACACAACTGGCAGCGAGCCTCGTGCAAAATCACATGCTCATTACCCCACTATTGCATCCATTCTTCGTTGACAGTAGCTACCCCTACCAGTGTATTAGGCAACACCCGAAGTCCCTTAAGGACATTGCTACTACTCACTACTCAAAAATATTCTGGTTTGGTACATCGGAGAAGTCAGTACGCCATTGCTGAGCCAGTCAAACTATTCGCCAAGCGATTCATCGGCAGCATGCAGGTCGGGAGGGTTAATTTGATTGTGTTATTTACTAAACTCAAGCGTGAACCCATCCTCGAGGGGTGGTAGAGTATTCTACAATAGCAGTATGTATCACCTCTTCAAAGGTCTTGCCATTGTGCTTTCCAAATCCTATTCTGGTCGATCCGTCGACATGCTGTTGGTTGGGGATGGTGAACGTGGAGGAACCCCCACTCGAGGCCGCTCGCTGCTGCATCATTTTAATTAAACCTTCAGCAGGCTGCCGTGATGTGGTAGGGAAGGGTGGGTCTTGAAATCTTGCGCACTTGCAATTCTTTAGCTTGATCGATTGCTGTCTGTGGGTGGTGTTGGTAATACGAAATTTCTCCCCTGCCCCTTGGAGCAAAGATGAAGTACGTAGCAGCCTACCTTATGGCCGTTTTGGGCGGCAATGATGAGCCCACTGAGGAGGATGTCAAGCACATTCTCTCTTCCGTTGACGCTGAGTGCGATGACGAGGTAATATAAGGGACCAACACTAGAGGGACGACTCGTCTTCGGTGATCGATTTGCACGATACATTCCGACCTGTTTTGTATCTGACGGTGTTCAAGCTGAGATTCCTAGTATCGATATTCAGATGCTCGCCAAGTTCTTCGCTCAAGTGAAGGGCAAGAACGTCCAGGAGATGATCGCCACCGGTCTCACCAAGCTCGGCTCCATCGCCTCCGCTGGTGCCCGCCCCGCTGCCGCTGCCGGTAATACTCGTCAGTGTGGACTGTCTTGCTTCATTCTGTCATTTAGGTGCTGCCGCCGGTGCTGCTGAGGCCGCCCCTGCTGAGGAGGAGAAGCCTGTTGAGGAAGAGGAGGAGGAAGAGGAGATGGACTTCGATCTCTTCGATTAAGTGGCTACCATAACCACTCATCCTTGGTTCCGAGAGGCATCAGTCATTACTGTCGTTTGGTTGTATAGTATTAATAGAGCTATTGTGGGCAGAGGCCGGAAATAGGGGTGTGAGGGTATCTTAAGTCGATGCTTGCTCATCACGGGTGATGTTGTTCAGTTGTTGTTGTGCTGTCGTCGTCGTCCGTGACGACTGTGACGTGTTATTGTTATAAACTACTACTACTATCACAGCATAATCATCAGCTACTACTAGATGGCGCCCATCGACAGGAAAATCTACCTCGATCAACTACGTCAACTCGACATACACCGAGGAGCACCATCAGAGGGCCATGCAAACGACGAAGACACGGCGTCTCGACCGGGATTGGACCCATCCCAGGATTCAGCCCTCCGACGACGCTATCTGCCGCCTGCCGAGGCAACTGCTGCTGATGTAAACCCATCGTAGGCGTGGTTGGAGATCACGTTATTGTGTTAGGAACTCGAGGCTGCGCTGAAAGGCGTGCAGATAGAGTCGGAAGAGTCTTGCAGGCAGCTGCTTGACATCATGTGGCAGCCGAGGTTTAGGGAGTGGCACTGGCTGGATGATGAAAGTGATGGTTACCGTGGCAACAGTGGCAGGGCTAATGGAGAGGACGATCGCTATGCTGAGACTAACTACGATGGTCTCTGCTGGGCTGGGGTATTCGATGCTATTGATTTGGTCATGGAGCGGTATATACAACACACTACCAATAGCGTGTTGTTGGCTATGGTAGTACTGAGGGCAGGAGTCGTAGTAGTGGTCACTGTCCTGGTCGTTGTCGTTTTAGAGTACTGAGGTAACAGCAGTGGATGAGGTCATCATTGAGCTGCTGAGATGGTCCAAAATAGTGTTAGTCAGCAACTCCCAAGCCACCCTATTGTGAGTGTACTCTTCACAAGCATCACGTCATCGTGGACGGTACAGATACAATTCCTTCGATCGGCTGATGGCGTTGCTGGACAGTCCCCATCCACGGATCATCATAGCAGCCCTAGACGTCCTCTGGAACTACAACTACTCTACTACCAACATTTTCAAACGTATGCTGACCATCGTCACCTCGTGTCGTGGAGTCCCTCCCGTCAGGTGTCGTACATGTAGCGAACACACAAGCAACCTCGATGGACGAGGGGATACAGAAGGGTATGAGGATGCGGCTTAGCTGGCTGTCCGAGGGATGGGAGAATTATAACCCTAGTTATGATGTTCTATGCTGCTGTTGTAACCATTCGGGAAGCAGCAGCAGAAGTGCAGGAAAGGAGGTGATATTAGGGGTCTGGTTGTGGACCTTTTCGGCTTGTACTGATAGTTGTTGTCAGTCACTGGACCCGCAGATGGTGCGGTCCACGGCAATATCTCTGCCGAAGAGTGTGGAGTTCATATTTGATTATCAGCAGCCACTCACACACGAGATGAAGTCACTCCATTGCACTTTGGCTAAGGGACAACAGGGGGTTAATGCAGCCAACGAACTGATGGAAAAACTTAAAAATACGGTTACTGAGGAGTCCGTCCTTACGATGCTGCGGTACAGGCTACGTCATGCCTTGGCCCTCCTGAAGGGTGACAGCGACTTGATGCTGCTCTTCACTGCGATACGTCTTTGTACGGTGGACATAACCCTGCAGATCAGACCACATCACACGCCACCGCCATGCGGGAATATGGGCATTGAATCCACGGCTAGGGGAGGACGACAGCCTCCGGCATGGGGTCCATCAGGAATCGGTAATGTGCATGCGTGCAAAGTCCATACCATAACTTCCGCAACTTGTTAGGTAGTGGGTTCCTGCATATGTACTTGCAGACCTACCCAGCTTTCCTTGGCCAACTGGCTGCCTTGCCCTTCTCTGCAGTATCGTATGCCGAGTCGGTTAAGGGAGTCCCTGTAGCGAGGACCCTCCCCATAGAGGTGGAGACCACTCTCTTATGGTCTTATCGTCTCATGAGCACCGTATTGATGGAGGGAAGTCTACTGGGGGCTGGTGGACAGCAGCTAGTTGTTGGTAGGATGAGGGGGAGTGTCCGCCATGATTTGCGTCGTTGTCCATCTACAATGGGCCGAGCTCTGGCCTTCACACTAGGACTATAGCTTGAAGTCATCTGCTGTGTGTGAATAACTCCACTTGAGGAGGGATCCTGCACTCACTGTAGCTCACTGTGAACGCAGAAACCTCTTCGAAGACTGAGTCAATACTCCCATCATTGTTGGTAGATGAACGCAGCAAAGACGGTTCTGCTGTTGTTATTTCAGCATTGGCCCCTTCCTCCAACCTGGGCCATATGTATCGTATGATCCAGGGTTCTCGAGACAGGCTGGTGAATGCTCTGACACAGGCCCCAGTGGATGGCGCCCCTCCTAAAGACCAGCCGCGGTATACGCAGAGTCTGACAGTATGTAGTGAGTGTATTGATGTGATGACTAATCTCATAACGGCAATGCAGTACCCTAATATGATGGTTAACGTCAACAACATGTCTATGGTAGGTCGACCAGGGAGAGAATCTTCAGGTTGAACCTTGCTTCTTACGCAGATTTTGGATTTCCTCATCCGTCTGTCGACCCATGAGATACCGATAGACTGGCATCACAATACGGTACTAGCCTTGGTCAGCTGCTGCAAGTGTCTCGAGATTGCTCTCGAGTATTCCACTGGCTGCTTTGGTATACTCTTCCGGGACCTCAATGGACTTGATAAGTAGTACCACTCTTCCGCCAACTCTCATTAATATGACCCCCCTGCTCAGACTGCTGGATGTGGTGGCAGCCTTGTCGAAGGACTGTTATGATTGTTGGACCTCCTCTAGGGAGTCCACTGATGGCGTGGCGGGGGAGATGACTACGAGAAGATGCTCGTCTTATCTAACAGACGTAAGGCAGCCCCTCCTCCTCCTGCTGTTGCTGCGGACGCCGCTGGTCAGGTAACGAGCTGCAGGCAGTCCTCAATCTGCTCAAGACGTCGGTGCACAACATAGACCCCAGCGTGGGGATGAACCTTAATGAGGCTCTCGGTGGCAGGGAGATCGAAGAGGTGATACCGTAGCGTGGTAGTTATCGTCAACAGTTGTTGTTGTTCAGAGTGAAGGGCAGCAGCTGTCGGAGGACTCGGCGAGACGTCGTAGAGAGGGCTTCCAGAAGGTTATGGTCAGACTGTTCGGGGATGGCGGGGAGGCTATTGGCGCCCAGAATGTTGGTTACTTAGCCCAGCTGCTGCACTACATCTGCGATAACGATCCCATCATCATCCCTACGGTACTAGGGCCGAACGGCGAGCTTCTCAAGGCCATGGCCAAGAGCTTGCCAGTAGTTCGCAACTCTAGCTTCGCTCTTGGGTGGACCTCCGACTGCCCTGTCGAGCTTCTCTCTGCATAACAAGGGTGCTGAGCTGCTGCGTGACCTGCAAGGGGAGGATAACCCCTTGACTAAAGCTGGTGAGGCTGGTGATGACCGGTGATGGTGCAGGAGTACGGCCTGTGTCACCACTGGCCGAGAAGGTGACCTCAGACCTACCTATGATGCTAAGCCAGTCTCTCGAGGATATCGTCCGCAACCGCAATGAGCTTGCCAAGCCTCTAGTGGAGGCTGCGGTTGGGGGCCTGGAGGACCTCCTGGCCTGGGCTGATCGGGAGGAGGCTGCCAACAACACTGGTGGGTTGTTGAGCGCTAAGCTGGCACCTGCATGCAGGCTACTCACGTCACTACTGCAAACACACTCATCGATGGCTAAGCTGTTCGTGATGGAGGATACTGAGGGAGGAGGGAAGTCGTCAAAGCCGGGACAACATCTTAATGAACTCTTGGTCAAGTTGGCTACTCACCCCTCCTTGCCGAAGGGGAGCAGCATACTAGCACCAGTTGTCATGATCGGCTCTGCGACTGCGACTAACCAGCAGCAAGGCCAACAGCAGCATCCCCACTACCACCCAATAGTGGCCACCTTCCGGGCTCTTGAGAACGCCTTCTATAATAACCTCAGTAAGAACTACTGGTGCCTCGCTGTCATCACGCTCGTCTTCCTCAGGCCCTCCCCATGCGTCCACTGCATCGTCATCATCGGCGTCCAGTCAGCAGACCGACTCGGCCGACTGCGTCCTCCCGTTGGCGTCCCTGGTGGTCGACAACGGTCAGAAGCTTGCCGAGGGCGCCGCTGATCATTCTCTGCTATCAGCCGTCACATTCGGGTTGAAGGTCCTCGGGTTGGTCCATGCCCCCTTCAAGGACACTGGTGGAGGGTTGTTCGGTAGTAGTACATCGCCTGCTGGCGCCTCGACTAGAGACTACCTCAGCTACAGTCTATTGCCGGTCCTCGATACCGTATGCAAGTTTGCCCCGGAGCTGCTGGAGCAGCTGGCAGTGGCAGAGGTGGAGGAGGCTGACCGACAGGCCGGGCCGACCGAGGTCAACATGGACTTGACACTGCAACTGAACTCCCCTCCCAACCAAGTCAGACGGTCGAGGTTCATGAGGGACACTATCGACTGGCGGAAGGCTGTGGAGATGAGCGCGGAGAAGAACGACAGTGTTGATGCTATGCGGTGGTCACTCTGGTCGGCTGTGAAGAAGTTCATGGAGGCCGTGACGAAGCTGGCCAACACTCCTAGTGGCAGAATCAAGAGGGTCAACGATATGTTCTTCAGCAGCCTCAGTCACAAGCAGATATCCAACTCAGCGAGGATTGCCTCGGTGCTCCTCAGCAGCGCCTTCATTGCTATGACTAAACGGTACGCCAGCTTGCAGGAGAAGGTGGATGCTACGAGGCTGAGCACCTCGAAGAAGAGGTAAGACCGTCTACAGTATGAGGCCCAGGGGGAACTGCTGGTGGTAGGTTTGCCACTGAGCTGTTTGAGTTGTTGGCCAAGTGCCATGTGGAGGACAGGAGCCATCACATCAGGGTTCTCTCCATCGATGCTATGTTCAAGGTAATGGGGAGGGGGGTAAAGGGGGGTGGTGAATGATCGTTATGGCTGTCAGATGGGGGGCTTCGGACAGGACTTTACTAAAATATGGTTGTGGATGTACTGAAAGGTGGGTGCCGGGGGTTGAACGCGGGACCTTTTGATTACCAACTGGTAGATCCTCTGACGGACGAGACACTGTCGGCTTCGGTACTCGGGTATTGTGAGAGGATAACCTCGGTGAAGAGGATGGAGAACTCCAACCTCACCCAACCCGCGCTCTTCCCCACTATCGACAAGAGCACTCCCTCGGCAGTCCAGAGCTTTCTCAAAGTGGATGGCTATAGGCTGGTCAGCTCCCTCCAAGTGAGGTTAACAGCAGCCTTGCTACCCCTCTGGAGGGATGACGCCTGGCTGGGGCGGGAGGCAGCCTCGGAGGAGGAGAAGGCCGGCGAGGCTAAGCGGTACGTGATGTCGGCTAGGGCATGCGGGTCGATGGTCAAGCTGTTTACTCATGCTGTTGAGCCTGACCCAAGAGTGGTTGATGATGACACTGCTACTAGTACCACATCTCCCCCTCCTGATGGTAGTGAAGGGAGCCCTGCCGAAGCTGCCATAGCGGAGATGCTTCGAGCCCCAGCTCTACGTCGAGTACCTGGCGATGTCGCCATGGCTGAGGAGAATCCTCCCGCTGCTGCTTCCGCCGAGGCCTCACCCAAGGCTTCTACCGCTCCTTCAGCAACGGATGCTACTCCTGTTGGAGATCCAAGCATCAGTCTCAAGAGCTCATCCGCAGCCCATTACGCCCTCAAGGAGAATTTCATTGCGGTCCTGCGTGACAGAGTGCCGGCCTTGAGGAAGGCCGACGGCGGCCTCGATCTTCCGTCCGACCTCACCGCTGCGGAGGTCCGAAAGAATGCCGAGGACGTTGGGAGGGACTTCATCTCGCGCTGCATCACCCTGTCAAAGAAGGGTGGTCAGCCGACTCACTGTGCTGATGTCATCAGTAGGGTGGCTCAGAACTGTAATCGGGTCCGACTGGGCGTCGCTGAAGGTGAGCCTTCCGAGCCGGGTGATGAGACGGTCAGGCTGAAGACTCATGTTGCCAATCTACTGCATGTGGTTGGTGTGGTCACTGGTGAGTTTGTCGACGAGATCAAGGTGGCAGCTGAAGGGGAGGATAGCGCTCCCAATGCTCTGCAGTGCCTGTCGCATGTACTTGCTTTCCTTACTAACGCCTCTGAGAGAGTGAGGGCTACGCTGTGGAAGAGTGGCAAGGCTCAGGGGATAATAGAAGGGTACTGTCATTATTGTGAGAAGAAGGTTAACGCGGGGGATGATGATAAAATGGCGGATGCCCATTCCTGGCTGGAAACGATGGTGGAGGAGTCGGCGATGCTCGCCCGAACTGAGGAAGAGGAGGAGGCCAGCGCCAAGGAGATGCCAGCGTGGCTTACTGAGGCGTCCCTGGCAATCGAGGGCCTCTGCGATGAGCCCTACATCTACACCGGCGACTGGGATGCTCTGCAGCAGAGGCTCCTCGCCGCAGTGGTGGGCGTCCTCACTGTCCATGAGGAGAGGCGATCGTCGAGTGACCCTCTGAAGTTGGTGGCAGTTGTGGTACCATCACCTGACCTCACCAGAGCTGCCCTCGAGGTCATGTCCTTGCTGGCCAACAGGGAGGTAGGCCGGTGGATGGGAAGTGAGGGACTTATGCCCGCTCCCTTCAGGTTAACGCTTCCGCAGTTTTCGGGTCTTCGCCGTGGAAGCTGTTGTCGTTGCTGAGCTTGAGGCGGTCCTCGTCCTATCCTGAGATCACCTCCATGTTGGCGAGTGTATTGGCGAAGCTACTGGAGAATAAACAGTTCATCGCGGCAGTGGTGGACTTGGCATTGCGGCAGTTGAATAAGGAAAGTGAGAGGAAGAAGAAAAAGGGGACTGCCGAGACTCACAAAAGAAGAATCACCGTCGTCATCATCATCACCAGCAAGATGCTGAGGAGAAGAGCAAGAAGGAGGGGAAGTAGGCTTGCCGTCGTGTTAGTGAGCACTGTAATTGCTACTCCCGTGCAGGCCTGGCGATGCCTCGGAGAAGTCTCATCAACCTCAACAGCAGACCTCTCCTCCGCGACAACACCATCTGGCTTATAAGTTGTCGGACATTCTGGCGAACCCTATGATGAAGGGTTTGATGTTGAAGGATCCCCACACGGTGGAGGAGGTCCTCGTGAAGGTAGTAACTACCCTAACACTCCCTCAGTAGCAGTACACGCCTCCTCCTGGTTGTAGGACCTGATGAAGAAGAGGCAGCAGAAGGCCGCCACACCTTCCACTGCTGCTGAGAAGTCTTCTACCGGCCTCGAGGATGGACAGAAGGAGGACAACTCCATCATGGTGTTGCTCGACACGAAGGATGATGATAAGTACGTCGCCCCTTCATCCATCGCCTCCCACCCCACTCCTGTAGGGACGGCCCACCTGTCTCGACTTACCTAGCAGGAGTATCAACTGCGGAGTATCCATACTCGATCCTCGCTGTAGCCTCAGAGTTCCTACTGAGGACCTTGGACCTCCTTAGTACTGTAAGGAGGGACTCTGATGATGAGACACCGAAGAGTTACCCTCTGGCCATCTCTGTCGAGGGTGCCATGTAACACCGAGGACGGTCCGTCGGCCAGTGCTCACTGCTGCTGCTACTGATGTAGGTACTTCCTCGATACTCTCATAAGCAAAATACAGTTCGCGGTGGCGAGTGGGGGCAGCAGTGACCAACTGGCAGGGTCGATCATTCTGACACCTCTAGCTGCATCTTCCAAGATGCTCTTGGACCATCCTATCAGAGTTGATGACTTTATCATCACTACCGTAGGAGAGAAGCTGTCGTCCCTCCCCATTGGGAGAGGCCGGCCAGGCGGTGGTCAGACTGGCAGTAGTACTATGAAGTCTGGCCTTCCATCTCATATCAGGCTGCTGGACGCAGCTCTGTGCCTCTTGTACGCCTCCCTCTGATAGCGATAAGAAAGCCTCTGCGGGTGGCGAGGTTGTGATAAATTGGTATAAGTCCCTGGCCGATAAGCTCACTCGAGAGCCCTTCGCCAAGTACAGCCACGATGACGATGATAATGAGGAGAAGGAGCTTGCCTGGGTTATGATGACCTATCGCCGGTTTGCCCTCCTCTACGCCCTGCTGTTGAAGGCGAGTCAGATGGATGGTGTCGACAAGGTGTTGGGGCGGGACAGAAGGCAGCATCTTGCTGCGGAGTGCAACGAAGTCCTCGGCAGTATCATGCTCCACCAGGTAATGAGGACAGCCCTGGACTTCCTTCGTCGATGGGTGTGGTCAGGCCCTACTCAGCTGATCTCTCTGAGGCAGTACTGGCATGTATGGAGATTGTTACTCGCCCTCCAGCCCTCCCCGCTGACGATAAGAAGCAGCAGAAGGCGGAGCTCCCTCCCGAGGATGAGCAGCTTGCCATGGAGGAGGATGAAGGTGAGTGGGGTTTGAGGGAACCATCAGTTTTTATTGCGCTGCTGCTACAGATTCTTCGCCAAGCGTCATCTACCACTTCGGGCCACCAGCAGGGTTCTTGCTGGATGAGGACTCGGATGATGAAGAGGATGAGGGGGATGATGATGAGCTTATTCCCACTATGATCGTCGAACCGGTCATCAATGATGACGGCGAGGCCAACCCGACAGGGGACGACGCCGCTGGTGGTGATACTGCCGCTGGAGAGGGCGGTGATGATCAGAACGAGGGCAATCAAGATGAGGGCGAGTGGGCTGATGACGATGGTAAGCCGCTGTTGCTGCGGGTGAGGGTAGTGCTGGTAATGGTCACGTAATCTCAGTGTACGACCGGTTAGAGGACGATGAAGATGATGGCCTACTCGACGACCTCGATGATGGTGATGAGGATGAGGAGGATGATGAGCAGTTGGTCCCTCCCGAGTCCGAGATACATCCAGCGGAGTCTCAGCCAGATGAGCTCGAGGAGGAGAGGGATATGCAGCTGGAGAGGGAGCAGATGGAAAACATCGATCCTGATGACCTCGACGAGGATGATGATGATAGTGATGACGAGGGCAGTGATGATGACGAGGGTATCATGGGGGAGGGGGCGGAGGGCAGTGATGATGAAGGAGAGGACGATGACGTTGATGGAGACGTTATGGACGTCTTGAGGGATGTACGACCCTTCGCCTAGTAGCTCGCTACCACGCATTCGCCCCTATCAGCAGGTTGTGATGAGTGCCGCGGCTCCTAACGCAGGAGGCTCTTCGGCTCCTACCCGCAGTGGCCCCGATAGCAGCAATGTGGATGGGGTGAGATGCTGCCTGCTGGCTGAGCTGTGTCATCATCGCTTTTCTAGGAACCGGCCGCTGGTGGTGATGGTCGGCAGGAGCAGCCCCATGGCGTGGCTGATACCCCCCAGGGTGGCCGGGAGGGTCCTAGTACTGGTGGTAGCAGTAGTAGTGGCAGTAGTGATAGCAGCAGCAGCGGGAGCTCCGGGGATGATGATGGTGATATCGTCATTGAGGTAATACAGTAGCCCCCTACCTGTCGATACCGGAGACTTGGTCTTTCAGTTTGATGATGGTCATGACGAGGAGGACGAGGAGATGATGGAAGATGATGAAGGCGAAGAGGATGATGACGAAGAGAGCTCTGATGATGAAGGGGAGGAAGGCAGTGACGACGAGGATGCCATACCCCTACTTGGCTTCGATGGCGACGCCCCTCGTGGGAGGATGTATCCCAGAGGAGGAGGTGGAGGCCATCTCATGTTGCCAGTCCTGGAGGACGGTCCTGGGAGGGTAAGTCTACTGATGTCAGGCATCACGCTTCATGCCAACCCTCCTCAGGCCTTCGGGATCCGCGACCTACTCCCGCGGAGGCGTGGAGGCGCTGCTGTCGGTGGTGCCACAGCAGGAGGAGGCCCCCACGGCGCTGACCGCATTACCGGCGTTACAGACCCCAATGCCATACCCCCTAACGCGATGCTGAGTGCGCAGGTGGGCTGCTTCGGCTCTTCATTAGAACCACCCTGGACTGATACGTTCGCTCAGAGCCTGCTCTTGCCCAAACCACCTCGAAAGGTCTGGAGCTTCCTTAACCCAGAGGAGAGTCCTGATAAAGGGGCTGCAGGACGCTATTCGGCCGTCCATCCCTTCTTCGAGGGACGGCAGAACAATCGTATGCCGCCCTTGGTGGCCCGTCCCCACGGCGATCTCGGTGGTGATGGAAGCGCATCGGGAGATGGTGGAGTGGATCTGATCACGGGCGTGGTGGAGCCACCTACCAGTAGATCCGTGACCAGCATGTTATGCAATAGAGTTGAGGAAGCTGTAGCGGCTGGGCTGAGGGAGGTAGTAGGGTTGATGCCGAGGATGAATGGCTGGGGAGTGGTCGTGTTGCAGGAACCAGAGGCTCCTACCCCTCCAGCAGAGACCCCGAAGAGTGAGGGTCGACGGAGGAGGAGTAGAAGTGATGCTGGTGATAAGACCGAGGGGGAGGCCCCGAGGAAGAAGTCCCGGCGATTGTCCCGACGCCACAGTAGACGAGATGAGGCTGACAACAATGTGGTCGACACGGCCACGCAGACAGGCAGTCAATCGACTGCTGCTGCTGCGACCGATTCACAAACGGCGCCATCATCGACGGATGCGGCCGGGGAGAGTGCCGCTACGGCTGCTGACCATCAGCAGGAGGAGACTGCTGCCAATGGAAGTCATGGGAATGAACCCACCACAGCAACTGCTCCTGCTGATGAGAGTCCCGCGGAGGGGGTCGCTGTGGAGGCACCCCCACCTGCCGAGGCACCCCCACTTACCGAGGCAGCACCGGCCGAGGCAGCACCGGCTGCCACGGAGGCAGCCGCGGTGGTCGACACTAGCCAGTATCCCCAGGCGTGCATCGATGCTGCTAACAGGATGAGAGTGCCAGTGGGAGAGGTTGTTAGGAGGTCTGGCATGGACCTATCGGTAGTAGGGCATCAGCCTCCCCACGCCTCCGTCAGCTACTCATCATCAGGTACTGGTGGAGTTGCCTCCTGACCTTCAGCGGGAGGCCATACTGGATGCAGTGAGGGGGATGGATGAGGGGGTCCTGACTGAACTCAGGAATGAATACCGTCGGCAGAACCCTCAACAACAGGACCAGGTAGGCCTGACCGCGGGGGAGTCGGTGAGGATGTGCACTGCCAGGGAGAAGCGAATGCCGCCGCCGACGCCGCCGATGCTGCAGGCGGTTGATGCGGCAAATGAGGCTGCAGAGTTCCTCAATGCCCTGCCAGCAGACCTCAGAAGGGAGGCTCTCATCAGCATGCAACTTGACGATCCAAGCTCGATAGAGACACTTCCAGAGGAGCTCAGAGTAAGGGCGTCTCCTCCCGACCCTCCTCCACCTCCACTACTCCTACTCAGACGGAAGCCAGAGCAGCCAACGAGGAAGTAGAGCAGCGAAGGCGCCATCATCAGCAGCTGCTTCGACGGCCGAGGACTCGTTTCGGTGTTACTGGTGGTGGAACTCGTCGTAGTGGCGGAGGGGCCACCAGTGCACATCAGCGAGAGGTCGAGGAGCAATCTCGGAGGCTGCGTGCCATGGGGGAGAGCATACGAGGTTGGTCATCGTCTCCAGCCTGCCACCGCCGTTGGTGATGGTATTTTAGGTTCGGTGGATAATGTTATGCATTCCACGACAACATCCGCAGGGGGAGGTGCCGCTGCGTCCTCTAATGGTGGTGGCGGGCCTAGGCAGGTTGGGGCCTACCTGAGCCCCTTCCCTGAGGAGTCGGCATCCTTCTATGAGGACCTCCTAGCTGATGATGGCCCTCTTGTTGGTGGCCGTCGCTTCGGCGGTACCCTCACGCAACGCCTCAATGGAGGGGGTGTACCAGGGCATCAGCAGCTGGCTGCAATCATTCGAGAGTTCGGTAGGGCTACCCATCATCGTCCCCTCTCGTCGCCAGTCCTCTTCCTTGTTAGAGTCTGTCGCTGAGAACCCCGACATGTTCCTCTTCGATACCAGCAGAGGGGTAGGGTGGGGGAGGGGAGGGGCTTGTCCTCCCATGCTCACCCCCTCTCAGAATCGTCGTGGCGGCGGCGGTGGGCCATCCTTCGCCATTGGCAGCCCAGGGATGGACATTGATTCCTCTTGGGGTAGTACGGCTCCCTCCTCTACCGGGTAGCTCACGTTCCCTGCCCAGGTCCTGCTGCAGCGTTCATCGGCAGACCGCAGGGGCGTCGAAGGCCCGACCTTGGTGATTGGGCCTCCTCGTCCAGTGTGCGGACGATGATACAATCGCCTGGTGGTGGGCCGCCGCCTCGTCGCCCTAGCCCCCTCTCCGCAGCATCACTGGAGTCCCTCAATCTCGGCCTACAGGCCCCACTGCGTACTACACCTGTTTCTGGCTGTGCTTGTTATTTTAGCTTTCCATCAGGCATCATCAACACCAGAGGGTCGCCAGCCTCGGGGACCGGAGGAGGACAGGCTATCGACAGGAGCTGGCTGCAAAGCCCCTTGCAGACTGAGGAGATCTCCCACATGTGGGTTATGCCTACTCCCCTACCACTCCTCCGCCAACTCTTCCATCAGGTACAGCAGTGGCACTTGTCCACCTCTGGTACTATGGCAGGACATCACTTCGGCCGGAGACGCTCTCTCTTCCGCCCCTCATCGCAACACGCTCGCTGAGGGCGCCAAGCACCTCCTACGGCTGCTGTTCATGAGGTGGGCCCACATCACCACGGCCTCCCCATCCAGTACTGGTGATGATCTCAGATATCAACCACTACGTCCACTAGTAGACAAGACCATCTTCAACATCTGCCTCGATCCAAGGCTTGAGGATGCTGTCCTGCAAGTGTTGGTACAAGCCCTACTCTCTCTCGCCTGTAGGCCGCCTGTCCGCCCTCCCCCAGCCATCATCATGACTCGACAGGTTCCAACAACCGTAGCCGTAGCCACGGCGGCCACAGTGTTCACGGCTGGTCCTTCGTCGGAGAGGCCTCTAATGGGAAGGTCGTCGCCACTCTGGTCGATGATGATGAGAACGACCCCTTCCACCTTGGTATCTGTATGAGCCACCGATGCTCCCTTCTGGGCCCGGCAGATCATCAGCAGCAACAGAAGGAGGAGGGCGGCTGAGAACGTAGGTATCGCTGGCGCCGGTTGTTGTCATCACGACCGCTCTCAGGCTGCTGCTGCCCCGGTGACAGCGTCCCCCACAGTGAGGGCCCTGGCAAGGTCAGTTGGCTGTGGTAGAGTACTCAACGCCATCAGCTTCCTCATCTCCACTATCCCGAGGTCTCGTCAATGGTTCGCTTCACCCAGCATGTAAGTACTCTGGAGCCTGCCCCGTCCATCCCTCCCCCCTCAGGATCCACAACGCCCTCCTGCAGAGGTCATCGTCATCTACGATCTCTCGGACTGTCAGCAACAGCAGCCCCTCGCCCAAGCGGACTGCCTCTGGTGTCAAACGGCGGCGAAGTGAGGGAACACAGCGCGCAGGTGTTGGCTGTATGCTGGTCATTCCTGCCAGGTTCAATGACTACTGCTGAGCAGCCTCACGAGACAGCGGCTACTGAAGTGAGGAGGTCGAAGCGTCTTACTCGCACGCACTCGGCAGCATCAGCAGCAGCTGATGAGGAGGCCGACGGTAGCTCGGCGAGGAAACTCCAGAGGACTAAGTCAATCGGGGGGAAGGAGGGCGGCAAGTCTACAGCAACCTCGAGTGAAGACAAACCTGAAGGCGTGTCTGCTGCTTCTGGTCATCATCATCATCAGCAGCAGAAGGCTAGTCGGTCATCCCAGCCGATCCTTGTGGCACCAGTGAACGTTGTTGTGAGTGGCTACAGGAGGACAGCACTTCTCACTGTCACTGTCATCGTTACCGTTTCAGATGCAGCTGTTGGGGTCACCTCTCTTGAGGTCATCCCCGGCCCACACCCTCTTCCTCGTCACCGTGCTGGTCTCTATGCTAACACTACCGCCACAACAACAACAACAGCATACCAAGGCCAATGGCCATAATACCGGTGGAGGGGCCCGAGCAGCCCCTCTGCTGCCCCCACCGGCAGCTACCCCTGCCGATGGACCTCCAGAGTCCGCGGCCGCCACCGCCTCCACAGCTGAGGGAGGTGAGACCAAACCAGCAGCCAGCAAGGCTTCAGCCGGCAGCAGTAGTAGCAGCCCTAAGAAGGCTAGGACGACCATGGACATCGTTCGGATGTATGCTCATGTGCTTCCCTAGGGTGTTAGAGGCCGTATTGTCAGGCACGTACGGCACTTGCAGAGGGCGGTGTCCGGCAGCTCTGTTAGTGCACTCTGCGCTTTCCTGGCCAACGATAACCCGGCCTGCGGTTGCCAAGTGAAGAGCACTGAGCTTGATAAGGCTCTAGCGAAGACTAGTAAGCACCACCACCGCTGCTGGCCTCCCTTGATGGGCAATGCCAGGCACACTCATACAAGCCTTGGCTGCCACTGGGGATCGTCATAAGATGGTCATCCGGAAGCAGCTATTACTTCACGTTCGACAGCTCTCCAGCAAGGTCGCCAGTATGCTGACGGATCTCGCTGTGAAGGGAGAGCAGCAGCATCAGCAGGCGGATGAGGAGGCAGCAGCATTGAGAGATACTGCCAGTGGAATGCTGTTCACGACGTCGAAGAGGCTCCTGCGTGTGGTGCAGTGTTGGAGCGACGCGTAAGTGACGGAGGCTCTCCTTCCTTCGCTGGCTGCTTCAATCGCATCCCACCTACAGGCTCATTCCCAAGGGCCACTCACTGACGGCCGAGGCTGAGGAAGCGGCAGAAAAGGAGTTCGAACAGTTCCTTACGGATGCTCATGTCGAGAATATCTGGCCAGGACTGGACGAGGCTCTCACGAGGTGCCATCGTCATCCGGTCTGCCGTTGCTGGTCATGACTTCATTCTGGCAGATACGACAACGACCCCAAGGTCTTGCAATCTCAGTTGGCCTCGGTATCTCGAGCCCAGGCAGCTCTGGAAGCACGAAGGGAGAACGAGGAGAGGCATCGAGAACAGCAGCAGCAATACGCCAGGAGCAGCACTCGAGAGGGTCGCAACCCGATCTCACCCCATCATGATTCTCTTGATAGAGTAGAGAGGCCGGAGAGGGCGTCAACGCAGCAAGGTGGTGGAGAGCAGGGAGGTAGGCAGTGCCACCGCAGCAGTACGATGGTTGGATCGACCCTTACAGGTGGTGAAGGCCCCCGCTCGGCCAATAGGAATCTTCCGTCGGGGTTGACATCTCTCCTGCCCGTTATTGAGCTCTACCTCATCGCTAAGCTCCCTACCAAGTCCGATCGACTCAAGGTGGCATCAGCTCGTCGAGGAATGGTAATAGTCATCAGCACACAAAGGCTGTCTCCTCTTCCAATACATGGTGTAGGTGAATGCCAACGGGACTACATCGCCGAGGGCTGGTGGTCTGCCGCCGCGGACTCCCTCGGCCTCGAGTAAGGCCGAGGCAGACGAGCAGGCTGCAGCGGACCCGAAGAAGGTTGAGCTGCTTCGGCAAGGTGGGTAGCTGATGGTGGTGGTGGGGCAACCAGCGGGGAGACGACATCCATATTCAGCGCGAGGAGTAGCGACCTTCTGCGAGTCCCATCGTCGCCCACTGAATGCCCTGATCAAGAACCAACCGTCCCTTCTCCTCCGAGCCCTCAACCCCATCGTCTATGCTGCCCCTCAGGTAGGGCATGGGTGGGAGAGGGAGACTTGATGGGATTCTGCTCAGGCCCTCGACTTCGATAACAAACGGCAGTTCTTCCGGTCGAAGCTGAAGGAGCAGTCGCGGAAGAATGCTCACATGTAAGTTACCTCCGACCGGTCTCCACTCGGCGGCCCACCCGTGCTGGTCAGGTCCGGCCCACCGATACGCCTGCACGTCCGCCGTCATGAGGTCTTCGTTGACAGCTATCATCAACTGCAGCATCGCAAGAAGAGCGAAATGATGAATAAGATCATAGTGAGCCTCCTCCTCCTCGCCACCACCGCTTTCCACAGCCCCTTCTCAGGTCCAATTCGTAGGAGAGGAGGGTGTCGATGCTGGTGGTCTGGTCCGAGAATGGTTCGGTATACTGGCTAGGGAGATCTTCAATCCTAACTACGCCCTCTTCCTGCCGGCCAATGGTCGCCCCAGCACCTTCCTCATCAATCCAGCCTCGTAAGCTCACGCCGGCCCAACGCCGCCGGTTTAAGAACTGTTCGACCCTCAGGAGCGTCAACCCCGACCATCTCTCCTTCTTCCGATTCTGTGGTCGCATCATCGGCAAGGCTATCTACGAGAACCAGCGATTGGACTGCTACTTCGTGCGAAGTAGTCCTCACCATCACTGTTGTCGGCCTCCTCCTATCGAGCATGCTGCTCAGGTTTCTACAAACACATGCTCGGCAGACCCGTCACGTGGCACGACATGGAGGCTATGGACCCCGACTATTATCGGAATCTTAAGTGGATCCTCGAGGTAAGAGCTGATGATAGTATCTTGAGCTCATGCGTGCATTTTGCAGTGCCAAGATGAAGAGATGTTGAAGGCCTTGGATCTCACTTTCACCATCGAAGAGAGCGACTTCGGCAAGACTAATGTCGTCGAACTGGTCAGTGAATCCCTTTAGAGGTCCCATCATTCACCGTCTGCTGCTTCCTTCAGATCCCCAACGGCAGCAACATTCCTGTAACGCAGCAGAATAAACAGGAGTACGTCCAGAAGGTTTGCGAACATAAGATGACATCGGGGATCCAAGATCAGCTCCAGGCCTTCCTAGAAGGCTTTCACGAACTGGTAGGCCGACGGCCTTGGTGATGATGGCTGTTTGTTCACGCCCCGGCTGTCGTTCAGATTCCATCTGATCTCGTTGGCACCTTATTTGACGACAAGGAGCTAGAGCTGCTCATCGCGGGTCTCCCGACCATCGATGTGGAGGACCTCAAGCGTAACACAGAGTATGTCAACTACAGCAGCCAAGACCCGCAAATCAAGTGGTTCTGGAGTGAGTCACCGATCTGGCCGTTTTACACCTTTCCTAATCCCTCCTACTTCAGAATGCTTGGAGAATGACTTTACTGAAGACGAGATGGCATGGTTCTTGCAGTTCGTCACGGGCTCCTACTCAGGTAGGTTTAGACCTTCCCACCATGGCTTCACCCTCTCTGCAGGTGCCGCTCGAAGGCTTCCAAGCTCTCACAGGCATGAGGGGCCCCCAGAAGTTCAGCATCCACAAGGCCCCGGGAGATAAGACGCGATTGCCCAGCGCCCATACGTGCTTCAACCAACTCGACTTGCCTGACTATGACACCGAAGATGTCCTCAAAGCGAAGCTCAAGCAGGCGGTCTGTGAGGCTCATGAAGGCTTCGGTTTCATATGAGGATTGATAACTTATTGAAGATCCTCGATAACGTCAATGCAACATAAGTGGCTCTGTTGCCACTATCTACTCGAGTATCATCGTAATAATAGTTTCCATACTTTTATCCCTAATCGTGCTTGCGTTATGTCAAGTGGGCCATCATTTCGGAGAAGCTACGACCATCCAGGAAAGTAGCCAGCACCGATAAGACCAAATCACGACCGTTCGCGTTGCAGTTCGCGTTCGAGTTGTGTCTGCTCTGCTAAGCAGTGTATATGGTCGTGTGCACTACCTACTGGGCAGCAAACACAACAGGGATAAGTACATACACAACGACAAGAGCAACAACATCATGACTATTTCCTCATGAGACACTTCTGCTTGGCGAATTCCCCCGCCTGAGGAAGCAGGATGGACCGCCTGATTGGGGCTAGGAAGCCTCACAATTTCTGTAATTGCATTCCGTTTGAAGTGGTGCTCCTTATCGCATTTGTGAGCTGCCCTGCGTAGCTGCCTGGAATCGAAGTAGCTGTCAGCGTAGAGGGACATGAGGCGTGCTCGGCCATGACGGTACCTACAGGCAAGTCATCAGCTCGACAACACTCCGAGAAGTTAAGACTTCTTCTTTGGCAGTATCGGGTCCAGGAGGATGTGCTGTACGTTGTCTCTGCTGGCAAAGTTGGGGAAGGACGCTCTAACGCCGACTCTCGTTACACAGGAACTCGACCCCACCACCGAAGCTGCTCTTGACCGGCATTCTGACTTCACACAAGAGCCTTCGGGCGCCTCCGAGTTCGCTGGTTTCTCTTCATCGAGTTCCCTCTTCTCTTGGTCGTCCACAGTCCCCTCTTGGCAGCTCTTCACGTCTGCCGCCGTGTGCGGTTGAGCGGGGAGAGCCCTCGGCCTCCCTCGCCAATAGGATGATATCTGCGAAGAGTAGCCATGCTGTGGTGCTGATGGGCCCAACCATCACCTGTTCGCAAGCATGTCTATAATCCGAGTAAAGCGGCTCCAATGGGGCAGCGTCCAACCCTATGGGTTTCTGAGATACGCATTCATGAGCCGCCGAGGGGCAAGGTCCGTACTTGTGTGCCATCCATCCAGTAGAAGCGATGATGCTCCGTGCAGGGGTGCACTTTAAGAGGGGCCTGATCACCATTAGCCTCGGTCTCATCGAGCAGCTGCTGCCGCTCACATGAACGATGCTCTCCATTCTACGCAAATGGTCATCAGGCTGGCGTGGAGGCCGCGAGGATGCTACTGTTGTTGCCGATCGAGTGGAACGAGGCATGGTGACCAGACTGGACTGCCTTTATCCATCGAGTGTCCTTCACAAACTCAACAACATCATAGGACCGGACACCGAGGCACATCGCAACATGCTCTGTCAGCTATGGAGGGCACGCCAAGCCCCATCCCTTCCAAGCTGGTGGGTCCCATCAAGGACCCTCACGAACGGGTTCCCAATCGCTGAGTTCAATCCTCGATGGCGCTGGCTAGGATTCTGCGGGTAACTGAGAGACCGTCAGGAGGAGTGGCAGCAACGAAAGACGCTGACCTTCGTCATTGCAGTAATCGATCGGCTGCTTGCCCCGTTGGTCCACAGCCTCGACTTGGGCCTTATGCCGAATGAGAGCATCGACCACATCAGCTCGTCCAGCCTTGCAGTGGACCTGCAAGACGAGCAGGGACGGAATGCCTCCAAGCAGCTGATGTACGTGCAGAGGCGTCCGCTCTTCTGGCTGTGTAGTGGCGTTGATGTCAGCCTTCCACTTCATGAGGGCATCGACGGTTGACGGGGTCGTAGCCACATGCAGGCAAGTGATGTCACTCCTCATCTTATTGCGGAAGGTCACAGCAGACGGCTGCCATCGAGCGATACATGATACCTGCAGAGACAGATCGACTCAGACCTGCCGCTGGCAGCAACTCGCTTACCACTTCATGGAGGCCGGTCCTGGAGGCCACGGCGATGGGAGTGAACGCAGCGCTATCCTCGGCGTCGATTGGCGCGGCGTGCCTGAATAGCAGCAATCCTAGTCGAGAGCGGCAACTGTCGACTGACTTCATAAGGAGCTCCGCGACATCCACGCAAGCGGTCTGGTCCGATAGAGACGATGGGGGTATTGAACAGAGGGTGTGCAGCGGGGTGTAGCCTCGGTGGCTGAGAAGATCGACAATAGCAAGGAGGAGCCGCAGCCGGAGAGGCTCAGCACTCAGCGGCAGCCACGGAAGCCTTGTGGCGTATCGAGCAGCTCCACACAGGCTGTTGGATCCTCGTCCAACGCATCGGGGACCCGTGGAGGGCAGTAATTGACGGCTCTGAGAAACACTTCCTTAGATACTGCTGTCTACCCCGAGCAGCTGTGGCCAGGCGGTAGCCCGCGTACCGGACAGCGAGGTGAAGAGCAGTCCTTCCCTGAGTATCACAGGCCTTCACGTTAGCCTTATGCCGCAACAGCGTGTCAATGACGGCCACTCGGCAGCCGCTGAGGTGCAGGGCTGTTAGACCACTCCTCCGGCTCGGTATATCGACCTAGGAACCAGACGATGGAGGCGGGTCTCCAGCCGACTCGTCTCCTCACCTCCGCCTTGGCATTGAGTAGAAGATTCACCAAGTGCTCTCCTCCCTGAAGTGTCTCTGTCGGCATACTTTTCACGAAGCAATCCCTACAGCATCCGATGGGCAGTCAACGCTACGGGCCTTTCTACCTAGCTATGCCGCCGATGGAACTGAGCGCGCACAGGTAATGCAGGGCAGCGAAGCCACTGCCATCTAAGCTGTCGACTAGCTTCTTCCTTGACCTTGTATTCCCACCTACAAATACGACTGAGCCATGCAGGGTGCTCCCGAGGCCTCACCTTCGACCAGGCTTTCTAGCATCTCCGCCATCAGCCATTGGCCTGGCCCTGGTTTGATGAAGTTGGGGTCTCGAAGGAGCCAGAAGGTTGGTGAATCGCCTCTGGTGTCTCTGCAGTCCGCCGGATCGATGACTCCCTGAGTTCACTGATACTGCCACTCGCAGCCCTCCCTTCCCTCCACCTTCCGACTATTGACGAGTATCCTGGTCATGGTCAGTCTACCCTCCTTCATTGCCTCCTTCAACAACAATGATGACGACATACCAGAAGCCTGCAGCAGCAGCCACCGAGATGATGCCCATCGAGCAGCAGCATCATCTCCTTACATCAGCGGAACTCAGAGTACACTTCGCCACTTCGATGAGAGCCCTGCTCAGCCGGGTCATCCCAGCCGCAACCTGATGGCCGTGAATTCTCAGCGTCCATCGCACCGGACCAGCACTACCGCTAGGCTCAGTAGGGGCACGGTTAGCTGTGGGCGGCCTCCACCGGCGACTTTCCTCATAATATTCGTCTCTCCTCCCCTCATCGAGACCATCGCCTCCTCCTTAAAGTCGCATCCAGCTCGACAGAATGGCATCAACATCTCCTTCAGGCGGTCGAAGACCTCGCCCTACCCGTCAGGCTCACACTCATTCCCCCAGAGGTGTACACTACCTTCCGGAAGAAGGCCCCCTCAACTGCACTCCGTCCACTGCGTCGAGTTTTCCTATCGCTGCTAAGGTAGTATGCACGATCAACTGTCCCATCAACGGTACGATCTCCTCTCCCTGAGGGCGGACATCACCCACATGGTCGTGTACGGAGCTCACCCTTGGAATAATGATAGGTGCTGCACTCCCCAAAGCCCTCCGCATCCGATAAGGAGTGCGCCAAGTTGACCTGACCGACCGCAGTGACGGTCAATCTTGACAGCAGACTGACCATGGCATAGACGGGCGGTGCGTACACCGCTGAGGGGGGCGAGGATGTCGACGCTTCCACAACCGAGGCCCATAAAGGGGAGTCCGGTGGTACGAGGCACAGTACGTTGGGATTACACTGAGGAGTGGACGGTGCGAGAGAGCGTCTAGGAGAGTCACCCACCAGGCGATTGCTAAGAATGAATTCCACCAGGGGCACCCTCCCCTCGCTCACAGCACGGCTCAGGTGCAACGGCAGCTCTTCCATGGCGAACCGTCGGCTCGTTCGGCCGCCAGCCCTGATGGACAGCCCTCAGGACAGGCCTGTTCTGGAAACCTGCCCACCTCCGCAGAATATCACAGGACTCATGATCGCCTCTGGTGAGAGCAACATCCAAGGGGGTTCGCCCATCACCATCAACCTCGCCAAGAAGTTTGGCGACTCCCGGCCGGAGCTGGGGACTCCGGAGGTCGTCGAGTTCATCGGAGCCTGCCTCCTCCACCTCGGGCCCTCCGAGCAACAGCATCAGCAAGGGCGTTGGGTTGTCCAAAAGGCAACACTTGTGGAGGAGCCCACCGTCGGACTGAACCTAGAGGTAAGAGTTGGCTGTCAGCCGAGCAGCTCTGCGGGAGGCCTACCCCAATGAGATCGGCTACGTATGGCAGATCCAACCGGGAGTGAGCAACTGCCAAGTGGACCTGAGCTCAGGGGTCAGGCTATGAGGCACCCCATGATAGTACCTGTGTCGGGTAGGCATGCAGGAAGGCCCTGTCCACGCACAACTTGTAGAAATCGTCCCATTTCACACGGACGCTCATCCTCTCTCGTGTGCCTCACGACGGGAGGGTCTCCTCTCTACCCTCTCCGAGATGAATCTTATTTTCATCCGCAATTTTCCAGAGGATGTCGGATCTAGTCTCGGTAGCGACAGCCGTAGCTGAGCCTTGTGTAAATCGTAACCACTGAAAGGACCCTTCCCTCTACCACCTCTCCGAGGCATTACCTGATGACCGCAGTGATCTTGGTAGTCATCATCGGCCCTGCAGTCTTGATGTCATCGGTCGGGCCGCCAAGTACTAAGGTGACGGCTAGGGTTCCTTCCGACCGCCGGCCTGTCGAACGGCCAGGTGGACAGGGTGGCAGTAGATGACCGGATACCGCCCCTGGTGCGGAACACGATAGACCATCCTTGTGGCTGGATATGGTGTGCGGACGAGGAGCACCTGGAAGGGAGGATGAGACCAGGTGGGCAGCGGGAGACGACCTACCTCTCCCTCGGTGGGACGGGGGGCCAAACTGCCGTACCCACACCGAGAGAGCCATCACGTCACCCTCCCTCGCTGTGCTCTTTCTGTACGAAAAACCTACCGTCGACCAACTGCATCACCACAGCTGCGGCGCCCAACAACCTACAAGCCTTGCTGAGGCGTCGTAGAGCGGCGGCCACCTCTTCCTCGTGGGCAGCTACACCCTCACTACGGAGGACACCTAGACGGCTAGTGTACGGATTCTTGTCCAGGTGGATTCTCCTGGAGCTGCCGGGACCGAGGACCTGCTGAGGGATAACCACCACCGGCAATGGCAGAACGCCGACCTTCTGGCCACCCTCGTCCGTGGACCTAATCTCTACGATGGTCGCCTTCCGTCTCAGCGAGGCCGCTGCTCGGAGCTCACCATCCAGCCTGAGAAATGAGATGACCTCGCCGTTGGAGGGAGCCCCTCTGGCGGGTGTACCGTATGGAAGGACTTCCATCCACGATGACAAGAATGTGGGTGCTGCTTTGTATGGCGAGGGAAGCCATGAGGGCGGCGTCAACGGGAGGCGCATCAGAGGGGATGAATAATGACGGCCACCAAAGGAGGGTAGGAATGGATCCTCCATGGGATTGTTCTGAGGGGGCGGTCTACAGTAACACTACCAATGGTACTGCGAAAGCACCTCTAGCAAATTGAGCGATGACGCTTGATGTGATTGGTGCTCTTTCTCCTCCCATACCACAACATACGTAACTAACAGCTAATGCCTGTAGGGGTGGCCGGCGACGGCTCCCTACACTATGTTAACTCCAAGACCCTCCCTCCTAGGGAAGGCGGTGGCTCCGCACATCTCATCGCCTGAAGCCCCTCCAAAGACTACTTACTGACTATCAATACGATGCCCTTACATAGGTTTTGGAGACTGTATCCGAGAGCGGCCCCCTCCTCTGGAGTTGGTAGCCTCCCCAGAGTCTCCACACACTGGTAAGGCCTGGGTCAGACAGATCATCCCCGACCCCGGCTGATCCAGGCCTACACTAAAAAAACGGCCTCCCAATTTGTGCTCCCTTCAGACGACCATAAGGTCGCTGCAGCAGCAAGTTTTGCGTCTAATGTCCGACCTAACGACCCATGCAACCATGATCGGAGGCCCAGTCGGCGCTCACTGTTGTTTGATAATAGGTATTCTAGCGCGTTCTCCTGCCACTCAGTGGGATGGTGACTGCAGCCGAACGCCTGATACAGCGGCATTGAGCCACGGCCATGGCGAATCCCCACCTCTGTGACGACTGAGGGTCGGATACCACAGCCTCTCGGAGGCGTCTGGACGAGGGGAGGAGTGGAGTGCAGGAGGGAGTCCTCCACCGACATGACCGTAGAGTCGATAATGGTGCCCAATGCAGTGCTGGGCACAGCCACGTGGCCTACAGGGGATACTACAACCCAATCATTCCAGCTGATCTCATCACCACTGCTAGAGGGCGTAGAGCTATACTCTTCGGTTCCCCTCGTGCTTGTTATTGTCTAAAAGGATGATTGCCCCTTCAGCCGTCCATTTCCCCTGTACTACCCTCCATTGGAGTGAGCCTCCTGTAGTGCTGCTCATGGTACTCATAAAGTCTGCACTACCCTTCCATCTGCCTCCATCCGGAGAGGGGCCATACGAAGGTGGCGAGTATCTGCCCCCAACTGCGTCCCCTCTGTCGCCGCTTCGAAGCACTACCGGCTCCTGGCCAGTTTCCCCATTCGAGTCAGCCGTGGTCTGTAGAGGCATGGGAACCCATCCTCATCGAAGGCAATCTTCTCTCCGAGTGGTGTCCGCTGTGGTCTCCTGCAGCTTCTGCTAGTTCTTGTCCAGGACGGCTTGATATATCCTACAATGGGCGTCAAGAGTCCTCCCGAGCACCAGCCCTCCTCACTCCTAGCTCCCTGCTTCCCGTGTAGCCCCTTAGTTGAGCTTGGATTCTCAGCAGAGACGGAGCGTTGCATAGTGTCAATACACACTCAGGGTCACAGTGATAATATTAACAACCCAAGAGAGCCGACAGATTTCTAGAAACCACCAACCACAATAGGGCACTGCTGTTGCTGATGCGAAAAACGATTCACGTCATTTATCTACCACCACCACGACGACGGAGCTAGCGGGGGGTAGCTCTCTATTGAGAGGCACCAGCCGCTGTAGCTGCCAACTTCAACGACTTCTCCTTAGCGTCATTGAGATCACCAACGAGGAAGAAGGCCGCCTCGGGGATGTCATCGCAATCTCCTCTCAGGATGGCTGAGGGACGAACATTCATGTGAAGACGAGGGGAGCATACGCGGTCCTACATTGGAATGCCGAGATTGTGTCGGGTAGGTCTACATAGCGTCCGGGAAGACCAGTGAAGTTCTCGGCGACGAAGAAGGGCTGATAATAGAAAGATAGAGTCGCAGAGAAGAAGCCGGGCGTCATCACCTGTGACAGGAATTTCTGCATCTTCCTTGCACGAGAGACGGTGAGCTTATCATCCTCAGAGAGCTCATCCATGCCAAGAATAGCAATGATATCCTGCAAGGACTTGTAGTCCTGTAGGACCTGAGAGCAACGAAAGTTTCTTCGGAACAGCACTGAGAGGGGGACCCACCTTCTGCACCGCACGAGCAATGTCGTAGTGCTCTTGGCCGACAACCGAGGGATCGAGCATACGGCTGGTAGAATCCAAAGGATCCACGGCGGGATAGATACCGAGCTCGGCAATATGTCGACTCAACACTGTGGTGGCGTCAAGATGGGCGAAGGTGGTAGCAGGAGCCGGATCAGTGAGATCATCAGCGGGCACGTAAACAGCCTGAGGAACAGCATTAACGACGGCGTTGAGGGGAAGTGAACCCTACCTGTACGGAGGTAATAGAACCATTCTTAGTGGTGGTGATACGCTCTTGGAGAGCACCGAGATCTGTTGCCAAAGTAGGCTGATAGCCGACAGCGGACGGGATACGGCCCAGCAAAGCGGACACCTCCGAGCATGCCTGGGTGAATCTGAAGGGGAGGATGAGTGGCTGAGGACGATAGCCGTTGTCCTACCGGAAGATGTTGTCAATGAAGAGCAACACATCCTGACCCTCCTCATCACGGAAGTACTCAGCGACAGTGAGACCAGTGAGGCCAACACGGGCACGGGCTCCCGGGGGCTCATTCATCTGGCCATAGACCAAAGCAGCCTTGCTGCCCGGTGCCTTGTCCTTCTTGATAACACCACCAGCAATCATCTCATGGTACAAATCGTTACCCTCACGAGTACGCTCACCGACACCTGATGGTTGTCAGTGAAGAGCATTGAGGACTGCAGCAGCTACTGACTTACCGGCAAAGACAGAGAAGCCACCGTGCTTCATGGCGATGTTATTAATAAGCTCCATGATGACGACAGTCTTGCCAACACCAGCACCACCGAACAGACCGATCTTGCCACCCTTGGCATAAGGAGCCAACAAGTCAACGACCTGAGGAGGGAGTGGGGCCTGACGCGGACAGTGGGCTAGGGCTGACCTTAATTCCTGTATAGAGCTGTCTAGCAACAGTATCCATCTCAGAGAAGGTGGGGGCGGGTCTGTGGATGGGCCACCTGAATGATGAGTCAATCGGGCATGGCTGGTGACGAGGAATCCGTACTTAGTGTCACATTCAATAGGGCCGAGCTCGTCGATCGGCTCACCGATAACGTTCATGATACCTGAGGAGGCCTTGGATAAGCGAGAGGAGAGAGGAGGAGCTTACGTCCGAGAGTGCCTTGGCCGACAGGGACGGAGATGGGGGCGCCGGTGTCAACCACCTCCTGTCCACGAACCAAACCATCAGTACCGTCCATGGCGATGGTACGGACCTGAGGAGAGGTGAGTGAAGAGATGGTCCAGGCAGCGACACTTACTGTGTTCTCTCCAAGATGCTGAGCAACCTCAAGGACGAGTCTATGCTCGAAGCCCTGAACCTCGAGGGAGTTCAAGACGGGCGGCAGTCGACCAGAAGCGAAGTGGACGTCAACAACGGCACCGATGACCTACAACACAACAACAACTGAGTAGGGCCGAGAGGGCGCTGAGCCGCTCACCTGAGAGATCTTTCCGTGGTGACCGGGCTGAGCTACTTCAGCCATGTGGGCAGAGGCCGCAGCAGCAGATGCAAAACCCGCAGTCCCTGATGAAAGTGGAACCGTCAACCTAGTCGCAAGGGTTCGGTGGAGCGAACGAGGGGCTCATCGGGATCGGATCATTCGGTATCCCCCTGCCCGAGGCATTCACGCTGAGAACTCATCAACAATCGGAAAGGGAGGGGATGAGGACAGCGTCGGCTAGTAACCCTTAGGACAGCTTACTTAAAAAGTTCATGGACGGTCGCACCTTCACGTGCTTGACCGATCGAACGAACAGATTAGACATCCTCACAGCAGCTGACAACTATGGTGAAGACGACTACGATGACGTTTAACAGTAAAAACCGTTGAGGAAATGTAAGATATTCAAGAAAGTCAAGATTTTTGGAAGTCGCGCGCGCCCGAATGATTTCTCTGCTTGGTTGGAGCGGTAAATGACTTCGTGGTTTCCGAGGCTGGGCAGGTCGATACTGGCAGGAGCCGGCCAGCGTCCACCCTCACTGTGGAGCTCGTGCCAGGTAGGAGCATCTTTATGTGGTGTAGGTCGCAAGAGTCGACCTAGGCTCGAGGGTTCGCTGGGAGAGCTGGGGGACTTAAACGATTATTGAAGAGTCGCAAGCCCGGCACAGTATGGCAGACCGGCATTGGAAAGAGGATGGAGTTGTAATACATCAACACTGGTGATGCTGCCCCGGACCATCCCTGCAGGTGGTGGCCTCAGCAGACCAGGAAGTCCAGGACCCCCTTCTATGAGAACAGTCGTCTGCACTTGAGTAGGGCTATCATCATCATCGACAGGGCTCATCACCATCTCCCCTACCAGTATACGACTTCCGTCTCAAACGGTGGAGTGTGATGTGGTACCGATACGGTCTGCAAGTATTCCGACAGTTCAGCGTCAAAGGCCGCAGTGAGAAGTTCGAGAAGGCCCGCATGGAGGCCCTCATACTCTTCCGACAGCTCCGTAGAACCGGTAGTAGCCATCCACTGGTGGAGGCGGGCCACGGGTATCGGTAGGTAAGCTGGGCCGGGCCAGGCCGGACGTATGCCCTTCCGGTGTGAGGGGCGTTCACTTCGACCAAAAGGAGAAGGCATGGACGTGTTGGTGGGGCGAGGCTGGGGTCCGCAGGTAATAATCTGAGTGACACCCTTAAGAGTACTCTAAGCACGCAGATACGCGGTCTTCCCGACCGCTGATTGTGGTGGCTTTGATGCCAGCTTCAAGGAGGCTGTCAAGCTCCGCACTGAGAAGAACCGGGAACAGTATAAGTTTTGGTTGCAAAGGTATTGTGGACCTCGCCCGGTGATGGCCATCGTCATCATCCTCATCAGGAGCCGACACAGGAGTGCACGCTTTCCTCTGGGGGACAGCGAGGACTTAGACATGCCACTTCCTGGGGTGCTGTTTCTGTTAACCTTGTATTACTGTTGAGTCGAAGGGTTATTAATACCGTCATCAGTCCCTCCTGGTCTTATGGTTGTGTCCCTTCACATAGGGAGGGGACGACCCTTCCTAGGGGTCGCCTCCCCCTCCCTGATAGCAGTTAGGCTCAGTAGGGATGAATACCCTCTTTTGCCAGTGACGACCAAACCGGCAGCCCTACAGGAAGATGGCTGCTACCATTGGGATGAGACGCTACAATTGAAGGAAGCCCTCGTCCCTTGGGTCACGCTGGCCGTCGTCACGTCCAATCCGATGAAGGTACTGGGAAGGGGAGAGTTGGAGGTGGTAGGGGCTGGTGAGGGGGAGCACGAGTGTGAGTTGCCACCCTGGGGACGTATCACAGTGTCAGTCAAGACCGCCTTCGACCCTAGTGTAGTGGGCCCTGAGGTGGTACCGAGGCAGCAGCTGTCACGCCGTAGTACGGTAGCCTCCAGGGCCCCTCGTCCGACTAGAGAGCACACACTACCAGCTGCTGCTGTTTCTGATGTAGTATTGGAGTCGTGTGCAGCAGGCAGGGTCCACTCGTACCGGGAGCCACGCAAGACAGCTGAGGTTATCAGAGTGTTGAGTGGCCTCATGGATGATCTAAGACGTGGGGAGACGATCCCTATCCTGGTGGAACCGGCACCGACTCCGACCGTTGAAGCTTCCGTACCGAAGGAGGACAGTGGTCAACTGCCGACGTTGTTGAACGTTACTTTATTACAGAAGCACCCAGAGGACTTCAACCAGCTGTACATACGCTTTGAGGTGCTTGATGACGGTGGCGAGCCCGTCACAGCGGCTACGCTGTTGAAGTCGGGCCAGAGTGTTGCCGTGTCGCTCCCTGCCGAGGGTAACTACCATTGCAGGGTTGAGTTCGGAAGCTCCGGTCGTCACGCTTTGGTCAGCTCGACTGCCGTACCCTTGCTTGAGATTCTCGAAAGTGATGGTATAGTGCGATTCTCGACGTCGTGTTATTTTGTGAAACTGAAGGTGGTCCCTCATGCAGTCGTCCCATACCCTACTCATGTGTCGTGTTCACAGTCATCTGGGGAGCTCCAGCCAGTTTGAATTAGCAATGCATAATTTTATACAGAGGGACTCGGACCCGAGCCTAGCTTATCCAAGGGCGTTCAAAGACACCGACGGAGGCATCCAAAGCATTGCTGGATACCATCTCGGTAGTGGGGCTGTTGGACTCGCCCTGTGGAAGGCTCAGCTCTCTCAGGCCCTGTTATTGACCGAGGGCCATGCAGGACTATAAAACTTTGTAGGAAGGACTCTGGGCAGGATTTGGTAGGAGGAGGGAGCGATGCCAAAGGGTGATGCCTCGTGAGCAGGTGATGAAGGTGTACCGTAACATATCTTTGTCACGCCAGAAGTTCTATCATAACCTCCCGAGTGGAGGGATGGTCCGTCATACTGCATTGGAAGGCCTACAACGAGAAGTGCATGTCCTGCAGGTTGGTAGCCTGTAAGTCGGCGTTTGTGGATCCGATCTTGCTTAGAGACTGGGGGTACATCCTACTATAGTGGCGCTGAGGGACGTCTTTTACAACCCTGATCGACAGAAGACGTATTTGGTATGGCGAAGTACCCGGGTTCGATCCCGGCACTCGACGTTTCAGGTTTTGGACTGTTGTCCAGGCGGTCCGGTGCAAAGATGGAATTCTATTAAATGCAAGTATGAACCGATTATAGCGGACTATAATTTACTCAAGTAAAATGCCGAGCGTGGGTATCGAACCCGGGTGATATGGTTCCCTTCTGTCCCCTCAGATCGTACATTATGGATATATTACAAGGGCTCGAGTTCATCCACAGCCGACATGTCGTCCATCGAGATATCAAACCGGAGAATCTTCTCATCGATGCCCAGGGCAGAGTTCGGATAAGTAACGTCCCCCCGCTGTCTCGGAGGCCTCCATTCTCTATTCCGATCAGGCGATTTTGGTTCGGCGAGGATAGTTGGTGAAGAGGATTCAATGGGGTTGGGTTCGACACTGGTAAGGAGACGTCTGCCAGGCTGTCGTCGATCGGCCGTGTAGGGATGCACCTACCCCTTCCTGGCACCCGAGATGTGCGGTATACCATCGGATGAGGAAGATGATGACGAGGATAGCAGCCCCTTCCTGGATGGAGGTACTGCCGCCCACTCCCGCCCCTGGGGCATTGTTGTTCTAGTTGATGGTGTGTCGTCACCTACTGCAGAGATGCCGTATCAAGGGGATCTGTGGGCTGCAGGAATCACATTCTGGGTAGTACCGGATGGCCAGCCTTAGTACATACCCTAGTGCCTGCCGAAAGCGCTGGAACTCTGCAGAGGAAGTAGAAGCGTCTCTCTTTGTTCGCCGGGGAGGGCTCCGCTGTTAACCGTAGTTTAGTCGGTACTGAGGAAATGCCGTGATATACCCGAGTATCACGATATCGTCCTTGCAGACCATGCTTGTCGGCAAATTACCGTTTTATTCGACGGACCTGAGTAAGCTGTTCAACACCATCGCTCGCTGCGACCTCCCTGTGGAAGATGTAAGGCGTGCTTCTCGTTACCGCCCAAGTTACTTCCAATCTGCTCTCGTCAGTTGCGAGTATCCACGAGGGATGCCCCACCTTCATGGCTGACTCACCTCATTACATCGTTGCTGAGGAGGCGCCCTTCTGACCGTCCCCCAAGCATCAGAAGCCATCGAAATGGTCCCGGTGGTTATCTGACGAACCCTCCATCGGCCAATTCAACCAGGACAGGACTAGGGGAAGGGCGAGGCTGCGACCCGGGGGACTCCGAGATGATTTATTAATATTATTATGCAATTTTCTATGAATCCCAACGGCTTTAGTTGCCAATCTGGGCTGGTCGGCTCATTTACTCTGTTGTGGCTAAGCTGATGCACTCTCTATGGTGAGGCGAAGCAGATACCTCCTCCTGTCCATTGCGACGCTCTGTGGGCTACTATGTATAGTCTCGGGTGAGCGGAAGAGCTTGTCGGGGTCGATGGTGGACATGCCAGAGAGGGTTCGATCGATGAATATGATTCAAGTGACTGAGGAGAGCTGTAAGGGTCGATGGACGCAAGGAGGAGGTCACCTCCTCCTGGATAGGCTCGGGATGCACGACAATGGAGAAGTTCCTCCGCGACAATGACTGGGCGTTGGTCCTCTTCTACAGACTACCTACTCGAGGAGCTAACCGTTACATCTGGGCTATGAAGGACAACGTGAGCACCCCTGTACGGCCCTTGATGGGGCTATGCACCCGCGGTCAGGCTGAGCAGGCATGTGCAAGACTCGCCTTGGGGAGGCTAGCCTGTGGTAGAGTCGATGTATATATTGACAGGAAGTCAGTGATGGCATGATGAGCTTTGTTGTTCACCCAGGGTTCAGGTATCCCATGCAGTTCAACATAGACCCGAAGACAGTCCCCGCCATAGTAGGTGTAGAGTCCTCATCTACTGGCAGAGGACTTCCTCAGGTCATACTCCACAGAGGGGTACCAAAGGATGTCAGTCGAAAGCAACTGGATGCTCTGATGAGAGAGAAGACTGTTGACAGTGTCGTAGGCTGGGAATATCGGTTGCCATTACGCGCCCGCTGGCTATGGTAGATACGGTACATCCGTCAGCAGATGTCACCATCCAGGCCAGAGTTGGTCAGTCGAGTTGGTTAGTGCTGCTTCTGTCGTCCCGACGACTCTGCCGCGTCGGCTCAGTTTCGTTGAAGTCGTTTCGACGCGAAATCGCCAAGAACGATCTGGTGGTGGCAGCTTTCACCAACTCCACAACAGAAGGGGAAAAGTAACATACTAGTCTATGCGTCCATCGTGTATTCCGCGATACTCGGCAGTTTCCGTCGAGCAGTCCAAACACTTCTACTCAAGGGGAGGGTACCGACGACTTTCATTAACCCGGGAAGAAGCCTGCGTGATGAGGAGGTATATCGGCTGAACTGGAGGGCGTTGCTCTGAGGAGATGGGCTGATGGCTGAGGGGAGTCTTCCCTTAGTATAGGTCCGATTCGTACAAGTCAGTCAGGAGTCCTTGACTCGACACCTCGGCCATGCCATGGATTCCTTGAGGGTTTGGATCACTGGTGAGGACTGATTCACCTCCCTGGGAACTCTCGGCCCAGTCTTCCGGTTGCAGGTTCTGATGATGTTAGAGAATGGAGCTGTGCCTCTCACACTGTGGACGACATCAGGACAGCACTGCCCAGTGTAACACTGTACCGCTTTGGCATTGGAGATGTCATCATTTGGAGGCACATGCTTGGGAGGAGGCCCTGAAGGCGCTGGTAGAGTCAGCTCTACGCGACTTCCGTGTGCTCCGGCCAGTGGAAAGCTCAGACGGCGGCCGTACGTCAGGTAGGCGCCAGCCAGCGGTTGTTGTCAGCTCTGCTGCTGCTGCTAATGCTAGGCAGTAGAAGAGAAAAAGCCTCGATCTCGGTGGAGCTCTGATCCGCATGCCATGGTGTTGGTGGTTACATCATTTCACTGAGGTCCTTGTTGCGTCCCTTCTCTCGACCGGCTGCCTCCTCCTCATCATTCTCGTACCGTGCGTTGAGATACTAACCGCCTTCACCCGGACTGGCTCTTCATCAAAAGTTAGTTCCGATGGTGCTGCTGCAATTCTCCGTGTGATGTCGACCAGTGGTCGACATCATCGACGACCACTACTGCATCAAGCTCGTCCTACAAGAGAATCAGTACATCGGTGGTTGCCGGCAGATGGGTTGCCAAACCCTAAAGGGCTCTCATTCCCTTAAAGTAGCCCTTTCTCCCGTTTCGAGCAAGCCGCTGCTGGGCCGCACCATGCTGCTGCGGGGACTCCGGGCAAGACTGAACGCAACCTCGTGTCCCGAGTATCACTCACATATGAACAGGTGTACCGCGTGAAAAGGTTGATGGATACATTAAAATACGACATCATGGCAACGAGGATTCCTCTTATCTCTTCTGATACTGCGTTACATGAATGGATTAACATAGAGCCTTCATCCCAGGTAGCGTTCACCCCGAAGCTGCAGTTCGGGTGTCGCTCCAGATCTCCCCGCATAACAGATACCTACGTCACTCCAGTGCAGACCCAGCAGGTTCCTCTTTCTGAGTATAGTTGACATGAAGCCCAACGAGGTCCTTGTACTTCGGTCATCGGTACCAAAGCGATAGCACTTCCCATGGGGCCAATACTCCATTTTACCCGGCCCGACTTGCCGTGCTGCTTTTGCTTCATCTAGTAGAAACCCGAGCGTGCACACAGAATTCGGTCTCAAAATCATACGGACTCTCTCGATGCCAGGGACGTGTTCCGCGTTAAGGTTAGAACTCTAGGTTTATAATTGTTTACCGCTGGAAAAAGTGAGGTTGCCGACATCGGCTGGGTTGCTGCCTCAGGTCCGACGAGTGCTCCATGATTTGGCACATTCACACCCTTCGACTGGGTGCTCCGAAGTTTGCCCGGGCGTGGAGGTGATGAATCATGATCCGCCGTCCTCTTGTGGGGATTGGAACGCCGTGTTGCGTGAGATTCCATGCTCTCACCGTATTTTGCATAGTCCGCTCCCTCCTGATGTCTTTTGCTACCTGTCCTCTGATCTAGTGGCGCATCCACATCAGGTCCTTTCCTGCTGGCCTGCTGTCTACTTTCGCTTCTCATCACTTTTCGCATTGGATATTCTTCCCCGGCAAGTCTCAAGCGGATGTTCGTATCCCCCGACCTGCAAATTCCTATGTCGGTGTAGTTGATCGAGGAACCAACTCTCTTCGTTAGTTCCTCGAAGTGACGGTGCAAAGACAGTCTATCGAAGAATCCGTTGGGGTCGTAGACGAAACAGTCCTCCGTACCCCCTCTCTTCATTCTAAAAGACGGTACAGTGAAGGGTTGCTCCCTCGCTGATGGCTTGAAGCCGAAAACGCATCGCCCGTCTCCTATTGTGACAGGATGCTCAAACACGCGGGTTACCAAACACCTAAGGGCATTCATTCCCTCTATTAACCTGGTACACCTCACTTTCGTGTTTCGAACAAGCCGTTTGATCGACCCTCTTCACGTCGCTGCAGTGACCTCGTTTACGGTGTGGACTGAACACAACTTCATGCACCGAATATCATTCACATGTAAACAGGCATCTTATACAGAATGAGATGGTTGATAGATAGAGGAAAATACGACACCATGCCAAGAGGGATTCGCGTTATCTCTTCTGATACTGTATTCTATCAATATCTGCTCACTCAGCCTTCATCCGGTACCGTTTATCCCACAGCTTCAGCTCCAACACTTCAGAGGTCTCCGAACGACAGACGCCTACACTAGCTACATACAGACCTGGCAGGTTCTTCTCTCTGAGCTTCCGCGAAATGGCGCCCAACGAGCTAACTACACTCCGGTTCTTGGTATCGAATTGATAGCACATCCCATGGCGCGAATATTCCATTTTACCCGGCCCGACTATTCTTGTGGATTTCTCTCCAGAAAGGAAGAACTCCAGCGTGCATACCAAATCCTGTCTCAAAGTTATACGTACTTTCTCGAAACCTGAGATGGGTTCCGCATTATCGTAATATCCAGCTGTAGGAGTGTCCTCCTCAGGAGAATGTGGGGGAAACGACATCGGCTGGGTTGCTGCCTCAAGTCCGAGGAGTTGTCCGAGATCTGGTATATTCACGCCCTCAGCCTGGGTGGTCCGAACTTTGGCCGGGCGTGGAGGTGATGAATCATCACCCGCCGTCCTCTTGTTGGACCTGGAGGGTTGCGCTACATCAGAGTTCGCGCTCTTGCCGGCCGTCGCCCCATCTGCTCCCTCTTGCTGTCCTCTGCTGCCTGAGCTCAGATCCAGTGGCTCATCCACATCAGGATCCGGCCTGCTGGCCTGCTGGATAGTTCTGCGTCTTGTCATCACTTTTCGCATTGGATATTCTTCCCCGGCAAGCCTCAAGCGGATGTTCGTATCCCCCGACCTGCAAATTCCTATGTCGGTGTAGTTGATCGATGGACCGACTCTCTTCGTTAGTTCCTCGAAGTGACGGCCCAAAGACAGTCTATCGAAGAATCCGCTGGAGTCGTAGACGAAGCAGTCCTTCCTACTGCCTCTCTTCATTCTAAAGGGCGGTACAGTGAATACCGCCTCTCTCGGTGATGGTTTGAAGCCGAAAACGCATCGCCCGTCTCCTATTGAAGACATCATGATACGCCCAAAATGGGGGATATTGGTCGAAGTACTGTATACCCCGGCGGGGATGTACATAGAGTCCTCAGGGCCAGCCCCCATCGCGCGGATACCGAGGGAGACCATCAGGAGATAAGACCAAGTGGCGGACATAAGCAGAATGTTCAGGAATAGAGAAGGAAACTTTACAGTAAATCCAGCAGTTGGGCGTCTCGTCGGAAGAAGTCCCCTTCGCCCGCCCAGGCATCGTCACGGCGTCGCACTAACACCCCCTTATGGGATGGCCCTCGCTGGAGAGAAGGGCAGATCTGTGCCACGGGCCTCGTCAGCATAATGGAATACACAAGCCGCGCGCAGAAGACAAGTTGTGATTGGTCTTTGCTATGCTACCCATTGAATCATTCAAGAATCTGTGAAGCCTGGGTTCTTGCGTTCGACGAGGTCAATACCAGCAAGGTGCCATCCGCCAGGGGAGGGTGGCCATCTTGATGTTCTTCTCATTGGTATCATACAAGTTGTTCTCCTCCGAGCGTTTGACCGTGTAGGGTTGCGTGTCCCTTTCCAATGATCATGGCGGGCTTACCCGAGGGATGCAGACCAGGGCTCACGTTGTTATTATTCGCCTCCGGCCTCGCGGTTGTCAGCCCCACTATAGACGCTCAAACCTTCGTTAATGTGAGTTACCATGACGACTTTGTGAATTACTCCGGAAAGCTGAGGGGATCTGTGTAGGTGAGTGTTAAAGTAGAATTCGACGACGAGTGGCCCAAGCTTGTGGAGGTGCCCATGCGTGAGCCCATCGTAGGCGAGTGTCCCTCACCACCTCTGAATCGCTTCAGCTGAACTCAACCTCTCCCGGGATCTTCTGTCTACATCCTGGGAATTTCCGGACGGTAACCCAACTCAGCTTCGCCGCACGAGACGATTGGACCATCCGGAAACTTCGGGGTGAGCAGCAAGGGTTGTGAGGTTGATAGCCCATCGCCATCAAAAGCATCCATCCTCGTTCAACTCGTCCGACTCCTCCGCCCCATCGCAACTATACAGTCTGTCTAGTTCCACTTACACTGAGGACTGGCAGTTAGGGTCGTATCAAGAACCCCTCAGCCCTCCCCGAAACCGAACGGCTTTCAACGTGCGTACGAATCGTTGCCTCACAGCTATTACCAGTCCTGTCGGCAGGTACCAGTATCTCGGAGCTTGGGAGTCTCGCACACCTCGAGGAGGGCCGCCGTAAGGGACTGCAGCATCCTAACAGGTGTCTCACCGGCTGCCTCGTCAGAGTGACTACTTGCCATACTTCCTGAGCTTCGATTGGGCCCTAAAATCCGAGCATTTCGGCACCAGGGTCCCTCAGGCCAATACGATGACCAAAGCAAAACATCTTCGAGGAGGCAATAAGGAGGTAAGTGTCGTGAAGCGGGACTGCAGGGGCAGCACAGGGTCGTCAGACTCTACTGGTGGGCATCATCGGCTCTGGAGTTAACATGGACCTCATCAGACGGGAACTGGGACAGGACTTCGACATCACCACTGTTCTCTGGCACAATCCTGACCCTTCCGAAGGGTGCGCCTGATGAGTCGTTCCTTCTCGCAAGATAGAACTAACGATGGAGGTGCTTCAGGTATGGCTGCTCCACCCCTCTCTATCATGGTTGTGACTTCTTCTATTCCCTTAATGACGCTGATGCCATCTACGCTGATACTCCATTCTCCTTCTATGTGACTAACGCTATCATTGCCGTAAGCCTCTTGGTTCGTGTAGTCTACACTCGAGCGGCTCGGGCTATGATCAGATGGTCAAAGGAGGAGGCGTTGAGAGGGTGAGGTTTGCTGTTCTGAAGATGTTTGCCTACAACGCTAGGAGCGGCTACGAGGAAGGCTACATCGAGGATGTGCAGGCCGCCTCAGCCTTCTGCCGGGCCATTGGATGTACCCATCATTGTCATCGTTGCTCACATTTCTACTCATCAGGTGATGTCGAGTACCATGCTTACAGCGTTGACTGTACTTACACTCCATTGCTCTTCGCTAACGATGGTCTTGACGCTCCGCCACTACTCATGGGGCCTGTATCAGAGTTCCCAGGCAGATGCCCATGCGAACTAGAAGGTGACTCTTTTTCTAGGAGCTCGTCCGTCGAGGACCGTCCTTCAGATGCACTCTGTGTTCATCCCACCCTCGGTAGTGGGACACTATGGATGCATCCCCTGTGAGTTGGTTTGACTCCGGTCCGCCGCGACTGATGTCTCGCTGGTTCTGTGCAGCTACTCTAAGTCCCGCATTGGATCCCCATCACCAGTGAGCCCTTCTGGATTGGACGATGACATGTACATGGCCCACCAAGCATCAGGGACAGCGATGGCTATGATGGGCGCTTTAAAGCAGGAGGTGGGCTGGACAGCTGCCCTGCAATTGGGGACCGTGTTACAGATCCCGGAAGTGTTCCAGTCCAACACTGAGCTGCTCGCCATCATCAGGGAATCGGCTGTGCATCCTGTTGTGAGAACGGAAGATGAGGGATTGACCATACATGAGGGCAAGGCAGGGTCGGATGCCTCCTTCCCCAGTCATGCGATTTGGATTGTCAAGGCGGAAGCAGCTCACCCAGGTTCTGCCCTCGGATTCCGCATTGATGCGGTCACTCTACTGGAGAAGGCTAGGACAAGGAGATGGGCGTGGCTGCCTGATGCCACCCATCAGCAAGCTTCTAGTGCTAGGGTGTCGGCTGTGATATAAAGAATCCCTTCCTCTGTTCAGTCCTCCTCTACCCTCCAGGACTTGGCCAATACGAGGCCGTTTTGAGTGCGAAGAGCGAAGGTGGAGGGACACTCGAGTACCACTTCCGAGTGAATGTCTCGTGGGATGAGGAGCGACCCCGGAGCAGGAGCTTCGGAGGTGGCAAGATAAGGCTGATGCAGCTCATCCAGGTGTGGATACTCGTCTTCCATTCTGTATCACTACTCATGCTGCAGTCCTTCAGACTACCCTCCCCACCGCTGCCATCGCGGAGGACGTGGATGTGGTGAACTTCGCAGAAGGACTTGATGACGCTGCTCTCACCTTGGCGCCCACAATCAGCAGAATTCTTGTGTTGCGCACCTCCCTGCTCACACACGTCACCACAAGCATCGGCTCTAGCTCTCCCCCGTGGTGTCATTCTGCCTTCTCGACCAATGCGTCCACGGTCAACCTTCGGCCGTTCGAGCGTGCTTACGTCCGGGTCATCTATCACCGTACACACCATACGAGAGACGATGAGGGTAACTGCTCCCTCATCATTTGCCACGGCTCATGCTCTGAGTCGTCCTCAATGAATCTTCCTCTGATACCGCCACGGACGCCTCCTAACGGACCCGTCGCTCCAGCTCGTCAGGAGCATGTCGTGTGTTCCAATACCACGGGGCGCTACGCCCATTTACCTTTCCCGATAAACACTACCAACAGCAGTACAGTAGACGTCCTGGCCAATGCACGCTTGGTGTCGAAACTCGAGGTGTACACGCAAGTGGAGGACTACCACTTGGGGGACATCTCTTCATTGGCCGATCCAGTTCCGCTGACTCGAGTACAATACACCTTCGATGAGTTGGAGTGGATAGACTTCGACTGGCTGCTAGGCGATGGCGTTTGGGTATCCAACCGGGGCTACATTAGGACCCGAGGGGCACAGCAATGGTCTGCTCTCGCGTTGTCGGAGTCTACGTCGATGGAGGGCATCGGATGCTGGCATGATGAATGTAGCATGTATTGCTACGTGCTTGATGCCTCCAGCGAGATTTATCAGGTAGTATATCGTACAGTGTCGCTAATGATAGCTTACTAATAATACAATGGAGGAGGCTGACTAACACAAACCTCTCCTTCAAGATGGGACTATTTCAGAATGGAGTGGTATGGACTGACGGCCCTCATCCAGAACGTGGCGGAGGCTTGCACATCCGCACGTGAGTTCAAGCCTGTCCTTCACGAGATCATTTCTAGCTACAGGTCAGCCGGAGCGGTACACAGCGCGGTACCCAGTGCGGATGGCGTATCTGTCATGGCCCCGGCATTCTTCCTCCCATCTGCCACCCCCGTCAATGCATCGGCCCCACCGAATATCTCAGCAATCGTCCCGCTGTGCTCTGAAGGTCCAGGCCCTCGCAGGCCTAATACGGCACTAGTGGACGTTGCTCACTACCGTACGGAGATCGCTATCCGTGCGCCGGGGACGTGGTGGGCGGCTATCGCGGGGGGAGAAGTCCTCTATCTTGGCATGTTCAATCATTCCGTATCCCTTACGGTGTTGCTGTACGGCATAAGTCGCGAAGAAGAGGCGGGGCTGAGGCTCTCGGGAGGAGACACTAGCGGCATGGATATTGAATTATTCAAGGACGGTGAGCAGCATCTGCTGCCAGCCCCTCTCGTTGCATCATCCACCTGTAGGCGATGTGGTTCGAGTCCCTCCTGTGCCACCTGGGACGTACAAGATGCACTACACCTACCTCAACCGTAGCATGACTCTATCCACCACTATAGAAGTCCTGGGCTATGATGACGTTGGTATCGAGGAAGCGGCCTCTACTTTGAGAATAATGATGCATCCCGGGAGTACGGCATTACAGCTATTGTCGTCTGCTAGCGTGGCCTATCAGGTTTGTTCCTATCGATGTGGCTGACCCCTCCAGGGCGACCCGATGATTGTAGCAAGAGGAGAGACACTGCTGTGTACCACTCCAACCCTGCTGTGTTGCAAGCGTCGCCGAGGATTGGCGGCGTGAGAGGAATCTGCGTCTTATGTCGGCCCAAAAGCTATCGTACGACGGTCCAGAGTGGAGAGCCTTGTCACTGTCTCACCAACGCGGCTCATCTGCCCAAACTGTAGGAATACACTCAATTCCCCGTAACTGCAGTTGGCCCATTCTAGGCACACTGGTACCAGTCTACGCGAGGGAAGACGTCGTATGCAGCTTGACGAAGGGTGAGTATCCTCCTCAGCCGCTCTTAACCCGACGGCATCCGCTCCGCAGATTGCATCATCCACCTTGACAGTGCCAACAATGACACTTCTGAAGCATTTGCCTTCTACGCTACCCCGGCCCCCTCCTGTGGCCACCATCATAGGCACGGCGCTTACCTCACTTCTAATCGAACCCTGCTTCGTATACCAAGCCGAACTATAATGTCTGGCGGTATCTACCGCATCTGTCTCTGCTCTCCCCATCAAACCAGTACTCACTGCGTGTGGCCTGAGGACTTCATTTTCGCCATCGGTTTGGTGGACATGCTCGGCCCGATACTAGGCGAGGAACGAAGTATGTGCACGCAGTGTTGGACACTACATGGATGGTTGGTCAGCCTTCAGGCAATCCTACACTCCCGCCCATCGCAGCAGGACCACAACAAGTCCTCGATCTTTCCTTGACAGAGCTGCTCGCTCTCTGGGCTCCGTACGAGTGGCATATTCCAAGAGGGTATGATAACCAAGACTGGAGGGTCAGACAGTGCAATGGCACCGAGGGGCAAGCTCGAGGGTAACCACCCAGCACGGTCATGGCACCGTTGCAGGTATCCGCCGATAATGTGGTGGTGCCTTTCTGATGAGCACTTCGGCGTGGAGGAAGTCATCATAATTTCGCCGATGATCGAAAACCAAGGACATAGCTTCGACTACAGCATTTGCGTTGGTACGTCACATCGACGTCTCGTAGGGACAGCGAACTACCTACAGCCTTCAGATCCTGACCTCACTCTCAACTCGAGTTTATCGTTCTACACTCGTCTGAACGCAACGCTTTCTACTCCGCCCGTCTACGAGCAAGAGCTCGGCCCGCCGGACTTGGAGGAGAGACCTTCTGCTCAGGTGGTACTCGTGTTCAGGAAGATATCTTATCCGATATCAACCTCCTCTCCCCAGGACAGCCTTGCAGCCTTGCAGTGCTACCGCGCAGAGGTCTCCGTCGAAGTGTACGATCAGACGGTCGAGAATACCACCCTTCTCTACTACTACTGTCCTTCCATTACAACATGCGCTACGAATGACGGCAACACATTGCTTGTCAACGTAACACCCCCAAGCTCAACACAACATGCCAAGTAACGAACCCTCGAGTCATCAACTCTCTGCCTCACAACCCGCGGTAGGTGCAACATCCCTCTTACAACGCCTCCTGTCTTCCTGTGGATCAACACCCTCTCCTGATTCTGCGATCCAACGGGTCAGCACCGCTCGACCCCCCAGGGTTCGTCCGAGCTAGCCTGCTCTTCAATAAACCAGACTCTTCGTCTCAACCTCGAACCAACATGGTTAGATGCGTCGTCCAGTCAGCTGCGATCGATCCAATGCGCAGGTGGTGGGCCTCGCCACCCGCAGCTGACTCGAGCCATGAAGGCCGATTAACTCTCATCTTCGGCGAAAGGGTTGATGCGAAAACTTCTCCTGATGGGCCAACAGGAGCTCTTCCTTGAAATAGAGTCGGAGATTGAACAGATCGTGGCTTCGAAGATCATTCCCCACAGTTGGGAGTAGGCCAAGTTCCGGCCATCCACCAAATACTCAAACCCCTTATTCAGAGAGTCTGATGGTAAGCTTGTCCTCAACGCTACATTGCTTGGAGGACTCACGCCGAACAACTCAGCTAGGCTGTACGTACAAAGCCGTGATGGTACATCGGTTACAGAAGGGTCATTTAACATTACTCTGGGTTATCTCAAGTGAGTCGACACGGAAAGCGCCTGAACCGTATTGATCCTTCCCGCAGGATAGGACCATATCACCTCCATTCGCGGTGCATCAGCATCGGAATGGCGTTAACAAACCTCACACTCACTGGTGGATCCTGGACACACCTCATCCCTGCCCTCACCGATGGACTCGAGGCTCCGACAGTAGGCAAAGCAGATCGCCGCAATGACCGGTATTCTCCTTCAGATGGAGGCATACCAGGCTCATCACTATTCCAACTTTGAGAGGATAGTCCTTAGGAAAGTGTCGGAAGCCCCAGCATCATCCCTCAGCCGCCACGTTAGAGTACTGCACAGTAGGCTTGAGATGTGAGCCACCCCAACCGGTGTTGCCGCTAGTAGACAGCCCTATCTAGGTGAAGTATGGATAAGATCCCCTCATGTGTCGACCTGGATCCTCGTGTACCTCTTTACACCAACGCAAGATGATGCTGAGAGTACTGACCTCCTACACTTGGCGGTCTATGGCAGTGACGGCGCAATTGTGGCCTCAAGAGGTAGGCAAGGCCGTCCGCCATTCGCCTAATGGCCGCTTGACTCAGAGGTTATGGTGCGAGGGGCGTGAGGCCCGAGGCTGCCCACACGCAGGTCTGCTATCCTAACCTGACGGCAGACACCATCCGCCGATCTCCTCAGATCAACTGCACAATGGGCTTCCAGTGCAACATTCCCGCCCCAAGGACAACGGCACCACTGCCTTCACGCAGCAAGCTGTCCCTCCAAAGGCATACCTCATCAATAACTCAGCAGTGCCCTCCTCTCCTTGACAACGATGACTCGTCCACATCCGTAAGACAGCCATTCGGCTGGCTTGTGCCACCTTGGCGGCAGGTGAAACTGAACGTAACTACGAGGATGTTCGCAGTTCCCTCGGCCTTCCTCAACTCACAGCCCGGACCTCACACACTCTGCCTGTGTGAGCAGTCCTCATCTTCAGCAGCTAAGAGCACCGTACTCTCAGGCATTGATTTTAATGGATGTACCTCGTCCCATCATTTCACGCTTTTTCCGGGGACCCTCATGGTGCTGGGTCCAGACCCTTTGGCCGAGTATCCTTGCACCGTTGTGAACACGCATGCAGGTCTGACTCTTCGATTCGAGTTCATCCTCCGACTGCTGCTGCTGCTGCTGGCAGGTCTCCGATGCACCTTCGGGCCTCTGGTAATGACAGGCATCCCGCCATCGACCGGGCTTGCTATCAGAACCGCATTCGATCACGTCAATGCTGAGAGCCATTGTGACAACCTACTCCCGTGAGAACCCGTCGGCTGTGTGTCCGGTGATGAAGTCTTCTCTCAGGGAAGGCTTTGAGGCAACTTCAGTGGTCGAGTGCCCTTCGGAATCGCCTCGAGCTTTGCCTGTGACTGACTCGCTCAGGCGGCAGGGGAAGGTGGCGATAGAACTGAAGATCCAGCCGGCTAATGGTCCTTCTTCATCGTGGCTTTTGGCAGGTTTGTTCCTGACACCATAGTCGGCCTCTCTTACCACTTCCGCATCCCAGGTGTCGTGCTCCTTGATATATCACCGGTGACGGTCGTTGATGCCCTTGCCGAGTTGTACTGCGTGCAGCCTACTGTGCCAGGCCATAACACTGTCGAGGATTCATGCCCAGCAGTGGTAGAGTAGCAATAGAGTGCTCATCCCCACGCTGTTTGTGTAGATCCCTCTCAGTTCTGCCGCTAGTACTGTTGGTGAGCAGTTCATTGAGATTGGCCTCGTTAGGGGCATCGACAACTGCGCCGACCTCGAGAGCCAGGGCGGCTCGAGGGTGGTGGAAATCCTTGGCACCACAAAAGCTGAGGTGGGGCAGTTTTTTGGAAATGGCAGAACCCTATCACTGCCATCCAGAATGGTACACTGCTGATAAGTACGGCTGCTTTAACCGAGCGAGTACGATACAAGGAACGAATCTGCATCTGCCTGTACTGCTCCGTGGATGATGGCATTCCACCTGCTGAGTGGTTCACTATGGACCTCGGTGAGTTCGACTGCGCTCATCCTTCCTACGCCACGACTGCTGCTCTCTTCAGGAGTCTCCGTCACTGTCGTGGGATTCAGTCAGATCACCGGTCCATCTCACGTGGTTAGCGGCAGCGAGTATCTGCCAGAAGGGTTGGTGAGAGTAAGACTTACGTCTTGAGCGGGTACGCGACTGGGTTCCACGTCGAGGTCAGGTCGAAGGGGTAGACGTGTGGCTCTGGTTGAACACCACAAGGTTAGCTCTCTATGCAGCGGAGGCTGACGGCGCAACGGGGGTATCACTACTCGGCCGTAGGATAGCATTACTCGCAGTGCTCACCAATAAGCCCTCATCGGCCTCAGCTATTGACGTCGACATGACCACTTCGGTGGAGGGCATGGGATGGAGTACTCTCGTCTTCCCGGCTTTATCACTTCCTTCGACGACAAGGGCCGGCATTTGGAGCCTCTGCGCGTCATACTACGGCGAGCTATTGGTCGATACGAGTAGCATGCCTCGAGGGGATGTTTGTACGCATATCACCCTATGCGAGGTAGCCATGAGCCTCCTCAAACCCTCGTCAAGTTCTTGCCATCTCGAGGTCAACGTGATCGAGGGTCCTCTCCGCGGTCGGGTACATGAGGAGAGCCAGATTGATGTTGCCGGCCATCACCTACCAGAAAATCACCCTATGCATATCATCCTGATAGTAGGGCCTTCGAGCCAGAGAGAGTGCTAGTTCCCTGTGGCGCAGTCCGTAGATGAGGGGAACCCTCTCCCCAGCGATGCATGCCAAGGCGAGGGCCTCGCTGAAAGTTTCATCTCTCCTTCTCAATGCAACGACGATAATACGGTAGGCACGCCCAGAATCACTACTCGCTGCTGCTGCTCTTCCTCATACGCATTCTCAGGACCCTCGGACCCCACCCTCTGCCCTCAGCCATCGTCCGTGCACACATCAGAGCTAGTTTCGTTCGTCATCACGCCATCTGCTCCAGGCTACTTTGCTCTATGCGTTCGCTACCTCCGAGAGCCTCCCCTCTGGGCCTTCGCCGGCACTATGGAGGTCTCTGAGGATGGTCCGGTGCCCGGCGATGACGGCACATCGACAACGGAGGCGCTGGTCCAAGTGATGCCCTTGAGTTTTACTCTCTTGACTGAAGGCCGTGTCCTGGCCGGTGGATGGTCTACAGTCCGCTTTCGGGCGTCCGTACAACCAGTCGAATTCGGAAGGTTTTTCCTAGGGCTAGTGCAAAGTCAGATGGCTAGGCCATGCACTGACATAGTAGATCAAATTGAGAATGGTCCAAGATACGAAGAACCTCACTACACCCTCATAGTCCACCCACGGGTCGCTGCTGACCATGAGCTCTGTGCAGAGGTGCCCACCAGAGCAGAGGAGCTCAGGTGAGTGACGAGGGAGATGTTCGGTACTCAACACATGTTTTACACAGTTACATCGGTATCATACGTGTGGATCCTGGCATCGCCCTTCTCAACGTGTCCCGAGCGTACCAGGGTTTTCCGCTATCGGTCTACCTCTTCAGAGAGATAACCAGCCGACGTGTAGACGTCGTCTTGGTGGGCTACTGCTATTCACTCCAGGGTCATTGCCCACTCAGGAGCCATCATCCTCCCTCCCTGCATGCAGTCAGGAAACAGCATTCGTGCGAATGAAGACGTCCCAGTCCATATTCAATGAGAGCCTAGTGGAAGCACAGTGCGTTGCTGCTACCTCTCGCCTCAGCATCACCAACGCCATCCCCCTTCCAGCTACCCGCATGAAGCCGCCGACAAGCCTTTGCTGTCGGAGACGGTGTATCGAATATGTGCAACATCGCGGCCTGTGGATGAGTCGCCCAGAGAGGAGCGCGCGGCGAGGTGCAGGGCTTCACCTGATGATGCGTTTGATAATACCAGATCAGTTTTCATGGCCTTGGCGATTTCGTTGTGGAGAAGTACATCACGGAATATAGTGCATACGAGAGTGAAGACCTGACGGGGACCATGACAGTGACCCTGTACTAGGCTGTCTGTGGTGAGCCCGACTCAGCTGGAGGTGGTCAGGTCCGTGGCATTCATTGACCTTACCCGACTACCGGTCGTTATGTTTGGATTTGATGGGGTATGTCGAGCTCTCCAGCTGAAGGCCGAACGCTACCTCGCCGTGACGCCCACTGAGGTCTTAGTCTATAACCGCTCCAACGGACGGTGATAAGGCTTCGGTAGGTACACCCTACAGAGAATAGGCTGTCCTACAGTGTAGTCCCACTACGCGACAATGCGACAGCATCATCTCACACGTGGGACCTCATGTGAATAGCATCATATGGCACAGCCTTTATTCAGGCTCTGCGCATGTACGGCCAGCTGCCTTCTGCCTGATGCGCATTTCCTCCCTCTCGGCGAAGTGGCAGTAGCATCACACAACTCGGGAGCCATACGGCAGCGGGAGGAGGAGGCCATCACCGTGCCATTCCTGCTCCTCGTGCTGAGGCTCAGAGGCGTCCATCCCTCTACCATCAGCCGCTCCATTCTCCTCGAGGCAGTTGAGAGGGTTTTCGTATACCAGGATGTCACCCTGGAGGCGGTCCTTGAGGGTAGGGAATCATCTGAAGGCAGCCCTACTGTGTCCGCCATGGCAGGTAGCGTTGTCGCAGTGTTCAGTATACCCGTCTCAGAGGGCCACGATGAGCCCACTCTGACCTCGGCTTTGGTAGCACTAGAGCGTTGGCGGGCACAGGTCACTAGGCCCACCAGCGTCTTGAGGACGTCACTCTCGGGTATTGGCCAAGTCGACACGACCTTCCCTATAATGATGACTTCCGATAACTGTGCTGCTGTGGTCTTTAAAGGCTGCGAGATCTATTCACGTCTCGTGAGGGGATACCTTCTGCCGACGCCATCCGGCATCGAGGCCACCACCCCCGAGCCGCAGGAGACTCCGATCAGCCTCGGTGAGGAGGCGCCCATCGAAGACACTGATCGTGATGGAGCGGATGAGGCGTTTGAGCAGCTAGCCTTGCTGCTCTCCGCATGCCTTGATTGGCGGTGCGTCACTTCATGCAAGTCGTGCAGCGATCTTCTCTCGGCGTCCTTCAGGGACTTCCATCATTTCCATGCTCATCTACATACTACCTAAAGTATGGCGGAGATTCAAGAAGGTTCTCCGAAAGCTCAAGTTAGACCATCGACTACTCAAAAGTGTGACTTCGAGCCGAGCTGAGTTCATGGGCCAGGTGAGGGCTGAAGACGTCCACTGCGACATGGTCATCATAGGTGTGCCCAATCTGCCTACAAGAGCTCTCAGAGTCTCCTCTCGATACTCTACTACAGCTACCATGCTCCCATACCCTGCACTATCTATGTGTTATGGATTGGTTCCGTTCCTCCCAACTGTCATGTCCCATGTGCCGCCACGTCCCCCCTAATGGCCTTCGACACTGTGTAAGGGTCATTACCGCTCGTAGTGATCAGCGTGTCTCTCCTAGACGATGGTCAAGCTACGAGCAGATCCTCGACGAGTGTGCCCGACTCCCGAGTCGGTACTCGAAGTGGTAATTGGCAATCCAACGGCATCGTCCTCTGCCTCATCAAATCCTCCTTCTCGGAGTGACAACGAAGAGCCACAAGCAGCCACTATCGGTCGTCCAAGTGTTGAGCTTGACCTCACCGGTACAGCAGTATCGCAGACATAATACACACCCCACGATATCTCCTCGTTACTGTTTCGTCCTCTCTCATATTCGACGTTCCTCAAGCGGTATCAACGCGATAAAAGCACTTATGACAGAAACTCATTATTTTCTCCCATGCTGACCACCTGCATGCACCTTCCCCCGCAGTAATTCTGCTGTGCCGTTTTCTTCCAGCAGCATGTCCACGATCTTCCTGCCGTATCGTGGCTGAGCGGCGACTCTCCAACGTAGTGATTACGTCAATCATTCTTATCCCACCTGCATGATGAAGCCTCTGGACGCATCATCGCCTCCTTTGAAGATTGCTTTCTTAGGCTTCGGTCGCTGAGAGGCGTGCATGCCATGGTGAAGCGTGGGATACTCCTACTTCTTTCCCTGAGTGCTCGCTGAGTTTAATCCAGTCAATGGACTTATGGGGCTTCCATTGTTTCAAACTAGCTAATAGAGGGGACGCCAGCCGATGGCGAGAGAACATTCTGTAAACCTAGCCGTCGAGAGCGGCACGGGTTAGCAACTTGAACACAACCCTCATGGTATTGAGATGGCGAGACATCAGCGGCCTTCAGACCCATGAGCCCAACACATTGACTACGCTGAACATTCATAAGGAAACGGTCAAATATCCATTAAAAAGTCCGGCTGCATCCCTGCCCCATCCCAATGTACAGAAACACCCCCATAGACCAACGGAAACAAAGTGCAGAATTCTTCAAGCCTAACTATCGAGTCGTGTCGACAGAAATTTCGAATGAAACTCTCGTAGCCTGGAGTCGCCCTCGGTGCTGTTGCTGCTGCCATTGCTTGCAGTGATACCAGATGATACTGGGGTACCACTACCCACCACAGCCCCCTCAAGACGACGCTTCTTGTGGAAGGCTTGCAGGCCAGATCGAATCTCCTCTATAGAACGCTGATCAGAGAAGACTCGTCAGAGAATTCGCTGCTTGAGCGACCTTCTCATTACGTTAGAATTCCTCGCAGCAGCAGCAGCAGCAGCCGCTGCGACCGGTACTTCGCCGCTGCCGTTGCCATGCTGAAGTTCCTTCCTTTTTTCCTCTCGTTGACGGTCTCCTGAATATTGTCGAGGAGGCGGTAGGGCTACCGAAGACGTCATCATAGATGCTCAAGGGCTTCTACGGTTGAGCATACGTTCATGTACGAACGCGCGCGGATGAATCTCGCTACGCCAGTTTGATCGATTTCGAAATGGGGTCTTGGTCCTCGGCTTCTCGCGACTCAGAATCATGCTGTAGCAGAACTGGAGAAGGTAGGGTTTATCCGGGGCCGCAGGTGAGTTCACAGGTCACCTGTGGCAGGTGTTCTTGAGTGAATCGCCTCCCTCCGAGTGGGAGGTCAAAGTCTACAGCCCAGTTGATGGCACCTGTCCTTTGACGCTACCCTCCTCCGAGCGATCACCAGATTATGGACTTGTGGACGACGAGCCAGCATCATCATCATCATCATCATCAAGAGATTACACGCGCTACGACGACAGGAGTAAACGGCGACGCTTAAGGGATAGTTGGAACGTGACTAGCGAAAGACAGACTGTCGCAGAGGTCTCAAAGGAGGAGATGCGAGAGGTCGAGAAGTGCGTCGAGGTGTGCCTTCGGGATCATGCTGCACACGACTTGAGTGCGCATGATACCTGTCCCCCAAGCGATGGGTGTGATGCCACTGATGATGATGTGTTACCGTCATCATGCGTGATGCCCCGAACTGTCATGAAAAGATCGAGAGATGATGCGGATGTTTAATGAGTCACATGCTTGGCTTCATTGATAACGTGCTCCGTGTTGTCACGAGTTAGCACACTACTTCGCTTACCCGATAGGGAGAACTCAGACCTAATTCTGGCGATAGAAAATGGACATGTTGATCATTACACAATGGTACGTTACACAACACACTTCATTAGTAAACGCCATCGGAGGCGATAGTGAGCTAACGGACAGTCAGAGACGGGTTGCCTGCCTCGAATTAAGTGGCTCCTCTAGACCCAACTCGTCAAGCCGCTGGAGGTGTCCCTCGAGGCTAGAGCCGCTTCCTGAGGACGGTTTGGTCTGCGTCGCATTCAAGTAGCCAGCCGGGTACCGAAACTCAGCTCGCAATCATTTGAGGCAGGTGCTGCATTCTCCCTGGGCAGCGACGTCCTTGGACGACTGTTCGGCAGGAGCCAGGGTCGAGTGAGCCCGACTCGGCCTAGGACTCGACGAAGGAGCTAAAGCGATAGTGCCACGTGGTAGTAGCACCAACACGGATTGAGGCTCACGTTTGGAGCTGGAATTCACACTCGTGTTAGCGGGGGGTGGTGTTGAGCTGTCGGCGCATGGGGTAGCAGTCGGGGTCTCTGGAGTTGTCCCTCGCTGCGAAGGGATATCGTCATAATCCTTCGTGTCCAGCTTGTGCTTCAATACCTGATGGGCACACTTGGAGTACTGGAAACTCTCTAGTGGAGAGTAGAAGAGCGACTTTATGCAACTCGATCGTCTCCGATGTCTTTAGTCTGTGCTTCTGACTGAAAGCTATGACGGCTTCATGAATGGCTCGTGGAGGCTGACCTTCTTGAATGAGAAGTTTACCGACAACCTGATCACTCACTGTTTGTCAACTGCCTCCTTCAGACACCTACGTATCGCCGGTCACTCCCTGTTTCCGAGTTCCTCGTCACTTCGACCTCTATCCATTCACCATCTGTTCGTCCAGCTCGGCCACGTCCCCTCGGATGGCTGTTCCGCTTGCTTATCGACGGCAGCCTAGCGTAAGGTGATTCTCTCTTAACACTAAGGCGGCCATTGTTTGGTGTACGGCTCGAGCTCGGTCTGAGCTTTGCCTCAGACGTGCGCCTGAGATATATATTCAGTCAGCATGAGCCTGAAACAGTTCCGTACGAGTTCCTTTTATTCCGTTCTGTAGTGGGTGGGGATATTGAAGTCGCAGGGGCGTCACCATCTGGTGGAGCTCGCCTAACTCCTCTGCCACCCGTCCTTCGACCAATTTGAGTCCCTCCGCGTGGTAACCGAAAGGTTGAACCCCGGGAACCAGGAGTGACATCGATACTGAAAAAACATTCATGAAGTCGCTTTTCTTGGGGTTGTTGTTGATGATGCCGTAGCGCACTTGGACGTGTCACCAGCCTTCTGATTTCTTATCAGCTGTTGCATCGCAGCCCCGTCCGGGTCTCTATTCTCCACGACCTCCCGCATCAGCTGCCTCTCCCTGTACCCGCGCTGCAAACGACTAACTGCCTCGGTGTAACCACGAGGGTTCACACTCTGAAAACGGGGAGAGTCGATATGCCCGGGAAAGCATGATAGCTCCACCTTCGAATCGGTGTTGGGAGTCTCGGCACTTTTCTGTGTAGAAGGTGGAGCTGCTGATATCGAACTGCCTCGTGTCTGGGGCTTGAAGGTACAAGAAGCGAGCTGAAGGAGGATCTCGGATCGGACCGCGCGCGCAGAGTAAAAAACAGAAAAACGACAGCGGCAGGATTCGAACCTGCGCAGGCAGAGCCTAGTGGATTTCGAGTCCACCTCCTTAACCACTCGGACACGCTGTCGACGAATTTCTCAACAAGCTTAAAGGGTGGACACGGATAAATTCACCTCCTCCATTTCCTTAGCCTCCTGGACCCGCTTCAACCTTCTCAGACGATCTTCCTTCGATTGCATTCCTGAGAACAACTGAATGTATTTACATGTTGTATCAATCAGCCGACCCCACCTCGCTGGTACAGCATAAGATGCCGCGATGGTCTGCTAATCCTTTGCCCTGGCTTCGTGAAGTAGTCCATGCGTTCCGATCCACCGAAGGAAACAGGCGATATCTCTTCGGCGACCGAATTTCTGTTGGGCTCGTCTCCGCCTCGTGAGACGCCCCTCTTTCGAGGCGTAGACCTTTGACAACCGACCTGGCATCATCTACGATGGCACTCCTACTTCCAGTTCATTCTTGGACTGGCCGAAACGGCTCTTCCAGCACCAGCTGCTGACGGGCCGTTGGAGACGAAGCGTCTAGGGGCTCTTTGATCGAACGGAGGAGCCTGACTACCATCGATGCAAAAGCAGAGGACGGTGATGAATGTTATCACTGCGGGAGGCTGCAGCAAAACACCATCATTGCCACCGTCAAGCAGCCCATCTTCCTCCTCTAGCTTCTCGTATTGCATGCCCCCCGTACTGCTACTACTGCTGTCATATCCCGTGTCCCCTTTCGACCGGAAGGATGATACTCTTCTTCGCCGGGTTCCCCGCCTTTCGCCTAGTAGGCGACGTATAACCTACGGAAACGCGTCGACCAGCATCGATTGCATGGCCTCTACGCTTCGTTGGGGAAGAGTCCCCGGCTCCTGGCATGGTAGAGGAGGTGAGAGCAATGGTCGAGGGAGATGACGATGAGGCCGAAGACCGAAGACTTCTGCGGCGTCGTGAACGGCTCGCGAGGGGGCTAGTGGTAGTCTCTACAACAGCGGATGCTGATGCAATTGTCGACTGATTCGCGCACCAGGTGGTTCTGTCTCGACGTCCCCAATGCCTCCATGAGTTGAGCTCAATGGTTTTCATTCGCTCTTTGGCTCTCGGTGTCTCCATCAACAACTTCAATGCTTCTATAAGACGTTCGCGTGGACCAGACTGGCAGACCGACCTCTAACGATGAGGTCATCGGCGGCCTACCACGGTCTGTTGGGTCAAAGTCTTCTCCCCTCTCCCTTCGACAGCAAGACGCGCACAAGCTAGGAATTCGCATATATCGGACACACGAACCTGGCCGATAAGACGGCACTTCAGCTTTTCATCGCTTCCGATTGAATAAGACAAGAGGCGTGAGCGCAAGTCAAGGAAGAGTGAATAAAAGGGTGTCGTTACTACCTCCTCCTCCCCAGTTGGATCAAATGTCATGACCCGTCTAGGAGAGGAGTTCCTCCTCTTCCTGTCCGGCAGTGCTGCTGTCTCCTGTTGTGTTGGCTGAAGGAGCATCCTTGACCTAGCAGAAGGCATCAAGGGTGTTGTCTGAATGGCCCCAGCGTGTGCACATCTCCCTGACCACCATCCCCTCAACCTCATAGTCCTTCCCAGTACCTTTGGCATTCAATACCCCTACCTGAAGTAATAGCTGTCGTAATAACATAACAGAGTTACTACAGCTGACAGGAAGGGATGAAGATGACGTAGTAGGATAGTAGCCGGACAGGAAGATGGTACCAGCAGATGGGCACAAGCCCGGAGCGACGTACGCTCCAACCCTCCTGAAGTACAGTACTACCGATGATGATGAACATACTGGCAGAAGTCTCTCAACGGAGGTATTACGTGAGAGCTCCTTAACCTCAGGGTCTTCACCTTCTGTACCCTCCATGCGAACGCCACTCGAGGGCTTTGAGGCGGCATTCACCATTTTGTCTTGCACTCTCGCCAACGCTTACATTTCCTCAACGGCTAAGTCAACGGTTTTTGAGAAGTCCCTCCTGCACCCTATAGGATTCCTTTCCAGCCTTCTCGGTTTTGTCGTTCTCCCTCTCCCTCCTCCTTCTCTGATGTCATCTCCTTTAAGTGTCGACGGAGCTCGTGTGCATGGACAGGAGGTTCGGAATGCCAACGTTACAGCTGTCGTAATAACAATAGGATGGTGGCTTGCTGCTGTTGCTGCCTAAGCCACGGCCTCCCTCTGCTGTCTTAGGTTGCTGTTGCTAATATTTTGAAATCATCGTTGGGCCCTCAAGGACTGGATAAGATGTTAGTTGATGACATTGGTGATGTCACTGTCACTAACGATGGTGCTACTATCATGAGGAAGCTCGAAGTGCAGCATCCCGCCGCTAAGGTACACGACGATGATACTCACTTGGAGGTGTCAGAATGTTCGTGATCATCAGGTACTCCAACAACTATCCAATCTACAAGATCAAGAGGTCGGTGATGGTACCACTTCTGTTGTACTTGTTGCCGCTGAACTTTTAAAGAAAGCTAATGAGCTTATCAAGGGAGGTATCCATGCCACTAAACATCATACAGGTAGGGGGCAACTCATCTACAGTACGGATCTAGAGTCGCTACGGTCACAGGGTTATCGGGCTGCTATGAAGGAGTGTGTCAAGTTTGTACCGCACGCACTGGGTGTCAAGACTAAGACATTAGATGAGCAAGTGCTTGTCAACATCGCTAAGACCAGTCTTAGCTCTAAATTCATCGGTAATACTGCAACTAAGGCACGTACGCGTAGTGTGGGCCCTCCAGGCACCGACGCTGAGTTCGCAAGGCTCGTGGTTGAAGCCATCAAGTCTGTTAGAGTAACAGGATTTGATGGGAAGGATAAGTACCCTGTTGGACAAGTGAATGTGTTGAAGTCCCACGGGAAGGGCCTCACCGAGTCCAGGCTGATCAAGAATGGTTACGCCATTGCCCTTGGGAGGGCTGCCCAGGGTATGCCCACCAGAGTGGAGAACGCCCGTATTGCCTTACTCGACTTCGATCTGAGGAAAGGCTAGGATGGGACTTGGCGTCAAGATACAGGTAACCTCGCGATGCTAGATAGTCACGATAGCATTGTCCATTGCCAGATTACTGACCCTGCCGAGCTCGAGAAGGTTCGTCAGAATGAGATGGACATCACCAAGGTCCGCATCGAGAAGATACTCTCCAAGGGCGTTAATGTCATCCTTACAAGCGGTGGATTGGACGATTTCTCTATGAAGTATCTCATCGACCGTAAAGTGATGGGCGTGAGGAGAGTCCCCAAGAAGGACATGAAGAGGATTGCTAAGGCAATGACAGCTGCTTGATAGGAGTTCTCCAACTCCCCATCTCAGGCAACTGGAGCTAAGCCATTGCTCACATTAACGGCTACTGACCAGTGGGACGAGGAGGGTATCGATGATTCTGCCATCGGCAAGGCTGATCTCGTAATGCTGTCGTGACTGATGAGCAGTTGGCCATACCATCGTCATCAGGTCCATGAGGAGCGTGTCGGGGACAATGACTTCGTATTCATTACAAATAATGGCGATAGTCAGTATCAGGGCAAGAGCTCGACCCTCCTCCTTCGAGGGGCATCCGACTTCGTCTTGGATGAGGTAATAACTGCGTCTAGCACCTCAGTTTATAAGCGCTATTCTTCAGGCGGAGCGAAGCGTTCATGATGCTCTGTGCGCCACCTCCCGAGCGTTAGAGTCCGGCAGTGTAGGAAGGTTGCATCAAAACTCTCTTGACATGCTGCTGGTCATCAGGTTGTTGGTGGCGGTGGATGTGTCGAGGCATCCGTATCACTACACCTGGAGGAGTTTGCTACCTCTCATCGTGGAAGGGAGCAAATGGCTATTCTAGCCTTCGCTGAGGTGCTCTACGACTCTTGATGGCAAATGATGGTACTTGCTCCTGGTCAGGCATTGATGACTATTCCGAAGACCCTTGCCCTCAATGCTGCCCTCCCCGACGTGCCTGCACTCGTTGCTGAGCTACGTGTTGCACATACTCGTGGCAATGCGACGGCCGGTCTCGACCTCTCTAAGGGAGAGGTTACTGATGCCGTATCACAGGGTGTAAGATGGGGCTGTGGTGTCGTCTCCTCTGGACTATCCTTCTATCAGATCCTTGAGCCGATGGTGTCGAAGCTAAAGTCCATCAAATTCGCAACAGAGGCTGCCATCACCATCCTCAGGATTGATGATCTCGTTAAAGTTGTATGTTCATGATCCACTGAACCTCCGCTCATCCTGTGTATGTCAGGCCCCTGAGCAGCCCCCTCAGGATCCCTCGTATGGGTTAGACTGCTGGCAGTCCAGCTCCTTATGGAGTCTGCCTACAGATGATCACAGAAGTCTGCTGCAACGTCGTCATCATTAGCCCAAATACCATCACTACAACTACCATCACGATTTCCTTCCATTATCATTGTGCACACACCGCTGAAGTGAACATTAGTGGCTGCTGCTGCTTTGATGAGATTCTCGACTACCAATGGCTTTGAGTGAATAATCAGGTTGGGGGGCGTCGGGTGTACCAGAGTGTCTGTAGTAATAACCACCACCACTTCAATATGGCTATGCGTAGATTCGGCGCCAGTACTCAGGGTAAGAAGCAGAAGGACCTCACTGAGGAGCAGAAACAGGTAGGCTTCCCTCGGCAACAACTGTACTCCAACTTGACGAGTTCAGGAAATCAAGGAGGCGTTCGATCTCTTCGATACGGATGGTTCGGGTTCCATCGACGCCAAGGAGCTCAAGGTTATAACGACATCCACCTTAGCGTCTGCTGTACTCTTCGTCATCTCAGGTTGCCATGCGCGCTCTCGGCTTCGAGCCCAAGAAGGAGGAAATCCAGAAGATGATAGCGGATGTTGATACTGATGGTGATGGAGATCGCGATGAGAGACTCTATCGCGAGCGACCCTTCAACAGGTTCAGGACAGATCGAATATGATGAGTTTCTCAAGATGATGACCACTAAAATCCTGAATAGGGATCCCAAGGATGAGATCCTCAAGGCTTTCAGGTATACTCTCATAATCGTGGTGGGTTCTGATCTTGCTTGGTAGGCTCTTCGATGATGACGAAACAGGCAAGATTACTTTTAAAAATCTTAAGCGCGTTGCCAAGGAGCTTGGAGAGAAGATGACTGATGAGGAGCTGCAGGTGACTCAGTGTTCAATAGGTGCTACTTCTTCGACCCACTTCTCGCTCAGGAGATGATAGACGAAGCTGATCGTGATGGTGATGGAGAAGTGAGCGAAGAGGAGTTCCTTCGTATCATGAAGAAGACTAATTTGTTTTAATCCAACGAGTATCATCCACCATCATCACCACGGTGGAGTTTCAGTGACTGTATTAACATTGGTGAGTAGCGGTATCGTCATCACCGGCCCTATTGTGCTGGCCTCTCTGTGTAAAATGGTGATGCATCACAAGAAGTACCTCAGCATTATAGTAGTATATCTTTGATGGTACATCAATTAGTAACGGTCTCGAAGCTTCGTTACTGTTGTGTTGAAAAAAGTTGTAGATGACGTCGTGGTCGCGAAAGCATGGCGGGAGGTTGTTTGCATGCTTACTTCCAGTGGAGACTCCCGCCCCGGTAAATTGCTTCGTAACATATTTATACGGAAATGGTGTAGAGCGCGAAAGCTAGTGCCAGCAGGACTGGACGCGGATTGGACTGACTATGTTGGTCATAAAACTATTACGAAACGAAACTCGGTCTACTAACTACTACTGCTTCACTGAATAAGGCTCGACCCCCCAAACCCACTTTCAGCTTTCAAGTACGTTACCAAGTAGCGGACATGAGATACTACTGTAGCGTATTACATGGAAGTCAAAGAGTCGATGGCACTTGACAAACGCAACACGATAAGAAGTAGATGACAGCATCGGTTGCATGGCCTCACACCATCGAGTACAGAGTATCAGAATCGTAACCTAGGACTAGTAGACCATCATCACCACCGTCATCATGAGACGGAGGGAAAAATCCATGACCAAAGCAGACCCCTGTTAACATCCTCTGAGCTACTTGTGTCGATCCGACGAGATGAGGTGTCTGATGAGGTCGATTCACCACCGACGTCACAGAATGGCCCCTCACCCCGAAGGACTTGTCCAACTCTTCGTCCCGATTGACCCTCCAAAGGTTCAAGATAGTATCCTCCGATACTGTTGCCACTAGATGCTGAGGCCAGACCGTCGAGGAAGCGGCCGCTAGGGCCCTACTTTCGTCTTATGAACAGCCATGCCCGTTATGGATCGGCCATGCGCTGATATCTCAAACTAAAGGGCATCACGATCACGATCGCTATCTAGCGATGAAATTACCCTCAATTGCCAATCCGCTGCAGCATCGAAGATTCGCAGTTTTCCATCGCCATGAGCAGCAACGAGGCAGTTGGGGGTGGGGCATCCACAACTGATAACGCCGGGATGGTGAAGGAAGAAGGGCAACCAATAGCACCTTATGACCGGGGCCTCCGAGATGCCGCAGGGATTATTGATGGAGGCGACCTGAGCGGAGGGATGCTTCAGATGTCAGTCGGCGGTTGAGCCCACCTCTCTGCAGCTTGAAGGCCTCCACATTCGAAGAGATCCATCGGTATACCCAATGGCACACATACTCGGACATTCTGCTGATATCACCTCCATCGAACACATAGCGGATACCCCCGGTGGGGACGCCGACAGCTGGTCGTAACTGCTGAGCCGAGGGAGCCGAGCCCAACTTATCGCCTTTGAAGGGGATAACCTAAGCAGGGGGATCGTGAAGAGAGAAGGGGTAGTCCGACCCTGCAGGAGCCATCACTAGCCCCAATTATTAGGTGACCCTCATTAGTCTCCTCCGACGAGTCACCATGCATGTCAGGAACGACCGTGGATGCTGTGAAGTGTACCTGAGTTCGATGAGCATCTCACGACGGATAGTTGACGATGATACTTCATCATCATCATCTCGAGCATGAACTGAAGGAGGTGGGATATAGCAGAGGGTCCTCCGAAGGTCATCCGTGTAGATGTATGCTCCTAACATCATCATCCTGATGGTGCCCATACAAATGAACCAGAATGCTCACCATCAGTTGATGTGATAACAAGTACAGTTGTAGTAGTAGGGTGGTGGTGGAGTGTATGGTACCTACCACCACCATCAGACTCATGCTGCAGCTGCTGTCGTTGTGCTATACCTGATACTATTCACTCTACCCTTCAATGTGGTACTGCCGACAACGCGGACTGTAGTGGAGGCAGATCCTTCTAGGATATGCTAAGATATGCCGTAGCCCCGGCAGGTGGTGGGCTCTTACGATATGATGTCCATCATCAGCAACATAGGCCACTCTGCTGCTGCGAGGCAGCCGGTCTACACTTCCCTCCGTCGCAGCAGTGGCTATAGTAAGGTTATTGTAGATCATAGCAGGACTAGTGAGGGGAGAGTGCCACTCTCGATGAGAATAGAGGTGACTCACTATAGGAAGAGGGAGTCTCCATCACTGTTGACCCCTTCTATCTTATGTTCGATTGGGTGCCTGCTGAAGTACTCGGTAGGAGGAGGGCGGCTCGACATGATACCCGTGATGAAGGGAACCCTATTAGCTACTGATATGACACAACCGGAGTGGTGATGCAGGAAATGGTTACTAAGTATATCATAGGATTACATAGGACAGTAAAGGGAAGAAAGCGTGATAATAGTAGTAGCAGCTAGGATAGGGTAGATGGCCTCTTCTTACCATCACCCTTACGGTGGGTCACATCATCGCTGCCACTGTTACTAGCTCCACCGGTTATTACATCAGGACCACTAGACTCTGTTGTGAAGGAGGACTCCCCTAGTTCGAACATCTCCTCCTCGTCCTCCTCGTCATCAGATCTCGACCCATCAGAGCATGATTGATAACAATTACTCTCATTAGCCGATAAGTACCTTTCGTCATCATCTGATAGTATCATACCAGATGTCCGCCGACTCGTCCCACTATATGACGATGATGACGTGGATGCTCTTACCCTCCCTCCGGGGGACTCATCCGGAGGCTCCTCTACTACCATCGTTGTCGTAGTAGCGCCAGAGTTAGACGAGTTGTTGTCGTTGCTGACCTCAGTGATCTGCGGCCCCTCCTCAACGTCCATAGCTGGGGGTGCATCGAAAGATACCCTCCTCACTGTGCTCTCACTCGCCTGTACCAGGTCACCCGTAGTAGTGACGACGGCCTCCTTTCGGAACTCTTGATGGACTTCCCCTTCTCTTTGGTAATAATCATAGTACCCAATAAGGTCCAAGGATGAGGATGCCCCCACCACTGCAGCAGCAGCGGCGGAGGATGATGATGGTGATTCATCTCGAGAGGAGCTGACCAACGACGAACTCCACGATGACGATGGGGACGATGATAGAGAGGAAGGGGATGGACCATCGAAGCCTCCGAAGGTAGTATTATCTTCATCATCATAAATATTATATTTAACATGATCACCACTATCCTGGCCACCTAGCTGTCTAAACCCGCGCTGAGTTTGTTTCCTGTGATGTCGTTTAACTCTGCTTCGATCTATCTTCGCGGCCGCTGACTTTATCACAGGTTTTGCCTTCCCTATCACCGTAGCCGCCATACCACCACCTGCCCGTGCTGCTGCCTTTGATCGGCCTCTCAGCCTATCCCACCAACTACTACTGCCAGCTGCCCTAGGACTGCTGCTGCTGCCTGCAGTACTGCCCAACTCTAAGTCCTTCATCTCTACTGCAGCTGCTGGGGCGTTAAACACTGCGTCTCTATGGAAGAGCTTAAAGAGTATCTCTCGTTGCCTCACTCGAGGAGCAGTGGCACAGAAGAAGACAATACATGCTACCGGTACTACAGTAATGATGATCCAGGCACCGATGAGCTCAGCTCTATGATACCCATGACGTTTATGCTCGGGAGTCGGGGTAGGTACAACTGCGGCAGCCGGTGTCTCGTCATCCAGATGCCGAATATTCAGACATACCCCTTGGCACAGCCGAAGACAGAGAAGAGTAATGAGTAGTATCTTATACTGTGGTGATAGAGATGAGGGGCTACTCATCAACGAAGGTGATGATAATTGAAAACTGCCAGAAGCGAAACCCTTTCCTGGAATAGATCAACACTGTGAACTCGACAAGATGTTCGAGAAATTTGGTATCGGGAAATTGGCACACACGCGAGAAAATAATAACAAAAAGCAATCCGTAGGGGACTAATCCTCCCACTACCACTTCCGCCATTCCTGACCGTCGGGGGCGTCCGGCCTGAGTGTCGACCGCTGTTGTTGTGAGACAGATCGCCCCTCGAGTACTACCTATCTTTGCCCTCATAATCAGCCTTACCAACTTCATCCCAGTTAGTAGACAATACAGTACCTTTGATGAAGTATAGAAAAGGAGGGTAATGACTATCGCCCACCGCCAGAGGTCTGGAAGCTCTTCACCATTGCTCTCCTTGTGTCCTCATTAGCATCAGCGTATATTTGACGGAATAAAGCGTTCAATGCCGCCTGTGAGTGGGGATGGTCCGAGTGCATAGGATAATCGGTGATTACATCGCCATTCTCCTTCTCTCCCTTCAGTTCCTCATCACACATCTTATCGATAGCTGACCAATCCCTTCGCACCTACAAGGCCTATCCGTAATCAGGAAACATGATGTACCGGGGCCTACCTTAGACGAGGAGGGATAGCTGCTACTCTCACTAGCAGTAGTTGTATCTACTTTAGGAGCGGCAACTGGTGCAGGTGATGCAGCATCGCAAGGTCCCTTAGGACTAGGGATGCCCTTTTCGCAGCGAAGGGACGGCCTGTGTGAGGGATGTACTGCTCAAGGGTAGTTGTTGGCAGTTATGATACCATTGTTGTGGTTGATTATCTCCTTTGGGTAGATGCAGTTCGACCTTGTAGGGTGTTATCTCATGCGTTGCCTTATCAGCCTTTATCGACCCCCACAGCTCCAACTCCAGTCGGTAGTGCTCGACACTAACGACTAACACCTTACGGCTGCCCTCTACTAAGTGCATTACCTGCCCTTCTCATCATGATTGATCGTTGCCTTCACTGACCTGAGTGATAGTAGTGGGTTGGTCATCACTGTGGTGCACTATCTCTAGACTACCTCTCACCGAACTCTATATTTTCAATACCGGTACTAGGATCTACATCCTTTAACTTGATGGTGATGGTGACAGTATCAGCTGTCTGATACCAATCCAACTTTGATGGAGGAATGGTTGCCATATCAAATTGTAGGGTATGTGTATTATTCGAAGACGCAAGACTCACGTCTTGCTTCCTTACGCCCCCTTTTTTTTTGAGTGGAAACGGAATTATACACGTCTGACGTATGGTAGATTATACGGATCACAAGTGAAACGCCCCCTTATATTCTACTTATTTTATGATCTATGGTCTATCCATCTGACTGCAGCTCGCCCGCCGACAGTTACACAATGCAGGCTCGTCCGCCGACGGTTACACAATGCAGGCTCGCTCGCCGATGGCTAGTGCTTCAGCAATGTGCCCTAATTGAAGATAATGAGTATGAGTACTTAGTATATGATGATGAGTAATGCAGGATCATTATTGTCTCATTTCAGTGTGTAATCTCGTACTCAATAGTCTCATCTTTCTACGGTATCTCCTACGGATTTGCGTCTATCGAGTGGTGAAGATCTTGAGCCTCAGCCCTTCATTGGACCTCAGCTTCCGGCGGGGTTCACACGGCCCGCTACACAAATAGAAGCGCACCTCCACTGCAACAATCCAGGGGCCGTATGCGGATACTGATTCGAGAATCACAGGCACTGATTCATCTCACTATCTGATTTCCGATTTTGATTCAACTCACACCATGATTCGCAAGTGTTGATTCAGATTCCGTATCCATGAGTAAGATTCATGATTCGTGAGTATGATTACTGATTCCAGATTCAGATTCAGGATTCGTGAGTATGATTCCTGATTCCTGATTTTTCTCAAGCGTTGATTCTGATTCTCCACGCTGAGTATTCATGCAATTTTCCCGCACTGGCTTGGCATCGGTAATGGTCGCTCTAAGAATAGAACTCGGGTGGAGTGGATGACGGTCCAAGTTGTTATCCGTTACACCAAATTCCCCGAGGCATTAAGAGTCGTGATTCGCGGAAGAAGGCCCCAAGGGCTTTCCGCCATCCGACATTTCTGGGCAATGAACAACGAAATTGTCTAAGTCGCTGGATCGCTCGTTTCGGCGAGCGCTAACCCACTTCCCATATTCCGCCTCAAGTGGGTGATTCAATTTAGTGATCGAGCGATACCGCGAATTGACCATCTGATTTTGAATCAGAGGTTCTGAGTAAAAATCAAGCAAAAAATCGGCTTCTGATTTTTGAATCACGGTCGAGATTCAACTCAAGCTCGAAAGATTCTGATTCCGTACTCTGGAGTAAAAAATCACTGAATCACGGCGTATAACTCACTGTGTGATTTTTTTCTCTGAGCAAAAAATCTGACTCACCCCTCGAATCAGTATCCGCATACGGCCCCTGCTCTGTTGATAAATCGATTAACATGGCGAGCGCTGATTTGAAAAACCACTTCTCGTAGTCTTATCAAGAGAAGATCTTATGACATCTAGCAGCACCGTAGGAGGTCCAGGAGCAGTGGGGGCTTATGTAAGTCGCTACAGACACTTCCTATCCCTCACGGACCCGAGGACTATGGCACCAGGAACCTTCTTTGGGATGGTAGCAATCATTCACCATCTGCTCATTACCATCATAATAGTACTCAGACACTTGCCGAGGCTCGCAGCATTGTGGATGGTCAATCGACAGTCATAACGGCAAAGGATAGGGCCCTGGCAAAGAGGATAGTACAGGCATCAGTTCATCCAGACACTGGTGAGGTAACGTCGATGTAGTATCCCTCCCCTACTCCTAATTACTGTATCATAGACCATCCTACTACCACTACGCATGGCTGGGTTTGTATCCTTCGGTTCCTTACCGGTGATAGGGATGCTAACGCTGGCTGGATTCAGGAACAACCCCACACTTGGTAGGCCAGTGTTAAGATAAGCATCACCATTACCATTACAGGGACGGCCGTGTGGCAGTTTATCAATCAAAGCCATAACGCCTTATTCAACTACGCCAACCGTAATGCTAGTGCAGAGGTCGGTTGTACTGATCCCAATATAATAAAGGAGGCGAAGCAACGCTTCATCATGGGGTATGTAGGAGCTGTATCGACCAGCATGGGCCTCGGTAGTAACGATAGTCATCAGTCGTTGGCCTAGCAAGTCTCAGGTCTACTCCTAAACAAATGCCTTGGACGTCTGGTAACCCCTAATGCAGGGGCTTTCTTTAGAACTCTCATCCCCTTCCCTGCTGTCATGGGTGGCAATATTGCCTCTGGTAGTGGCAATGGCTGCTGTTGTTGTTGGTGTTGGCTATCCTGCTAGTATGCCTCAGTCCTCCTTATGAGGTGGCATGAGCTATCCGCTGGTGTAGCTGTGAAGAGCCCTACTGGCAATGCTCAGGAGAGTATTCAATCTAAGGAGGCTGCTAAGAGGGCTGTTAAAGATACCATCATCACCCGGTACTATAACCATCCACTTCGATAGCACAACCCTTTACATTATTATCAGTATTATATTACCGATACCAGTACTGCTACTTCCACCTCTACTCCACCGAGGTGTGTTGGTGCGTTTTTGCCAACAGCAGGCCTACCAGGGACTAGAGCTAACATCATAGGGATGTGTAAGTCGAAGTGGTGCTGAGTCCCTTACCCGTCTCTGATCAGCCGTCCTATCCATACTATGTTTTGCCTTTGCTCTACCAGCAGCAGTCGCGATGTTCCCTCAAGAGGGCACTATGAGGGTTGATGAGCTGGAAGAGGAGGTAATGGTTACCTTGATACTACGGTATGATAATGATGTCTATCAGGCTCGAGAGAAGGCCCTCTCCCTCTGGGGTGCTTCCGGTGTAACTCCTTCGTCTACTGTGGTATACAATAAAGGTATCTGATGAGTCTCGACCCATCAGCTTGCCCCCCCCATGATGTAGCCCTTATGACTACTTTTGTGTCACTTGTGTTTCTATTGCCCCTTTACTAGTGGGTCGAGTGGTAGTGTAAGTCAATTCGTGTCAGCTACCACAGAGAGCCTGTCGCCGCCTCTGAACCCCTCTCCACTGTCGTACAGGTCTACATAATGGGTAATCGACATAACGACCGCAGACTCTGTCTGCCTCCATCTACTACCATACCAGAGGGCATAGCAGTGGAGGGTGTATCATCGAGTGGTATAGCCAACAGGCCTAGGAGGAGCACCATTGGCATGAAGACTGTAGAGGATAATCACAGTAGTGGTGTCACGACCATACACGCCACAGCTGCCTTCCTGTCTCAGGACTAGATCCTACTGACGTCGTACCACAGGATCGGCTCTCTGATAGTCCAGAGGAGACTGTGAAGGTGAGGGGTCGAAGCTGATAGCACTTGGCTACGCTTTACCAGGTTGATGCCCCTATTGGGTCTCAGCTCGATGGAAGTAACCAACGTGAAGTGGGCGGCAAATCGGCAGAGTTGGACCACCTATCCGCCGATGGTCGATATGAGCACGACGATATGCCACTAGCAGTGGAGCATATAGCTTCTCCTGTAATTGAAGTAGTGTTAGTGTCCAATGCTGTGTTATCACTACCCCTCAGGTCGCAGTTCCTAGCACAACCACGACCCTACTACGTGCCTATGGTGGTATTGGTTTACTTGGGGAGATAGTGGATCGGTTATGGAGCAGAAGTAATGGTACCATATGAGTGATGTACTTTAGTACATTCTTACACTAGGTTTGACCGATCCGAGACTTCGCATGCGACTATTAGCTTACCAGTCCCACACAGGGGGTAGGCATAACAGCGAGCTCCCACTCCTCCACTGCGTACTCAACAGATGCCCACGATGACCAACGCCCTCCGTCGATAGTCAGGAAAGCCTGGATGCACATACTAGCGCATAGTCTCCTCGCCACTACACCATCGGAAGGATCACAGTATCTAGTAGGCATGCTTGATAGCACGAAAATCTCCATGCCTTCGGGTTAGACCTACCTCCTGCTGCCACCGCTCATATCATTATCGTATGACACAGCAGCATTCGCCATCCTGCCTACTACTGAGTATCATCTATCAGCCTTACTCGAGAACTTCGCTATGGTATCCCAGGATATAGCGGTCACTGTTAATGACAATCAGCCAACGAACAAGGACATAGCGAAAGCCATAAGGGCGATCATCGATACCTCTACCCCTCTTATTATATCATCACCACCATCATCGCGGTCTGGGAGTACCATTGACCCTCTTGACGCCCCATTACATCAGAATGGATCGGAGGGTCTCTGCGACGAAGAGTCGTGTACAACTTGGTAAGCTCACGCCCGGTGAAGTAGTTCTATTCTTGCTCGTCGGTTTCAGTTGCCTTTATACTGCTACGGCGACACCGTCTCTCGCCGTATGCTCCCCATTACTATCCCTCTGCCTCACTCCCACCATCATTACACAACACCCCATCGAATGCGGACATGATGCCACCGAATCAACAGCGTCATCATCGTTCGACTACGAGCACCTCTCTATTGGCCCTCCTTGGTGGGGTTGAGGGTATAACAAGACTTGTGAATAGGACAGTAGAGCTCATCGGTGCCGATACCCGCATCAGGGCCTACTACATCCGTAATGCCACCAGTCAGGCCACCTCCCCTTCTGTACGCCCATCTACTTCCACTACAAGTCGACTATCAAGTTCCCAACAGTCAACCGTCTGTGTTGTTGCTCGTATCATACCACCATTGATAGACTATCTAGTAGCCAAGATAAGCTGTTATTCTACATTTGATGGCTTCCATTTAGAAGAGATGAGAACAACAGTTTCCGTTAGTCAGGCCCATCGATTCCTACCTTTATCTGATTATCATTTTGATTGTGTATGCCAGGACTTCCATACAGCGCTCACCGACTGTGGCGTCACTGACACCAATGTAGCCTCTCAGTTTGGTGTCGTACTGGAGTCATGCAGAGAGGATGTCCTCAAGGGGCATTATGAAAGGAAGTAAGCCACCGCCACTGAATGAGCAGGCATGTATTTGCTTCCCAGGCCATCCCCATGGCAGCACAGTCGGCGTGGTAGTGACAGTGATAGTACGGGCAATAGTAGCCGTTACTCTCGAAGGAGTAGAAGTCACGTGAGCTCTCCAAAGGAGATATTCAATCGAAGGGCCATCGCTACCAGCAGTGATGATCTTATCCCTTCAACCACCATGACAGGGGGTCCCTATTATTTTATGGACAACCAGAGGACTGCGGGCTGGGCTGAAGTTCATTCTGGCGGGCGTATCATCGAACTCGACACAGCAAGGAGTGCGTCGGCTGGTGGAAGGAAGGAGAAGATTTATTCACGAACGATTGCGGTTGGCTCCCGTTAAATAGTTCCTTTTTGATGATTATGAAGTTTCCATTACTCTTGTGATAGTGTGTATTTTCTTTCTATTCTATTCTTTTGTCACAGCGAGCATTTGTGTTTGGAACCATTTATCACTCAAATGAAGCAACTCACAGCGTAGTACAAACACAACCTGATCCATCTCGCAACAGCCAGGGAGAAGGAAGAAACTTAGCTGATACTAGTACAGACTCGATGTTAGGTAAGTTAGGGTAGCACATCAATAGCAGTAGCCTTTGGTATATAGCGGGAATTATCGTGTGCCTTTGACGAAGGCAATACAGATGCCGGCAAGCGTACAGGCAATACAACCTCCAATCATGATAGATGCATATCCTGCAGCAAAACATCATGTATCATCAGTATAGCCACCAGCAGCAGCAACAACTGTACTATTACCTCCGAAACCGTAAGATTCCTCCTCTGATGCGGTTGATGTATAACCGAAGAGTTGGAGTGTAGCACCTGAGAGGTTCTCAGAAGGTGTATCGTTGAGATCTTGACCATTACCCCAAAGCAGAGGTCCAATAGCAGAGCCCAAGAAGGCTGATACACCCCAAATGCCCAGATCCTAATGACAACACACTAGTCACTTATACTGGGTACGTACTAAATTACCTTAGCAGCAGCATCATCTGTAGCAGCATCAAGCGCTACCTCCTTCGTGGACGTTGCTGATGTCTCATCACTATCCATAAGCAACGGTGTCTCGGTAGATTTAATTTGGCGATGTTTGCTAGGTAGAGTATCCAAAGCAATAGCATAATCAACACTCAAGAAGCATCCACAGCCAACCCCATATATGATACAGCATGCTAGTATGACCGTTACGGGGGAGATTACTGAAAGGAGGGGTGATCAGGGGCATGACTGATGAGAATGGCTTACATGAATTTGGTGGTCTGAAGGGTGCAGTCATGAAAAGAAGGTACACAGCAGCCATCACCGTGCCTGTCAATGGGCTATGACGTAGAGAGATAAGTCACTACTATTACATGCTGCATACACTAACTTCTTCCTACCAACCTCAGCATTATCAGATAGTCTACCCATAGGATACGCTACCGCAGCGGCCACAACCTATCAAGCAGTAATGACAGTTTCGAGTAGAGCTGATGATAACAAGTACCTGGGCTGTGATAGCTATTTCGGCAATCCAGACCTGAAGCTGGCCTTCTGATGGTCGTGTCCCATCACTAGTGGCTGAGAAGGAGGTAATCTCTATGGTGGACTATAGAAATGGTGGCGGTATTACGTATTTGATCCCGCAAGAAATATAGGATGAAGGCTTGTACTGATACTCCTATGTAATAGAAGGTACCTTCATTGCATGCGTAATAGGGTATAGAGAAGGGTTGTTACTACGTCCAATGAAAACCCAGAGAAAGTCATAACCTTGGGAGCAATCCAGTGAGAAAGACGACGCTAAAGCTGATAGGGTAAGAGGCCTGGAGGTAGGGTCATGATGAGCAGGGTAACGTTGACTCGGAGAGCTACCTTGATAGATGTTTAGGTAGGGGCGTCTCCTTAGCAGTCATACAACTTATCACCGTAGTTAAGAGCACCATCAACGCATATACGATGTATATGAAGTGATAGTCGTGCACTGAGGTATGGTGATGGGAGGCAGAGGGTGGGGAGGAAGGAGGGCTTACTCCTAGTTAGCAAGACTACGAGGAATCCAGTGATACTACCAGTAAGCTGATGAACTGCGACAATTCCTGATGCTGAACCCTGAGAGTAGTTATCACATTTCATCGGGAGTAGCAGCCTACCTGCTGTGAGGGTTCTACTAGATCAGGTACTAGACCACACTGAGCGGAGAATATGGTATTCAGTGATAGCATCGACATGAAGAGGAGAAATATATAGACACCCCTGATAGACAAAACGCGATGACTGCTAGGGTGATGATGATGTTCACTTTACCCGAGTTTAAGGGCACTGGCAGCCCACATTAGTAGAACTCCCAATATGCCGGTTATCGTACATCCTATTATGAAAGGCCTCCTTCTCCCCAATGACGAAGTGCATTCATCAGAGAATCTACCGGCTATAGGGCAAATCAATTGCGATACTCCTACCACACCTGAAGCAGCAGTAGTGTGCACCTCCGTGATAAAGTTGTATTATAATAAATTACCAAGCATGACTCCAAGCATAGGCCCTTGGGATTTTAGGCCAAAGGCGAAGTGCCTCAGCGGGTAATACGAATAGCCCTAGCACCGTGAGATGATACTCGTCATGATGGATACTACACGCCTACTACCCATGCTGCCACATATTGCACCATAGGGCAAGTTGAAGCTTGTCAACATCATCAGTTTGACCATACTCATGTGCTCACGTTTCTCCTGTTGCTGTATAAAAAACTCCTTCCTCGTTATCGCCATCCCCTCCTCTATTGACGTTCCTGCATCATGAGTAGTACTCTAAGACCCCATGCACCCAATACTACTACCATCAGTATTTGTCGATAGTCCAGGAGATATCATTGGGAGGAAGGTTATGAAAAATGATCTACAAGAAGGGTTACACCCATCAATGGCTATAATGTGGCGGTATAGACACTGCTTCAACTGTTTGACTTTAATACCACAGAACGATCATGGGCCGGCCATCCCATTCCATGTGGAATGATGATATTCACCTCGGGGCCTGATATTGACACGGCGCGCCCCCGAAATTGATTTTATTTTCAAACATTGAGTTACTGGGTCACCGGATTTTCGCGCCTCGATATACCAGCAAGGCCGCTGATCTCGCTAACCAGAACAAAGTCAGACGTAAAGCCGACAGCGCAACATTGATTCTGTCTAAGCGGAGCGCATTTTCAGTCGCGTTCGCCCAGAAAAGGACAGCGGGGTGGTGGAAAGTTACTGTAATTTCATGTGCATTGAGTTGGAGTATTGATGACTGAGGGTGTATGATGGAGTACCCGCGAGGTGTCCATCACAAGTGGCGCTGCGTTATAGATGGTATTCTGCGGCGGTGGTCATCTTATTAAATGTTATGCTATCATCATTGTATTATCATCATACATCATACGAGAGGTGCGTTCAAACTACACTGATGATGGCAGGAGGGCCCAAGCATCGGAGGTTAGTACTGATGACAGCGGGCTTGAGATCATGAGATTAGGTGATAACGACATTGGAAGATTGGGCATTCCCTCAGCAAACCATATTAAAGGTAGTCATCATTCAGTGACGATGTTGTTGACACTTACAACCTCAGCTAACACCAGCTATAGTGCCCATTGGCGATGAATCAGCATCACGTGAAGTAGCAGTAGGAGATGGCAATACTGAATCTTATCTGAGTGGGCCTCTCAGAGTGTATGCTGCTGAGTCTATAACTAATATAGAGGTTACCTCGTCAGGTAGGTGTACCGTTGTACCCTACCCTGATGTCCCTCTACCCTTAGGAAGCTCCTTTGATACCTTCAATCACCCATCTCCGCGTATACGGCTGGTAGCAGCCTCAACACCTCGACAGGGTTGTAGGGATGATGTGAGGCTCACTAGGGTTCTCGCCAGTTGACGAGACCTATCGTCCGGCGTAGGATCTAGTCATACCCATGCACAAATGGAGGAGTCTTAGTATAACTACAGAAGGGGTCACTATTGCTGTATACCACAACAGCACACTCACAGCTCCAATTGGAATAGAGGTCAGCAGCAGCAGTAGCATAACCAGCAGTATCATTCTATCAATCTAGTTGCTCCGATCGAGCCCATCTGAAGATGATACTCTGAGGACCCCTGTATCAATATTATCTCTGGATGGTAACACCATCGCTAGTGATATAAGGCAGGACTGTCGTTACCCCACCCACATTCATCACGTGCTTCGTAGGTTCATGCACGGTGGGATGTATAGATTATGCTACTCCCCAGATGGTAGCTATAGCGAGATCGCCATGTCATCGTCTAGCATCACACCAGAGCCTGGCGACTCCCAGGCCACCACCTCTTTCGTGCTGTATAACAATATATTACCAATAACACTTGAGGTCGTCCATCACCATCATTACTGTTCACCTATTTTCTGCGTAATCCTGTAGGTTTTGGGGGTTTACAGCTCATGTAAGAGTAATGGTTGTCTACAGCACGAGAGGTGGGATTGTTATTATAATGCAAGGTGTGTCTAATGCTGTACATTGCTTCATGATATCACTCTCAGAGGTCCGAGGCTCCCACCGACACTTTCTCACCATCCCCCTACCCATCAGGAGTATAATGATAAATGCATAATAACGGTTAGTAAGAGAGATGGTTGGCCTCCCGAATCCACTGTATTCAGGGCGAACGCTGTAGAAGGTAAGCCACTTCGACCCCTGCCACTGGTACTCGTACTACCATTCAGACGTGTATACATCAAGTCCTTTGCAGCTAAGGGCTGATGAAGATGCTACCTTACCGAGTATAGGACCCTGGGTAGAAGGGGGTAAAACATTAGCCCTTTGCTTCTGTCCTGATTATGATACTGCTGGTGCAGCAGGAGGCAACCTTAGGTGATGCACTCGAGTATCTTGCGGTCCTCAGATCGGTTCTTTAGATGCGATACTTTCCATGACTTCATTCAACCGATTGGCTACCTCTATTTGTTCACTATCAGCATCTGTGATGCTGGTGATGTTTCCTGCTCTACCAAGTGATTAGGACCCCAGACTCGCTCTCCTCGATTCTCTTGTCAAGGTACTATTCAATAATACCGATGCAGGAGTTCCTGCTCCGTATCGATTGCCCTCCGGCTGGAGGATGCTCTAGTAGTACCCACTACTTCATTCAACTTTCCATTATGACCGTCATGACAGGTACTGTAGCTTCGGATGAATCGCGTATAAAATTCGTGTACAGTAGTGCTGCTGCTGAGGGTGAATCACCTCTGAGTGATGAGAATAATATACCCAATTGGTCTCCAAGCTCGCCGTGCAAAACAACAGTAGCATCGTCATCATCAACAACCCTATCAAGTGATAATGATGATGAACGCACCACCACTATCGACCGGGAGATTTGGAGTAATGTAGAATACCGCTACGACGGTACCAATGCACTTGGCGGAGGCTCACGTGCTGACTACAAGTACTACGCCTTCGTTCTTCCCTCATGGACTCCGCGCTGTTGTCAGGGTTTGGTCATCGCCAAATATTGATCCATTGGGAGCCATTGGTACGGAGTATACGATATGGTCACCGAGACTAGCAGTGCCTCTTGGAGAATGGTCAATGGTATGCTACTGTAATGAGAATTGTGATCAAGGTGAGCTCGTTGGGGCTCTCTGTACTTGTAGTATTGCTATCAGGTGCTTCGTGGTTCCAAGTAGGGTACGTATATTCTGTTAATGGGATAGGTTTGGCGAGTAGTAATATGTATTGTACAACATGTTCAGCTAAATCCAAGATCAAAGCCATCCGGTATGCCAACAAACCCGGCACTATCGCCCTCTATAGCGGTCCTATAACACCGCGCCCACTACCCACTACCAACCACACTCTCTATTGGTGGTAGTGCTAGTAGTGGTTACCATGATGAGCATATATCTTACCATCGGAGGGGCCTAGGTTCGCGGGTCATACAACAATTTTCAATGTTATATCGTATGATATTGAAGCCAAATACCGAAGTACAGGGGGCGGGAGTGTGGTTACACTAGAGGAGGGTGGTGGCTATCATACAGCCGTACCTAATCGTTTACAATGGCAACATACACTCGATAAAGCGTGCAAAATGAAAGAGTATAATAGCAATATATTATCGGGTATATCATCACAGGACCAAGCTAAGCAGTATGCTGCTGTTAAACACTGTGCAGAGGTTACTACTGGTGCCAGTACCAGTAGTACTACTTGTACTCACGATGTCTATCTGCCCTTCACAAGTGAATCTAATGATAAGACTTTGAGAATATTAATACCAGGGACAATGGTTGTGTGCTACTGCTCTTACGTCACAGCACAGAAGGAGTGTGTTAGTGACGAGTACTGGTATGCTGGTAATATCTTCCAAGTGAGAGGACCATGGAAGTATCCAGGAGGGGACGTCCTGCATTGGGAGGTCCCTATAGCCCGTACATTCGCCCTGACTGTAGCTAGAGGCTGGGGCCTTGGTCTACATAGACGTGATGGTGTGTATGGCAACTATACTGCAAGATGGTCGCAGGACCATATACGTATCCTATCACCGGGGGGTAGATGTACATCTAGTGATTATAACCCACGGGGGACTGCGATAGGCTTCAAGGTCATGCTGATGGATGCTAATCCAAGGCTTATGCAATGCACTTCAGGTAGGATGCCCTTCCACTAGTCTAGAGTCATGCACTGAAGTGACTTCTTATCACAATATACCGCTGTACACCTACAGGAGTAAGGATGATCCATACTTGCCTAGGATACTGAAGGTAGTCGTACTACCCTCCACGAGCGTTGTTGATGTTACTCTACTCAGATAGATGCGTCCGGGTTGGGCAGTACGGTATTACACTTCAATGGTAGCATAAGTAGTATTATCAACACAGGAGATCTCATACTCCTGGACCCTGATGTCATCACGATTGGTGGCAAATCATCCATAGCTACCTCTGGCGGGTCTACTCTGACGCCCCTGGAGAGATGGCGTATATACAAGCTGGCAGGAAGAGGGCCGTATGCTGATACTTTGAAGGCTATCCTGCGAGGTGACCGTGATCAATCCTGTGGAAGCAATAGCGATTGCAATGACCATACAACGGGGCACAGGGTGCTACAAAGGTGGTGGCGGGTCGTGGGGTTACCCTAATTTTAGGTAACAGTCCTGTCCTCTACTACAGTTAGTATACCTATTGGATTCGGCCCTTCTGATCCGGAGTTCGCGTTCAACCTAAGTGGGGTGCATCCAGCAGCTGGTCACTGGGAGATCCATAGCAAGGCTTGGACTAGCAAGAATCTGAGGGTAGTGCTCATGATAATCACAGAAGTCGTGCAGCAACAGCATCAGTAGGCTACCCGAACGTTGGAGGATTTGGTAGTCTGTTGGGGTACTGTCGACGAAGAGGAAGGGGATGGCAATACTATAAGGCGATATGAAGTTCATCTGAGGGCTGTTCAGTCACCTGCTGTTGCTGGTAGATACTACTCTCAAGTGGGAACGCTGACCATCGTGAATCCTCCGAGCATGAGGTCTGTCAAGTTGTTCCTTACCAGCAGTATGGAAGGTGCCATACAACCAGCAGTAATCGACTATACCCAACAGCAGCAGCGGGTGATGAAGCAGGAGTGGATGTACGCTCAGGTACTCAGTCTCACTCCTGCACATGCTGATGAAGCTCTCCAACATCGTGAGAGTTACCCTAAAGCTCGATTACAGCTGAGGATTGTCTTCAGTAACTTAGACGTTGTAGAGCCTTACATGACCAGTAAGGGCGGATGGATGGGAGACAGCAACGCTTCATCATCAACAAGTATCAGGCACCATGTCGCCACTACTGGCCATGCAACAGTATGAGGGCCTCCTAGGCCCCAATGCATCCATCTCTAACTTATCAACGATAGTCTCAGCCACATCGAATATGTCGTCGCCCTTCCCTCGAGACGAGGAGGTAGGGGGTAACTGCATCGTCATTGCTACTACAGGCTTCAGGTTCCAGCTTCTCGTGCATCTGTCAGCATATGTGGTGATATGTTCACAGAGTTATGGTCATCGGCGGTGTCTTCGGGCTTCCCCATGCCCTCTGGTGGATGCCATTATACTAGAAGGTGATCATCGCTGTCCTTGTTAACAGCTCGCAAGCTCTTATTCAGCTACTATGATATCCCAGTCGGGAGCTCCTCGACTGAGGTTGAGGATAAGACACCTTATCGAGAGTTCATCCTGAGGTTTCATTCCGACGACGCCTCCGAAGGTCCTGACCCTCAACCTCTTCTACGGGATTCATGTGGAGGGGCTGACGGCACGGTTGGAGAGTGCCATTATCAACTTGCCTTCAACGTCAAGGTGATCACCGGAAACACTTGGCCTGTCCAGCTGTGTGCCTGCTGCTTAGGTGTCGCCAAGGATCACCACCGGGCAATCCCATGTACATATCTACTACGAGTGTTTTGATGATGATGACAGCGGGGCCTGTGGTGTAGATAATGTATATACAGAAGGAGGCAGCATGTATGAATGCTCATCATCGGCGCTAACCGTGATAGCTCAGCTCGGGCAGATATAGAGTGTTCGATCATGGCTCAGCAGCAACCTCTCTTACGACAAAGTCTCCACCTTCAGAGATGACCCATGCGCGATGGGACATGCATCTAGGTGGGAGCCGGCAGAGATGGACAGTGATGGTGTGACCTGTTCCCATCCCAGGTGGAGGGATAACAATAGTCGGTACTGATCACCAACCCGATGGAGTGTTGGACCTCACACCATCACAGGAAGCACCGTCCCACGCTACGGCTAATCTCACGGTGGTTCCTAACAACCGATTTCGCTGCTTGTGACTTCTTCCCCTCGCCTTCTTAGATCAACTTGGCTGGCAGTGGTATTCTCTCTACATCACGTTTCATGCTCCATTTATGGCCCCTTACTCAGTGGAACCTACCAGCAACAGGTTGTCGAATGAACTGCAGTATGCATGCTCCTCATTCCTGTGGATATCCGACCTGTAAATCTTTCTTCAGCGGGACGCATTTCATGCAAATACACTCCCTTCATCAGGTCAGTTCTTGTCTCTCACGGAGCATACTGGCAGTAACGCTATATCCGTAGTCTTCGACCTCAGGATGCCTCCGATACTCCTCAATAACACTTGTAACCTCACTTTCCATGATATCACGCTTCCAATGTAAGATGCGCCGACACTACAAAAATGACCCCGGCCCGATTCGAACGGACAACCTTCTGATCTGGAGTCAGATGCGCTACCGTTGCGCCACAGGGCCCGATAATTATTATCATTTCCGGCTATTGGTATCCCCGGGAACTCCCGGCGAAGCATGTCGGTTGGATTATCAGGTTCACTGGCCTCTTTCCAACACGTATTGCTGCGGAGATCTCAGATAGAGACGGCCTTCATTCGGACTTCATCACCTCGAAAGGTACTTCTCCCAGCGACCCCGCTGTGTCTCCTCCTGAGTAGCCTCCAGGTTTGCTCTTCCTGAAACCATCCGGTTTGATTTCAACCATTGCAAGCCATGCTGTTGGAACCTTACTCAAGTGGGGTGTTGCCGGGTACGGCAGTATGCCGTTTGAGTATGATCGGGGCAATATACTCTATGTAGTAACCACGTCAATAACCCGGTCATCAACATCAAGATGTTATTATGACCCCGACATCAGGTGAGACTGAGGATACCTTCTACTCTTCGCCAGCCTCTTCTACCCCTGCACCATGATGGCCTACCTCTTCCAAGAGCGGCCATTGAGTTGAAACTCCCTCATGGTTATGCATGTAGGCCAAGACGCTCTCGCCAGCCTTCTCAAGCCTTGTCAGGCTTAGTGGCTGACTCTAGTGCTAAACAGGGAGTGATACTCCCGGACCTATTCACTATCGACTCCACTGAGCATCACTTCACTCAACTGCCACCACATGGTGGTGTGTGGTCCAGTAACATAACAAACCCTTGCTGCAGCAATATTTGCAGGTGGGGACGCTATCCCCCGTTATGAGCTCGGAGTGTGCCTTTCTGAGGTATACCTTGGCTGATGGTTTCGTCCTATTTGCTGGTACTATCGTCTACGTGCCCATGGCTGTACGTAATCCTCCTGACCCTCTACCTAAGGTGATGGCCACCTGAGGGGCAACCATAATGCATCAGCAACACCACCCTCCTCTCCTTCAGTCATCACCATCGAACTTTTGGACCGTGTCCTTTACATCCAATGGCCAGCTCACTGCCATCCACACAGTAGCATACAATATCACCAATGCCTCCACGCTATACAACATGAGTATGAGTAACATGAGTACTGGTGTGCTATCCACACTAAGGCCGGACTACTCCTTCCATGGTATACCTTTCTTGACCCTCGAGTACGAAGATGAGACCTTCGCGGGGAATGTGGTAATGCTGCGGTACAGCTCCTCATCATCATCACCAATCAGTATTGTAACTGCTCCCTAGGGCGTACTGCAGAGTACACCATACGCTACATTGCAGCCATTAACGGGTATGGGCTGGGTGGTGAGAGGTCATCATCCAACTCACTGGCTTGCCCTCTTCTTCAAAGTATGTTGCTCCACCTTTCTGGACTAGCTATGGGTCCATTAGGTAAGGTCAAGGCTCGGTATGGGTAGCAGCATCATCCTCGAGGCCCCCATCGGGTTTGACTTCTCTCACCCTTGCCATATCGATCGTATACCTGAGAGGTTGGCCCACAGGTCCTATCATCATGATGGGTGATGATGTAGGCATCAGATACATAACGACTACCGATGGTAACACGGCCCACCTACCTGCTACCACTACCTGTACTGGAATGAGAAGAGGCGACTATCTGAGAAAGCTCTGCAACGATGATGATGATGATGATAGAAAGCCTATCGCGGAGATCAAAGTACATCCCTCGTCCTCATCCTAAGTACTATCCTATCAGGTAGCAGGATTCGTCGAGGGTAATAATGCTAGATATGCTTTCACGGTTGAAGTTAGCAATCCTGAAGTATGGACCGTGTCTCAACACTATCAATGGCGTCTGTACGTAGCTGATCACAGTAATAATGATGATGATGATGATCACTAGATGGACCTCTCATTGCACCTGTTACAGATGGATACATCATCGAGGGGACACCATGGCCCATACCATCCACGTGGTCCTCAAACTATTATCTATTATCGTCACCACTCACTACAGCCATAACTACTCAGGATTACCATCAACGCTCATGGGCTGTCTATGAGAGTGAGGATATGATAACATCAGCATCACCATCGTCAGCATCACCATGCATCAGGTCTAATGCCAACTGCTGTCTATTATGCTGAGGGAGTTGAGGCCATGGTAGAGTGGTATGGCTACTACTACTAGTAGTTAGTGGTAGCCTCATGCCCATCAGCTACCCTATCATTACCGTGGGGGTATATCTAGTACTCTATCCGTGTATCCTATTATAATAACATCTAATATCGACACGGAGACCTCGATACGTATCACAGCCCCACCAGGTTACATCTGGGAATTTCAACAGGATGATGACATACGATATGGCCCTCCCAACAACCCTGATGATGCTGATCATCATATTCATACCATACCAGGCCCTCCTCCTACCATACAGAATAATTATAGGCAACTAGTATGGGAGGAAGTAGTACTGGTACCTGATGTTGTCTATGGATTTAGTCATAGGATAAGGGTACCTGATAATGACCCAATAGACGGCCTTAACAGTTATGTATTGGAAGTCGGCTACAGAGACGCTTATCGTACACGACATGGTGTGGCTATGATGGATGCTGGATCAATAAGAGTCATCAATAACATGTACATCGACTACCTTACTGATGTTGCCTCCTACTCCCACAACACTATAGACATCGTGTTCACGCTAGTAACAGGCCTCCCTCTTGGTGGGGGTATCATCATCAGAGCCAATGACCTTGCACGAGGTCTAATCATAGAGGGTAACACTATCGATGACTTCTTTACTGAGCTTAGTGGCACATGTATACCCCTGGATAATATCGAACCTGGATTCTTAGCTCTACCTCCAACAGCAGTCTGTGAGTAAGTGACACAGCTCTTCTACTACTACTGCCCATGGTGGCTTCAGGATAATACCCCGTAGAAAGCACCCGGACTGGTCGTCAAGGCTATCTCCCTCATCCGATCTTGGTGGTGGTGATAACAGTGCCGCATATGGTCTCATAATCGTTATCACAGCAGCAGGAGGAGATGACAATACTAGGCTGCTAGATGATGATGAGGCATCACCCCACCTGCATAGTGAAGGGGCCATACAACCTGGGAGGTGATCACCGTATTCAATACATCAGCAATGGTATTGATGATAGATACAAACTGAGGTTTAAGTGTAAGAACCCGGATACACTGACAAACGGTGATGAGATACTATGGACCATTGAGAGGTCTTGCCGTAGTACCATAATCGGTATCATAATCATCACTATAGTTACTATAACATAGGGAGAGTATCCCAGTGGAGGGGCATCGATAGCTGATACTCCAGCGAGTGCACCAGGGTTACCTATCAATGCTAAGATGAATGAAGCCTTCATTATAGATGATGCAGCTATACTTAGTAAACGCCATCATCATCAACGACACTATCAACCATTGTTACTGTTGTTTTGATCAGCGCCAACAGTCAGGACTGCTACTGGGAGGGATGATCGTCCTGGGAAGCGTAATGAGATACTGATAGCATTTGGGTTCACCTCAGGAGGGAGTATAGAGCCTTCACAGGTATACAGTAGTCGTGCGAAATGTGGTATTGTCGCTTTAGCAGACCCTACCATCGGAGCTTATCATCAAGGCTCCCATAGGCTTTACAATATCCCAAGATTGTATCACAGATATCACTGTAGAGCCCTGGACTACAGGCCAACGGCAAGAAGTAGTTGCCGTGGGCTGAGGACGATTGTGCTTATGATGCAAAGTGGTCGTCGTAGATATGTATTACGCATAGCCGTGATGAGTGTATCCTATCCTATACCCTACGATCAGAACCTTTGGGTGGTCTCCCTCAAAGGTGGCTTTTCCACTCTAATAGCAATTCAGTGGCCTATTATTATCAGGCAAGCAGAGCTCTCTACCCTTCCCTGGGTATCGTCTAAGTACTTTCACCGACATCACCCTGGCCAGCGCATCAACGGCTGCTACTCTACTTAGGCCTGTAACATCTCTTACAGGGCTACAGGAGGTACTCTTGAAAAGGAACATCATCACAAGTATCGTTACTCCATCATCAACAGGTTCTGATAAGGCTCACTTTCACCCCAACCAACAGCATCAGTCCTTATGAAGGCAACCCAATGATAGATGTCCTGCAGGGTATTACCAGCCCAGTGGACAGAGGCGGTATTCTAAAGATCATCACACCACCAGAGTGGGCTAGTCACCATCAACAACACTGATACTGTATACTGAGATACCTCAGATTCACTTGGGTTAGTGGGCTCGTAGGCCGTACATGCCCATCCTTATCATACGACACAAGAGTCGACACCAGTAGTGCTACAGTAACCTCGACAGAAACTATCGCACTAACTCCTACTACTACCACCACTCCTAGTGCTACAACAACCACTACCACTGAAGATGACATCATTCTCTTGAGGCCGTACATCGACTATGTATGTAAAATAGATGATGATAGTGATGGTAGGGCCCTGACTATAACTCAAGTAGGGAGTAAGAGTATCCAAGCTGATCGGAAGTAAGCCCTAGCCTCCTCCTTCTCCTCCTCATCTGTTGACCAACTTAGATACACCTTGAGAGGATACGTGTACAATCCCTACAGTACTGTAGAGTCATCGTCGTCGTCTACCTCTTTACAATGGACGATGCAGTCCTTTACGCCATCAGCATATACAACAGATGATTATCGTTCACCAGCACGCCTACTACGAGAGCCCCTTGATGAGGCTACTCTTGATGGCTATCCAATCAATGAAGTAGTTATCGATGTCATCACGTCCATTGGATACCATAACCAGTAGGCGTTGGTATCCTTCCATGTCAACAACGTTAATAATGAGTTCAATGGTGAAGCCAAGGTCAAGGGTTTGACCATAAGTATAACATTCACTCACCCTCTGATGGATGGGGATCTGGTCAGCATTCCTACCTTACCTACTAGTCACGACTACCACTCTCCTGTAGGTCAGTATAACAGCACCTTATGGTTATGACCTCCGAGAAGATCAGTCCTCCAGTGATGATGATGGTGATGATACTAGATGTTTTGAGGTTCTATGGCCTAGTGGAACGAACCCTCTGCCTAGTACTGGCCAACCATCATGTCATTGTATACACCATAGCAACAACAACAGCAGCAGTGTTAACGAGGCATCAACGTTCATCTGCACTATGGTAATAATCTCAATACCACAATTCTCGCTACACTTGCGAATACCTGCACTGCCAGACTTATCAAGTCCTGGAATATAAGACACCAGCATTCCCCGACAATGAGCCCATGCTGCTGGTGACTACTGTCATTAATCCAACCAAGGTGAGGTTTACTTCACATCACCATCACCATCATTCCCTCGTCCACCTGTCGCCCCTTGCAGAGCCCTATTGATCCTATCGATAACTACTGGGAAGCACGTCATGAACGAGATGGTATCATACTCAGCTCTGAGGTTTATCAAAGTTGGGATATATTACCACAGCTACTCGATCTCGAAATCCATCTACTTGGACCGTAAGCCTGTAGCACTGTGTAATCTCTGCAATATCTGTTGTAGGTACCTTTCAGCTGGCTCAAGGTCGAGTATAAAGATATCTTTTGTACCAGTATCATCAGCAGATACTCTCGATGTTGAAGCACTGTTCCCTCCTGGTACAGCATTTGACAGAGCAACTATCAGTCATGCTCATAGAGATCCAGTCGACGAGGAGGAGGGGGGAGGAGCGGACTGGGGGTATCCATCCACTGATACATCCTCCCACTCCATCACCTTGTGTAGATTGAGTATCCTTGCATCACACACCATCGCGGCCAAGATAGCCTTTACTGATATGAAGCTAGAGCCGGGGAGGAGAGTGGAAATCACCCTAGAGAACGTGAAGCTTGCCTCCATGGGTGGTCAGACAATATTCACCTTCACCACCTATGCTGGTAAACCATCACCACCTCCAGCTGCATTAATATTCCTTTTTCAGGGTCCGATATTAGTATGGGTAATATGAGAGATGAGAAGGTAGCCTTCAGAGGAGGTTACTTCCAGCCAGGGAGCACTTACAGTCTTATCAACCCAATTGATTGGTAGCCATCTTCCATCATACCATCCATCCGCCAACTCCTCGGCTGTTCCATAGGTATATTCCGTGTCCTCGGTGAGGTCGGTGATGATGATGTGTATCCAGTAGAGCGGTTTATGCGTCCAAGAGTTGATGCGGAGACAAGTTGGAATACACTCTTCCTATGTCTCCGCTACTACCGATCTATCAGGTATGGCGGTCTTTGAGTTCGAGGTCATGACATCAGCTAAGGCTGGATCGAGGCTTGTTGTGAAATCAGAAGGTGATGATGATGGTGTCTGTCGAGTCAGGGTAGTATATTGATAGGCCCTGGAGCATATACAATACTACCTTCCTTGCAAGGGCAGCAGTCGACATCAGTACAGCAACCAGGACGGGAAGAAGGGATAACCCCGCCTCTCGTGGATATATCCTTCTATGATCTTGATCAATTCCCTAATACATGGAGGAGCCTTGGTATAGATACACCAGTTGTGCTAGGCCAACACGGTAGTGCTACTACCACCACCATCCAATGCTTATCCTTGCCGCCCTTTAGAAGCCTCTATAACTGTCCTGTCACCCGACAGTGCGTTATCGGCTACATCACTAGCCTCCACTGATGTCATGGTGCTCGGCGTACGATACAGGTTGCAGATGGAGGTCTTGCCACATCCTGGGGACAACTCTTGGAGGCTCGACGTGCAATGGCCACTACAATCAACGTCTCAGGTGTGTACTCAACCATCAATGTACAACGCTGTAGTAGTAGGTATATCCAGTGAATACTAATGATGGTCTAACAGAAGCCTTCGCAGGGGACTCGGCTCCTGTTCTGCCTCTGGAGTTGAACATCACCACCAGTGAGGTAGGTCTGCCATCATCATGATGATCATCATGCTTGATATTCTTGTCGTCATCCTCGAGGTACCACCTCCGTATACCTGGATTGAGGTGTCCATCACTATCAATGGATTGTATATACCTCCGAATCGGTTGGCTAGTACCACCCTCAGGGCTCAAATAATAATACCAACAAGATACGAGCTCAATGTGAATGGATGTGGTCAAGGATGCGAACTGGAAAGGTTATCATCCTCATTGTGGCAACACCAGCAGAGACACTGGGGTCCTCCTCCAGTTACACCTGGGGGGATCTAAAGCGTCAAGTAGCTACACTGACCTTCACAACACGGCAGCAGCAGATAACCGGCGCTGAGGGGAGGTATACTGTGAAGATGACAGTGAGGACACCTACTCATACACCTGAGGATAATACTTGGTACAGTCCGTGATGATGCTAGCAGCAGCAGTCGTAGCAGTTGATAGGTACTTGATTGCTCATGATGGTAGCGAGGATGATGACATCATTGGCTGGGGTGATGGGCCTGGCTTCGATATTGTACCGCTAGAAGGGTTCAAACTGATATACCCACCAATAGGGGGGACCTACAATCAACCTGTGGCTATCACTATGATCATCAACAGGCCCAATCGGGTATACAGCCTAGATCTCAGGCCACCTAAAGGGTGACCACCCTCAGCATGGTGGTGACACTATCATGTCCCTTATCTTCAGATACAGTCTTCAATGCACATCAAGGTTCCATCCGATAACCTTACCAACCTCAACACAATGCATCACGGATAGCAGTAAAGATCGACAGAGATGGCTCACTATGGGTGGCCTGTCGGAGCCTCTACAGTAGGAGTTGAACCTCAGCGTCACCCTCGCCTTACTCCATAATAGATCCCCAATGAGCCTCATCTTCCTCCTGTCTATCGATATACCCGTACCATCAGCCATCAGCACCAGTGGAGATGATAACTCGTTTGATATCCTACTAAGGGACAAGGATGGTGCTGTTGTTGATGGTGCCTTTGCTGTACCAGTGCCGTACCCACCCCTACCCGATGGACCCTTTGTACTACATCTAATACGCATCGTTATCAGCACAGTGTCCTCGATGCATCAGATCATAGAACCGTTTATTGGGTGGACCAACTCCGAGCCCAACACCGCTTCGATCATCTCTTTGGGTTTTACTCTACAACAATCGACCAGGGCGATATCTGCTGTATGAACACTCGAGGCTGTATTCATATCCAAACTCCTCATACAGATACTCCTTGTCTTCCCTGATATGTTCGTACATGAAATACAAAAGGCTACTTCAGTGAGAAGTCTCAATAAACGCTTCCCTAAGAGGCCACAGGTATCCTCGTCATCCATTCACAGAGTAAAGCCCTTATTAATCAGGTGTGGGTGGACTTCTCACGCGCCGATCAGCTCAAGATATTAGTTGATGATACCCAGTTCGAGAACTTACCACTCGATCGTATACCGGGGCCGGATACTTATCAATTCTCATTCCCAGTGTTGATTCCTTCAAGCATGCCTTCCCACAACGTCTGGTAAGAATAAACTTGGACGGGATCGTTGCCAGGGACCTTTCCTTTAGGTATATCATTATGTGCTCCTCCCCTTCCAGTGAATGTAACGATATCAAAGATGCCGACCACATTCTGGCAACTATACCCCTACCAGGTTTCGAATTCGGTCAGGTCTGTGGGGAGGTAGGGTGTCCAGCTGATGTGTAACCGTACGGTCTAATCCTCAGGAATGTGATCAAGTACGGCTCTATCAAGAGAGCACGAGGAGTGCAGCGGTATGGTCTGCTATCATCACTTCATTAACGTTTCTCACAACATGTTATCATGCTCTTCTCCATCTCATACTATAGTTGAGCCGTTACTCCTTGTAGAGTTCTACAGTAATGCGTAGGGCTTGTAGGTGAAGTCACTTTACTGAAGTGGTCGATCCGCGTCAAACCTCCCTGCGATCTATGAACGGTACTCCCTTCGGAACTCGACGACCGAGTCTGTCGTAATACCATCAATATTACCATCATCGGGGACCTTCCATAACCCCAGGATGAGTGGTCGTGATGGGCCATGAGAGAGTGAATGTAAACGTGTCTACCCTTGCTAAACAAACCCAACACGGTTTTTAAGGTGTTACTCGCGTGGCTGACAGCGAAGAGTGGAAGAGTCGTTGCACGTACTGTATGTCCGATAAATACTCGACGGAAGCATTGCTTGGTTGGAGTAAGATTAACAGACCCTTCCATCCACCCCCTTCTTCAAATATTCGAATCTGCCGAAGATATCAGTAACATGACTCCAGACAGGGGCGATTGTAGAGATGGACGTGATGCCGGGGATTGGATTATCAGGGCACCACAGCTTGGCATCAGTCATACTACCACCGCGAATGAGCGTTCGGTCTTGGGAGTGGACAAAGTGTACTGCAGTGTACTGACAAACGCAGGCCTAGTGGGGTGTCAGAAACTTTGACGCACATCAGAAGACATGGGGTGTAGCACTCCGCAACAAGCATAATCAAGCCTCGTTAAATTGACGGATCGGAGATGTAAAAACCTGAAGATCCATGAGCACTCGATGTTCATACCATCTCCCGGACCGTTACGTCAGTTGTAGCCGGACCAACTGCGTAGGCTTCTTGTGCTCGTTCTACCAGATATCTTCGTCTCTCTTCTACGCTCTGTAACTCTGACCATTCGGATAACCACACCGGTATCACCTATGACATAGGTAGAGCAACAGCACAAGGAATGTGTGGTTGAAATACCTTCCAACCGAGACTGTGGAGATGCCGTACTTTGGTCAGAGAATTACCAACCATAACTCGAGTATGGCCTGCCAATGGTAGAAGAGGGAAGAGGAGATCGAGGTGAGGGTTGTTAGGGAGGATCACCGAGCACGAATGAAGCACGACAGGCGAACAATGAGTATGGCGATAAGAAGTACACATGACAAGAGACGCGGCACTGGAGTAGCAGTAATGGATACCCCATTGGAACATACCTAGCCGAACATTGGCAATATTATGATGATCATCGGCACTCGATTGATGATGATAATCAGCACCCTGGTGATGGGAGTATACCATCTTAGTTCATCTTCCTCCTTGATACAGACTATAGCAGCACCTGGCGATGACCAGTGGAGAGGAGGGAGGAGGATCGGTCTCGTGTACGTTTGCCTGCTTGTTCATAGTTGAGGGAGGTATCCAGCATGGTGGAAGGGTCATGGGACAATGATGATGTAGGGGATGTCATCATGTCTAGATGGTACACCTAATGACGACGATAATGATTGTTGGTGGGTATGAGGCGAGGACCTCTCCGAGCTGATTGCCAAGAGTGAGGGGCCATCCAAGGGCAGTGACAGCTTCACTCAGCTGTAAAGATGTGTCAGAGTGCAAGAAATTGGTACGATCTCTTTCTTGTGATGCGTACCTACACCACAGCAATGATAATCATTATGACGGAGTTGCAGTACTGACCAGACGAATGATGTATTATCGGCAAAGAACGCTTTAACATCGGCATTCTGAGTAAGATACTTCCGCACGGCCGGAGGGCCCTCGACAGCTGCACACAGATGTATCTGGATGATGGGTAGACGATGGAGCAGCAGGTGATGTACTTACCTGGAATGCCCGTATCCAGTCATTCGTTGTCATGTCATTAATGCTGTTATAAGTCGTCCTACTGCTGCTGCTGGTAGTAGTGGAAGTAATGTTGATGAGCTCCTCAACAGCCGTGATGAATTTAGGTGGGAAATGCCTTTGGCGGCTGAGCACGTTGAGGAGATCCACCAATAACCTGACAATATCAGTGGCTACTACTGCTCACAGCAGACCCTCGAACCTCGGATGGGATGACTCTACTGCTGCTGCTGCAGATCGCAAGTCCGCTGCGGTATTGGCATCATCATGACCGTTGGGAGTATTCGTTGTCCTCGTTGGTAAAGCTCTCTCTACTAGCTGTACCAGCTCTTGTGAGTAGAAGCCCAGATCAGTTAGTGGTAGAGCAAATGCTGCTATATATTGTCGGTACTGTAATGGCATTGGCGGTTGTATGGCATCATCAGTATCATGAGTATCGATGAAGAGCTCCTTTTGTATATACCAAGAATACCATACCGTTAAACGTTTGAGGAAGGTAGCATCATGTAGACGTAGTCCTCGGAAGGCTCTAACCTAATGCCAACATACACTTCTACTGCTGCTGTGTATTATGATGATCATTACTAAATGTATGATATCAGTTGGAGATTGTACAGTAAGAGACACTGCTGAGCATTGCCTCATCAATGCTGTTACACATGTGGTGTTGTACCTTTAGAAGGACAAGTAACCTGATTGATGATGAGTGTCTGTATACCAGTCCAATATCGCCATACTCCGCAGTACTGCTGTTAATTGTGGTAGAGTATCTAGATCATGGACAACTCTATTCAGAGCTGATATGAGAGTAGGGCCAAGAATAGTGAAGGGTGAGTATCTGTTAGAAGGAGTCATACCACAACAAGAGTAACAGTAGTACATCCTGTTGTCATGGTCCTTTGGTATAAGTGGTGATAGTGATGATCTATTGTCAGCCAATAACTTGATTAGTGTTACCAATGCAGGAGCATCACAGTATTCTATTACCGGTATCAATGCCTGATGATGGCAATTTGTGGTATGCTAGTGGTAGTGGAAGGCTTACTCGCATGGTCTTGGTTAAAACTGATTTATTTATTATTATATCAGGACCACTGGTGAGTATTGATGATAATATATTCAACACATGACGATAGTCTCGAGGCAGTATACCTTACAAGATGACAGCGTCTCGTCCACACTTGTCTTATTGTCAATGTCATTACTGCTGCTATCGTTGAATACTATCGAGGACAATTGTTCTACGGTATTATCATATACACCACTAGTGGTCGTAGTAGTAGCAGCAGCTGACGATGATGACGATGCAGTAATGGCTGCTGCCAAGAGGTTCATCTCTAAAAATTGATAACGATTGGTTTTGGTTGCTTAGTTGATGGTTGTTATTACTCTGGGGTAGAGGAGCATTCATTATGATGCTACGTGATGATACTATCATATCCGATAGTAACCTCTGGGGGTGGAAGGAATCACCGAAGACAGGTTTAGCCCTCAACGCTCCTGAATGGTCATGACGATAACAATGATAGTATTCCCAAGACGATATCTACTTGCTAGTATCATAGTAGCCCTGACAGGACTTCCTTCAACTAACGCTGTTGACGATCCCTGATCGTTGTGATTCTCTCTTATGAATTCTCTTAGTAATTGTGCGATATGTAGCTCTGGTTTATCCGATGGTGGGGGAGGTTGAGGATAAGCTAGACCATTCTCGTAAAGAGTACCTGGCAGTACCGATGATTATGACAACAGCATGTTGTCGACGATGATATAATACAGAGGAATTGAACGGCTCCCTTGAGTGATAGATCTGCTGATATCGCTCTCCTCAACTGCTCATGTTGTTGTTGTTCATTACTGCCATCATCATCAGGACGTATCGAGAATGATTCCTGTAACGCCTCCCTCAGGGCATTACGTTCACTGGATGTCAACGGATCAGTACCTTATGACAATAGTATAACCATCACTACCACCACCACTATCATCATCATCACTACCATCAGCTGAATAACCCAGAGTTGATAATACTTCGACCAGTGATGATAATGATAACTCCTTGCCTCTTGAACCTGATGATACTCTGAATACCCTAGGCCATACTGTATAGTTATCACGTATAGTGTGTAGCACGGCTGGCATGAGCTCTGGTATAGGTCTTATCGTCATAACGCTAGTGGTGGTTGGTAGGGTATTGATGATACCATTCCTGTCATTTACTATCGATGTTAAATAAATCGTCAATACTGATGCTAGATGATGATGGGGTAGAGCACTGAGGTTGGCGAGTACCTGTCGGTATCCTCATCGGTACCACACCCTCCTCATCACGTTACCTTATGTTGCATAGTATCTAGTATCTTAGCTGCATATGGTATAAGTCGTTTATCAATACCCTTCTCGGGTGTGGTCATCCTGCTATACACCGCTGATAATGTCTCTATCAACAGGCCAATATCATGTAGAGTAAGTCTGATAATACGACGATTAATAATGACAGTTATCGAGGTGGTGGGGGTATTACTCTCTTATCCTGGGTGTAAGCTCTGCTACTGTTCCCTCTAGTAACCGGTGTATACCGGGATGGTCCAATCCTGTCGGCCGTAGTAGTATCTGTAATATGACTATGATGACAACATTGGTAACATGCCATGATTATCCTATTACCACGGATAATAATCGACAATGCTGCGATATAGTCGCCTTATACCCTGGATGATGGTGGGTGTGAGTTGCATTATTGTCCTCTAGTTCATCATGGTGTGGTATTGGTTTATTACTGTTACTAATTATTATATTCAGTATTGGTGGTAGGTCAGTTAAAGAGTACCCACTTTCCATGGCCTGATAACTACATGATACCAAGCTGTTGTTGATGACTATGATGATGAGCACTACCCATTCAATAGCCGCTACAGCGGACTCAGCTGTTATACCTCGATACTGCTGCTGCTGTTGTTGGTTTTGACTATTATCATTCAGTAATACCGACAACTTCTTAACCATCACCTAGGGTTAGAATTGAATTTGGCAAGATCATCGTCATGACTACTACATCATCCAGCCTAGCTAGCATATCTTTATTTTTCAGTATCCTTACACTCCTCCTCAAGTTCAATATATTGGATATGCTCACCTACAATGATAACCATTTCCAATTATTACTACCATCATCATCGTACTCACCTCCCTACTATCATTAGCATCAATCAACCTACATATCAGCCGCTGTACCAATGTATTATTATCCTTACTCAAGTGCTTGCCAATGAGAGTTTTACTTTGCACATGAGCGAGCGTGTGCAGGATACTCTCCACTTCCGAGATAACAGCTTCCATAGACCTGACTACCTCCGTAATACTTGTTGTGATCAGCATGAGCATCACTACCTATCCCTAGTGTATGGGTTAATGAAGGGATATATTATACGTAGTAACTGGATATGTGCCTCTTGTGGAGCATCACTAGTGGGTAGGTAGGAGAGGGCCTTCATACATGTTATGGCATCTTCTGAAGTCATACTCCACCCATGTGATGATGATATCTGAGATGATGGTGTTGTTGCTGTTGATACTAATGGTGATAGTCTAGTACTACCTGTAGTAGTATATCAGTAAGTATTGCCTTGGTGTAGGGTAATGTTAGTAATGCATTAGTATGGGGTAGGGAGTTAAGACTGGTTATCGATGCAATAACACGTGATAAGCATATCATACTACTTACAGCAGACCTGAAGGGACAATACACAAGATGACGTGATGGACATGATGAGTATTACGATGATGATGGTGCTGTTGGTCGGGGTGTAGTGTATCGTAGTAACGACTCCTTGACATCACTATTAGCCTGTATTCGCCATAGTATTATCGAGGTTGATCTACTCCTTGCTGTAGTATACATCATAGCCTGCTGGTATCGAACATGATGTGAGGATGTTGATTTCAGTAACAACAGCATTGCCATGACAACTATTAATAACATGATTATTAGTGCTCTACTATCAACTCAATTGTATCAATGATAACAAGAAGGATACGCAATGTAGCATCGTTCAATGTGTGGTGTACCTCATGATTTACAAGCGAAGAGGCAAGTGGCACATGTCTAATATGTTAACTCCAAGTTATGCAAGAGTGACAGTATCACTACCAAGTTGGCACGGGCGAGAGTGACAATTGCCTTTGCCTAGTTTAAGACTGCATCGATAGAAACTTAAGCAGCTCAGAGCTCATTCGGGTGGACTATCCACACACGGAGCTTCCTTGTGTAGTTTCTCCGCAACATAACAACGTAAAGTATTTAATCAGAAATATAACAATCTCGTTCGAACTCCTCATCATCATCATCCTTGCCATTGTTAAGATGATACTTTATATTCATATATTTCTGTTTCAGCCGCTTTTCCTCTCTTCGTCTATTTATTTTAGCATCTCTGTCGTCACCAGTTTCCAACAATGACGAATGATAATCAATTATCTTCAACCTTGCTGTTATGATGGTTATAAACTGTTTCAAGTAAGTTTTAACCTTCATAAGATTCTTACTGCTCCTCTTGGTAATTGCCATACAATCTATATAATGGCTCATACAATCAGCAATTACATAAGGTGAAGTTAGAAGTAACAAAGAATCTGTATGAACTTCTTCGACATCATCATCTTCATTATTAGACAATGTATATCCTTCAGACTGCAATGATTGTTGTAGATCCATGAAGGCTTCACATAAGGATCTCCACCATCCTTCTTTTCCTCTTTCTCCATCATCATCAACTCGCTGTCCTCTCGCTAGGTCAGGATGCCCTGCTGGTATATAAATATTATCAAAGTAATAATTGAAGGCTTGTAATGGATTATCGAAGGACGATATATTCTTAAAGTTTGACATACTTATAACAACAAGTATAACCGCCGCCCTGCACAATTGTAATCCATTCGCCCATCCATCTACTAGAACAACACAACAACGTCCTGATGGATGAAAGCTTCGACGACGATGACGACGATGGATTAGCACTATTACTTCTATCAATGATGAAAGTAGTAATAGGAATAACGACGGTGGAATCATCGCCTTTTGGGGTGTCTTATCATTACATTTCTTAGTACAGTGTTTGTTATTGTTGTTGATTAACCATTGCCTTCTCGATGGGGCTACGAGAGATGATACGAGTATTGGTAGAGTAGCAATAATGCTACCACTGCTGCTGCTGATGCTTATGATGATGATGACGATGTTGATAATATAATACTGAGGTCACATCAAAAGCATATCATCATTATCATAGGAGGATTAATCAACATCCATATCCTTAGGGGAGGCCTCATATTTAGTAGAAGCATCAGGCGAGGAACTATCGACCTCTTCAACAGTAGGGCCGCCAGCACCTCCCTCCTCTTCGCTAGATTCACCATTATCGCCGCCAGCAGCAGCAGGAGTATCATCAGCAGAAGGGGACTCGGACGCATCATTGGTCGTGGTGCTCTGCTGCTTCTCTTCCTTCTTGGGGGGCTTCTCAGATAATATACCATCAGCTAGTTTAATAAGAGCATCAGTCTTAGCATTGAGCTCAGCTACAGTATAAACTGGGGTATCATAGAGAGGTTGACGTGCCTGTAATGCCTTCTGCTGAGATAACCATGATTCCAACTTCTGACACTCATCAATGATATGCTGCTTCCTTTCAATAGCAATATGCGAGTAAGCAAGATCAGGTGACTGTGCTAAGGATCTATACTTCTGTATAGCATCTTGTGTCTTAGCTTCTGCCTCTGGTCTCAAGGATGCTTCTGATGCACGATACTCAGCTCCATCTCCCAATGGTCGTATCGCTATCAACTTATCCATATACTCGGCCTTGGTAGCCTGAAGACCATGATAATGATCATCATCATCATCATCATCTGCTAGAGGTGAAGGGTTATTACATCGTAATGGTCATAAATCCAATCCTCAGTTTGCATAAGTATATTAGATAGTTCATCTCTTTGTGCAGCACTCAGGAACTCATACCACTTTGATGATGGTGAACTTATCTTATCCCTGATCAGCAGTAGTACTAGCATCATGAGTACCACCATCATCAGCACCAACCTGCTCTCGAATACATAACTCTCCAATTCATTTCGCTTCTCATCAGTCTCAGCAACTTCTCTATCAATACCCCTCATCTTGGACTCATCATCCTCAGCAGCAATGAGCTGCTCTTCCGTCATGCCGGGTACACCACAACCTGCCACATAAAACAATAACAACAATAGCGATGATGATGATGTATTACGTATGATGGGTATCTCAGTCTTCTTGGTACGTGTCTTGGTCTTCGTAACTTCAACCTCTTCATACTCCTCCTTATCACTAGCAGCAGTCTGAAAGCAACGAGCAATAATAATGACACATTGATAGCAGCAGTATTGTTGTTGTGTTTACCGCTACTACCTCAGCAGGCTGCATATTAACATCATGATCAGCATTAGTAGTGGTAGTAGCTGAAGGGGAGGCGTCCGGCATGTTCACATCATCATCAGCACCAGCAGGTTGTTGTTGTTGCTTGTCTTTAGGTCGACGTTCCTTCTCAACAACTTGATATTCCTCTTCCTCAATCATAGTGGCATTCTCTATACTGAACGTACCGTGTAGACTGAGCTTAGCTCTAACTTTAATCTTCTTGGGAGCACCATCACTATGAGGGACTTGCACAGTGAATCTTCCGAGCGACGCGTCCTTCGAGTTAGGATACTGGGCCCATAGATCGAAGGCATCCTTACGATAGAAGGTGAGCATCTTAACCATATTCAGCGTCGACCGTGGTTGGAAAACTTCAGTCCTTTTAATAGATGCAGAACCATCAGAAGTATCATCATCAGCTCGTTCGTGTTGTTGTTCATTATCATCACCGGTTGCTGCTGCTGCTGCGGCCTTCCATGCAACCTCAACACCTTGCTGGGTGAAATCAGTGACAGCGAAGTCCCTGAGAAGAGGAATGATGAGTGAGGCTGTTTGGGAGTGTTGTATATTACCTAACCTTGAATAACGGTGACAACATGGCGGCTTGTAGTGCACAACCACGAGCAACGCATTCATCAGCATTAAGGGTTCGGGATAGATCCTTGTGGAGGGTATCAACAATGGTACGTTGTATGAATGGC